>JAOXJM010000002.1:3901465-3911548 GCA_026413425.1 Tringa solitaria | reverse complement strand
TCAGCCTCTCCTCGTAGGAGAGATGTTCCAGGCCCTTAATCATCTTTGTGGCCCTTTGCTGTGCCCCTTTAGTACATATATATATACTAAAGCCATTATAGCTGCCTAAAGAGGACTCAACCACATTTGGCTGGCCTCCCCTGAGCCTCATGTCACTGCCTTGGAGGCCCTCAGAGACAATTTTTGCTAGTTGGTGGGTTTTATTTGCAATCTGCCACAGCCTGACACCAAAAAGCCATGCTGTGCACCCCCTCTGCTGGAAAGCCATCCTGGAGGGGGGAAGGAGCCCAGCCGGCTGTGTCGAGCACCCAGCCTATTTCCAGCAGACCTGGGCATGAATGGTGCCATCAGCATCTCCTCGTGGTGGGAAATAGCTGCTCTGGACCAGAAGGAAGCCGCTTGGTGGGGGACAGCAGCCACAAACCTTGCCCTTTCCACCAGCCCAGGGAGAAGGAGTTCCCCTTCCATCCCAGCCATCCTTCTTCCATCCCAGCTGTTCCTCCTTCCATCCCAGCCATTCCTCCTGCCTCAAGGACACCTTTCAAACGCGGCGTGACTTTGCTTCCTTGGCACCCGGGCGGGTGCATCCATCCGGCTGGCTGGGGGTTGTTTTTTTTTTTCATTAAGCGCCGCTAATTGGGCACGATGCCGTTGGGAGGCGGCACTGGCGGGAGCGGAGGTGAGCAGGCAGGTGTTGCCTTCACGTTACAGGGATAGGATTAATTGCAGCCACTGAGGATGACGTGGGGCAATGCTGAGGAGGGAGGGAGGGAGAGGGTGGCATTGACAAATGACCCTCACCCACTAACCCATTGCTCGCTCGCACGGAGAGCACTATCGATCAGCAATGACTATTCGGATCCCTCCTGCCCCATGTTATTGAGACTTTCTTAGACTGAAGAAAGTTATTGATCCCTTGTAACTGATAAGCTACTCACTCATGTTGTTTTAATCAGCGTCAGGGGCATTTGGTGAAGGCTGCAGACAGGAGGAGGAGGATGGAGCACAGCTACCTGACCCATAGGGCCAGCCCAGACAAGGAGTTTATCCCCCAGCTCCCATTTTTTGGTTCCCCAGGGAGCCATGAACTACATCATGCTGCTCCCCCCCTTCCCCGAGCAGGAGCTGCCAAGGCAACTGCAATGAGCAAGTAGAGAGACATTAAAAAAAATCCCACTTTGCTGAGTTTTAAACCATTTTCCCGGATCGAAAAGGCACTGGTAAGTGTTGTCATGGCAGGAGATATTTATTGCCGTCTCAGGAAATGTTTCATTATTCTTTGGTAAGTGGTGGCTGTGAATTTCAGCCTGTCTGCCTGGCCATAAAGTGGACCATCAGGCAGATTATTTCCGGCAGCCGGGCTCCACCGAGGGATGAAGCGTCACCTCCCAGGTCTGAGGGCTGTTGCATCTGAGAGAGCCTGGCCCAGGAACCGCGGCGAGGCGTATAAATATCTGCAAGAGACCCATTTCCCACATACCCTGTGGGGAGAGGGCAGGTAGCCAGGTAGGCTCCCGATGTATTTGCAGCAGAGGGAAAACACCCCGAACGCCTTCAGCATGCTCTTTAAATACAGTAAAAATAAAAATCGAATTGAATTCCGTGCTTGGCCAAATGAAGCTATTTCAGAGATGACATTTGGGAGCACAGCAGTCCTCTCAGAAACCTCCGAAATGAGCTCAGCAGATCTGGATGGAGGCGGAAAAGGCAGAAAGGCAAAACCACCAGCTGGATGGGACCATCGGTTCCTACTGGTGGCACAGGGCATGCCCAGAGAGCTGCTGGTGGTGCTCTTCTTGTTTTTCAAACCGTGCAGCTGCCCTGCACCAGGATGGGGAGAAACAGCCATTTTACCACATACAGCATCTCTTTCTTGTGTGAAAATATCTAACTGCTTTCCCGGTCCATGTAAGCTCTAAGTTCCCATGGCAGCGAGTCCTACTTTTTAAACGGGTGCTGGGTAAAGGATTTGCCTTTGCCACTCTTGGAACTTCTCTAGATGTTCCCTATTCCTGACACTGAGTGTTTCTTGCATTGAGCAATCATTGCCAATTAATTATTCAGCTCTGCTATGCACATGATTTCATACCTGTCCCTGCCTTGATCAATCCATGCCTTCAGTGGATAATTTCCAAGGCTTCTTCCCATCCACTTTTTGGGATGGGAAAACCAGACCTACTCACAAATTATCCAAGGTGGCATATATGCCAGGCATTCACTAAGCAGTATAGTAACATTCCCCATTTCACTCTCTCTTGCCTCCCTCTAATTCCTATCATTACATTTGTTTTTTGGACTAGTATGGAGCATGAACTGTCATTTTGATAGATATTTCCAGCATAACTCTCAGATCTCCTTCCTGAGCAGTAATAGCCAGTTCAGAGCCCATCACTGGATGTGTAAAGTTAGAATGATTTTTCCCCTGTGCATTGTTTTTCATTTAGCAGCCTTGAATTTCATCTGCCGTTTTATTATCCGCTCACTAAGTATCATAAGGTCCTTTCCCTATTCTTGGAGGTTGGCTGTATTTTAATCTTTTTGGTATTAATTCAGCATTGCTCACAAACGTTCTTATTTCATTTTTTTTCCTCCCCAGACCTGCTTGGACCCCCTAAGTTCAGGGATATTGAGCCAGACTGATGCACAATGAAATGCATGTCTGCTATACAACCAGCAAGTGCATAAGCATCTTCTTAAGGCAGCATCTTTCACAGAGGAACAAGGTGCAGGTGGGAAACAGTCATGCCTACCTCCATGCATACCGGCTTCCTTGTCATCCAAAATCATGTTTGTTTGGGTTTGTTTGGTTTGGTTTTTTTAATAAAATAGAATCATAGAATTCTCTAGGTTGGAAGGCACTTCTCAGACTGAGTCCCACCACCAACTCGGTGGCGATGAATTTTTGAAAGTGTCCACCCTCAGAAGGAAAAAGCTGTCTCTGTCAGCACATCTGGAATAAGCATTCCAGATGTGCTCCAGCTCATACCCAGCCCACCTAACGAGGGCTCCTGGTCTGCGTGCAACTCCTGGCTCTTGCTGTAGTTATGGACAAAGAAGGGTCCTCCTGGCAAGTGACAGAGCATCCACCAGCATGTCCCAGCAGGAACTGAGCACAGCAGGGACCGAGTGGCGGTTGTATACACAGGGCAGATGGAAAACAGTGCACCAAAGGCTCTGCCTTCAGTTACAGACCTGCCACGCTCTCCAGTTCCTGAGTTTTCAGAGACAGCTGTTTTCTAAACCATTTTAGCCAATGGGCCATGGACATCTTGCAAAACTGCACATTAAAATGAGCCATGGACACTCCATTAGCCATTCTTCAAAGCCAGGTGGGAGAAAATAGTTTAACTGCTAAAGAATGGTTTCCCTCTATAATGAACCTTTCCCCAGTATCAAAAAAAAAAAAAAGCCATGTCTTACTTTCCTCTTCTAATAAATGGCTTCTTTAGAGTTTAATTAACTTCTCCCTGCTCTTCTTTTGTGGCGAAGTGTCACCCTGACCATGAGACAAACTCTGTTTGTTCCTTTATCCGGGAGAGCGCTGGTCTGTCAGATAAACTGCTCTGCCTAATTTGCTGGGGCTTTTCTCTTCCCACTTGCATATTTCAGGGAGGGAAGCAGCAATAACAGAAAGTGATGTTCTTGGGTGTCTGAATATCTCCAGCCCTGGGAAGGAGGACCTACTTAAATACAACACGGGCCATGCTCCTGCAGCGCTGCTGGGGCTGGGAACTGGGACCCATTTCATAGATCCACTAGGAGCTGGGTCAAGCCCTGCGTGTGCTCCTTTGTTTTCTTGGGCTTGAAATAAAGAAAAAACAACACCAACCAAACAACAAAAACAAAAGTGGAGGAAACAATTTTTGCACTTCCAGGATTTTGTATTTTCAGCAGTGCGTGCCTCTCCCGGTGCGTGTGTGTATATATATATAGCTCAAAATCAATAAGAGTGAGATTAGGTCACTATATTACTGAGAAATGTGCTCCTGATAGCATATAAAACCAAACAGCTCCTGCTCCTTTTCACTTGCTGTTGTGCTCCAGGATCAGCTACGTGTGCCAACACAGCAGCACAGCCTGGAGAAGGCAAAGGTTGTTCTCTTCTGCTCTTACAAAAAGGATGCGGAGGCTGATTTTGGGCCAAGTCAAGAAGGACCATCACAAGCTTCTGCTTTGGCATTTCAGTTAGGCTTACAGCCCCAGGACCCATCATGCAGCAGAAGATGGGAGCAGTAGCTTCCACCTTGGAGCCCTCAACTGGGAGGGAGGTGGGAACCCATGAGTATCACTTGGAGAGATGGGTGGCCCTTCCGTGCAACGTCTGGGCCCCTTCTTAGGAAAAGACGGCGTATTTGGTGTAGCTTTGGGGTCCCAGCAGTAGCTGTGCTTCCAAGCCAAGGCCTTTTTACCCAAAGTGGGGCTTTAAGCAAAGATGTCCCAGGGCCAGCCTGGCTGTACGATAGAGACACACTGGACTGCAGCTTCGAATTGTGCCCGTTAATTAATTGTGCCAGGCTGACAGCAGTGAGGGGTTTTTGTGCTCTGAAGCTTTCAGACACCAATGCAGTAATGGTCTCCAGCATGCAGACAGTCTCAGGGGACTTGTCCTTCCTACCCAAAGAAAATTAATTAATGGTGGCAATAAATAAACCAATCCAGGCGAATGAGAGCATCTGAGCCCCTCCGGAGAGGCTGCCAAAGGCGCACTGTGGGAAGCGGCTCGCGTGGGAGCAGGACTCATGTTGGGGTGATGGACACCCCATAGCCAAACACCTGCAAAGGTGAATGACAGCAGAACAGTGAGGCACCCTGGGACACAGCCCTGGCCAGAGAGGAAGGTTGGGCAACACAAGCACCAAGGTGGTACCACCCACGAGCATCCCAGGACCTGCTCTTCCTCCTCCCCCTGCTGCTCATGTGGAAGGCAGCTAGCTGAGACACACACCTGGAATTTTGGGTGGATAGATGGACGAACCACTCTACCATGCTACTGGTTTGGGCTGAAATTTTAGCTGGCAGTGCCCACAGGTCAGAGGGAGACCACTGGAGTTCCTGACTGCACAGCATCCACTCGGTGCCTGCTGCTACGGGTGGGAATGGAGTGGGTTTTTTTGGCTGCTCTGCCTAGTTAATTAGTGCACCCTCTGTAATTTATACTTGGGGGAAGAGAGCTAGTTAGATAAGTTTCCCTGTGAAGATGATAGGAAAAAAAAAAAAGAATTAGGAAAAGGAGAGCTTTTTCTAGCACATGTCTGATGAAAGAATAAAATTTTGAATACTCTGGGTGAACCTGTGCTGCAGGAGGAGCACGGGCCAGCACAGGGCATCCCAGGGAAAGGATGGTGGCCATGGCTGATCATTCATCCCCCTCTTCTGTGCTCAGCACAGGCTCTGCCACCACCTTTGGGCTAAACTCGATGTGAAAGATTCCTCTGCAGACACGGTGCAGTTTGGTCTGCCCCAGCCCTGCCTTACGCAGGTCCCTTTAATCCCACTGTTTTATCCCATTGCCTACACCTCCCAGGGCCGTAAATAAAAACACCGTGCATGGTTGATACCAATCAAATTAATCCATCACAGGCAAGCCCCCACAAGCTTTTGGGACTGATAAACAGGACCTTGCACACCCCTGTGCTCCTCCCACCCCTGTTCTCCCCCCACCGCCAGGGCTGCGGGGTCCTACCTAGGCAGGAAGTGCAGGGTTAGACACTGGTATCTACTCAGATCCCCAACCCCAGGTCTAATCACCGGCCTCTTGTATCTCAAGCAGTTCTTAGGCACTCCTAATTGGCACTTGACAAAGTGCCTGCCACATGTTGGTCAATACCAATTAGCATACTTATTAAATGCATGTGTTTGTTGGCAGCAGTTATCTAATTACCTCACAAGTGCATCAGGGAGAGGGCCCTGCAAAGGGTGCCGTGGCCAAGAAGAAGTTTTGCAGGTGATTGGTGTGCAAACCCTGTGAAGCACCAAACCCTGTGAGACACCAGGAAAAGGGGCTGCACCAAACCCATATATTACAGCTTATGCTGGGTTTAGGACTTGCCTCTTCAAGGACCTGACAAACCTCCCTGTGCTTTGTAGATAATGGAGGGGACACCATGTGCACAGCCCCCTTTCCACCCATACTCAAGGGATGCTTCCCAAAGGGGGGATCTCGCCTTCCCTCAGTATCCCCATGCACCTCCGCAGCCTGGATCTGGGTCTCCAGTCGAGCACCATCACCTCCTCCTGGTCACACCACCCTGCTCCCTGTACAGGTGAGCTTGCCAAGCACACCGTCGAGCATCCCCCACCGCTTCCAAGGTAGCACAAGTCAATCAGAGATTTGGGGTTTTCCTTCTGCAGAATTAATTACCTGGGAGCCAGGGAACAGGAGGAACGAGAGAGGCTGAAACACCTGAAATTACATTTACCAGGCTACATGAGGCTGCTGCTTTTGATTTCTTTCCCTCTTTTTTGCATATTGTACCGCAGGCTGAGCCTAGCCAGTAGGTACTGCTGTTATCAGACAGCAGGCAGAGTGGAGAGTTGATATAACATTCATACCCGGGAACCAAAACAGACCCTGCACTGTTTTAATTTAATGCTTGTGGAAGCCTCCGATTCTCACTTTTTTTTTTTCCCCCATCCCTCATTGGAACTGGTACAGCAGAGCGTGGCCAAGGGAAGCTTCCCTCCCTTTTACACCAGGGCTGGCATGGAAGGACTCTCCCCTCAGCCAGGGAGAAGGGGACTCTTTTGGGTGATGGAGAAGATGACATTTGTGCATTTTCACACGGGAAAAATGAGTGAGGATGGAGGGTGCTGGGTGCTACAACAGACCCAACCCAGAGCAGAGCAAAGGGCTGGAGGAAGGGAGAGGAAAAGCCATGGTCCTGTTGCAAGCCAGCAACCAGCTCTACTCACCATTTTGCCTTTTCTGACCATCCTTGCCATTTTTTCCCCCTCCACTTTCCTTAAGCTTCTCCACCCCAGCATGCTCCTTGCTCTGGAGGGTTGTGTCCTTCTGCTGTAGCTTGAGCTGGTCCAGGTCGGATGGAGCACATCTAAGTCTTCCTTACTGTTGAGCTTACTACATATCAAATGCAAGCAGTGCGCCGAGTAACTAATCTTTCACGTGTGCCTATTAAGCAAAAAATTAAAAGAAAATTACACGGGGAAGTCAGCAGCAAGTAGGAGGGGACGGGTTGTAATTATATGGCTATTAATTGGCATAAAGTGCCAGTTTAATGCTCTCTGGCCCATGCCAATATTTCCTAGGGAAATTTTCTCTCTATTAGTTTTGGATGAGAACTGGGATTCTCTCTGGAAGCTCTGAATCTGCACAGAGAGGTGACTTTCAGCTTCAGTCCCCCAGCAGGTTTTTGTTTTCATGCATTGATGGACAAAAAAGAAGGAGCTGCTTTTATCATGGCTTTGTCTGCCCAAGGTGGAGGGTGGGGAGAGCTAGGTTTCACCATTAGAGGAGGATAAGTGTTCCTTCTAAAA
This sequence comes from Tringa solitaria, assembly GCA_026413425.1. NCBI lineage: Eukaryota > Metazoa > Chordata > Aves > Charadriiformes > Scolopacidae > Tringa > Tringa solitaria. The sequence goes on along the minus strand of JAOXJM010000002.1, from coordinate 3,904,054 downwards.
TCCAGCCCCCATGGAAGTATTTGCTCCAAAAACAAAATTCAAGAATAGAAAACTCAAGAGACTATCCCCAAATATCCCCCCCCAGCTTCTGCCAGCACTGGGAACTCCTGGAAAGTGGGAACCTCCTGCCCAAGCAACTCCTCATCAAAAACTGACAATTAAACAGAACCAAGACATTTTGAGTACTAGATGTCCATCAAACCCTCCAGGGTGTTTAAAGGAATGATGTTGCAGTTTCCTGCCAACTCACCTGGCAGGGGACCAGACAATCCAGATGCCTGGTCCATGATCCTCCTGCCATGCAGGATACAGCTGTGCCGGAGAAGAGGGAGAAGCTGCAGGTGCTCACTCTTAAACCAAGGTACACATGTATTCACAGCTCTACACCATAAGGTAGGAAGGTCTTTCCTCTTCAGGAGTCCCACGGGCAGCTGGAAGACACCAGAGCAATAGGCAAATCTGCTGTGTTATTACAAATTGCAGGGGAGAGAAAACAGGAAGGAGAAAAATAAAAGTTTTTAGATTTTGTTCTTTGCTAAAACAAGATATTTCCATGGATAAATCAGAATGATCTCAATTTTGCATCAGATGAGAATGATCATTTCCCCTGGAAGTCAAAGGTTTCCTTCCAGGAGGAAAGCCAGATCTGCCACGCTCCAACTGATACAAGCACCCTCTGAGTGGCTCATGCCAGGACAACAGCAGGAACAGATTTTGCTGAGACTTAGGGATTTATCTTGAAGCTACAAAGCCTACCTCCTTTATTTCCTAGGCAGGAGAAAAGCACTCACTCACTAAAATGAGTCCAGGGGTGGTAGGCAAAAAAAAAAAAAAAAAAGAAAAGAAAAAAAAGAGGGATTTTATTCGGTCCAGAGCTTGGAATCTTGGAACAAGGAATTCTCCCTTCATGCCATGGCTCTCCATGGACAGCATTAAGGTGGAACTACATGCCTTCTGAAAAGAAAGGCTTGCACTATGGCCAATTTTCAAGCATTTCAAACCCATCAGATTTGGGAAAAAAAATATCTGTCTGTCTCTCTCGTTTCTGAACACTTCAGAGCAAACTTCTCTGGGCTAGAACAAGGTCTAGGAAGCTTCACAGTCACGAGGCATGAGAAAATGAGGATATTATGAAACTTTAGAGAAAGTCCCCAACTATGGAGGTTCAGTAGGCTGCTCTGGAAAAGACTTTTCTTTGCCAGGCACACCTAACCCAGAGGAGACCCTCCCGTAGCAAAAGGACTTCAACACGTGGTCACTAAACCCACTTACTAAGCAAAGAAATAGCTTTAAAAAGCTAAGTTTACTAGTTGCTTCTCCTGGATGGTTTGGTTCCTCAGCAAGCAGCTGCTGCCCCAGGAGAAGGGTGCTTTTTGCTGAGAATGGGTTCCACACTGGGAGCTGAGATCAGTCCCATCAGCAGAGGTGGAGCTTCCAACAGCTTCCAGCAGCTGTATTCACCAAGGAAGGGGATTTGCAGAGCCTTCCAGCTCTGAAAACACCCGGTGTCCTCTGCCTCCGAAGGTGCACAAGCATCTGCTGCCCAACAGCCGGCGCGAGTGGAGGAAGATGTGATGGGCTGAGATGAAGATGGGCAAGGAGGGGAATACAGCAAGAGGACAGCCTTTGAGTGGAAAAAGGCCACAGGAAAAAACAAAAAAAGCCCCCCCTCCCAGGCAGGCAGGTCTGACTCACAACCCCCTTCGCCCCCTCAGAAGTGACAGAGTAGCACCACCACCGTGCTTTAATCCACTGGGCAGCTGCTGAGCTGGAAGGGAGTCCATGTAAAATCAATGTGCCGTTAGAGAAACCACCCAGGGCTGCCAGTCAATATGCTGAAAAGACACTGCTGCCTGCGACAACCCAAACCAGCAACCTGCTGTTATTGACAGAAGAAGTGGCAGGCTTTAAAAAACAGCATCTTGTTCCTCCCTCCTCCCCCTCCTGAGTAAATTAACCCCAAATCTCTTTGTTTACCCTCGCCCCTAATAAGCTCTGGTGGCTCACAGAAATGGTGTTCCAGGCTCTTTCCTGAGCAGGCAAGAGCCTTTGTTCCCTTTCATCCTGGGAAAAGGAAGGGTTTAGATAATCTCAGAATGCCAGAAAGCAATTTATTTTGACCTAGACTGTTTCTGCAATGTCATCTCTTGGCTTCAGTGCGGGGGAAGCTTCGTTAGCCGGCATTTAATGCAACGCAGCCGTGCTCGGATGGGGCTGCGTGTCCCAGACACTGCACAGGAGTGGTGACGAGCAGCCGGTCCCTGTGGCACTGGGAGCAGCCCAAAACCCAGGGTAAGGGACAAGGCTGTGGCACACAGCTGCTTGGTACCCAAGCAACACCCTCCAAGGGTCTCAGCTGCAAGAGGGATGGACAGGTCAGCCAGGAGAATGGGTCACCTAGGGTACTGCATGCCTCAAGTCCCTGATGGCAGACGTGGAAAAGGCTCAGGAGGGGACGTTCTCCTGTCCCCCTTATGCCAAGGAAGCACCAGCTCTACCCCAACCATCCAGAAGGAGCATTTGGTCCTTCCCCAAGAATCACAGAATGCTATGGGGTTGGAAGGGACCTCTGGAGACCATCTAGTCCAA
>JAOXJM010000002.1:3877048-3895659 GCA_026413425.1 Tringa solitaria | reverse complement strand
ATCCAGCCTGGCCTTGAACCCCTCCAGGGATGGGGCAGCCACAGCTTCTCCAGGCAACTTGTGCCAGTGCCTCACTACTCTCACAGTGAAGAACTTCTTCCATATACCTAATCTAGATCTCCCCTCTTCCAGTTTAAAACCCTTTCTTCTCATCCTGTCACTCCACTCCCTGATAAAGAGTCCCTCCCCTTTAAGTACTAGAAGAGACTGACCTCTTCCTTCTGTAGCTTAGATCACTGTACAACCAAAATGATCCTCCCAAGCTATGCAGAAGGGAAACCTCATCCCCCAACACCATTCCTGCAGGCAGCCCATCTTCCTTCACGCTCTACCCTCACATCAGCTGGCAAACAGGGCACCTAAGTACCCACCTGAGATGCTTTAAATGAACCACGACTTCTTAATTCCCAAGCTGACTCAGGAAAGACATCGCTGCACCAGTCACACTCCAGAAAGGCTTTTCTTTACAGCCATAAAGGACAGAGAGCTGTTCTTCCTTTCTATGGGAAGTGAGATGCTATATAATAAGCCACGTAGCTCATATAAATACATCAAGCAAAGTGGCTCCAGCCAATGGGCTGGGTGCTTGTCACCTCAGGTGTAGGGCTTTTAGCTGAACGCACCCCCCAGGTGATTAAAAGGTCACTAGAGGCAGCTGGAGTCTTCTTTACTTATTAGAAAGGCTGGTATAAAAATACATTAGTAATATATTCCTGACAGGTGCTTGTACGTACAGAGATTCAGGTAGCAGCAGCTGTAAGTTACGGCCCTATAACTCCTTCGAGGGGTCCCAGGGACGTCCCGAATCATTACCTAAAGCCTGAGAAGCCCTTCATCAGCTCAGCCCAGGCTCCCAGCAAGCCAGGTTTCCAAGGGGACAGGATCTAGCTACCAGAGTTGGGAGAATGGGAGAGGAAGGGGATTTCCTTCCTTGCTCTTCTGATGTATTCCCTCCAACATCTCTTTGAGTAAAATAACCCGACACTGGCATTTATCTCCCCTCTTGGGCAAACAGTGACCCAGCAAAGCACCCTAGATCACGTGAGGCTGGTCATATGGGCCAAACCAGTGCAAATCAGTGGAAAAAACACCCTCAGGTTCAGCGGAGATCCATGCTGGAATAAGCAGCTGTCTGTGAGAGCGAAGGAGAAAGAGAAGGCAGGTTTCTCCTGGCCTGCAGTGGGATGGAAACCTAAGATGCTCAGAGCCAGCTTGGCAGAGAGCTGGATTTAGAAAGGGAACAGAGGGAAATTTCACACCCATGATGCTCACCAGGGCTTTGCAAATGCCACGCCGGCCTTTTCAGCCCGCAAAGGGAAAAGCGGCTTTCACACCTAGGAGGCTTATTTCAAAAGCTGTCTAATGGCACTCCCACAATTAGGAGGACGGCCTGAAAGAGAGCGACTTCCCCGTCTTCTCCAGCTGAGATCTCTTCCTTGCACAGCACTCCAGCCAGTGAAGAGGAGGGTTATTGTCCGACACCAGTGAGCATCAGAGATGAAGCGGAAAAATAAGCTGAGCCGAAGGAGCCCCGCGCGTCCCCCCACACCTCTTCTTTTAATAAAGCTACTGAATAGTGTGTTCTCAGCGTAGATTAACCTAAGCTTTGCTCCCAATTATTATTTCACTCTCCTAAGTACAGAAGCAGAAAGAGGCTTGACAAATGAACCCAGCTCTGCCATTAAGCTGCGCTTCCACTTCTGCAAGTTTGTCAAAAGCCTTATTTTTCAGAGAAATCCTTCCCACAAATCACCGATTTTCCAGCGTGGCAGTGAACCCCATGGGGTGAACTCAGACCTGTTGGCAATGGGCTTCCTTTGCTCAGTCCCCTTCCCCAGACCCCTAGAAACAGCCCCACGGCTCCCACTGGGACACGCACAGGAAAAAAAAAATTAAAAATCCATAGTAGAAATACTGCCTTCTCCATGGCAGGGGAAAAACAATGCTGCTGCTGAAGGCTGGGTTATTTGGGGACCTGCTTGTTACCACTCAGTCCTGAACAGGGTGATGAACTTGATGATCTTTAAGGTCCCTTCCAACTCTAACCGTTCTACGGTTCTGTGAAACGAAAATAGAAAATTAAAGAAGGAAAGGATTGCGCTCTGAACGTCTGCGATGCCTCCAAAGCCCAGCCGTAGGGAAAGCTCTTGAGCTTTTTCACACCTTCTGCAGAGAAGTGGCAGAGGAAAAATCAAGCCCGTGGCTTCACCCTCGCCCTTCTGCTGGCGGAAATCAAGGTGGGCGCTTCTGGAGCCCAGGTGGTGATTAGACCCACGCTGGAGCGGCAGGAGGGAGGAGTGTGAAAGGGCTGGAGGGATCCCACACTCTTCCCCACTGGCAATGGCAGGGTGGGAGGCTCAGCAGTGTGCTGGGCTAATCAGATCTACCAGCCAGTCAGGCTCCTCTTGACTCTCCGAACGCAGCCTATATTCCCCCTGGGAGCTCAGCTTTGATTTTTCAAGCCTGCGGTGCTGGAGGAACAAGCCTCAGCTGGTTTCGCAGCCTGGCCTGAGGTTTAGGTCAGAAGTGGCTGTTCAGATCCATGAGGCCGACCCCCTGCCTGCCAATATTTGCTGCACAAGCTGGGATCTGCACTTGAAATGTCAGCGATCTGCTCCTTCCATTTGCAGTCGCCGTACGGGGCAAGACAGGGGGTTGATTGCATCTGCTCGGAGCAGATGCAGGGCTTCAGCGTCGCCGAAACGCTCTGTGGAAAACCAAAGAACAGGGCAAACACAAGTACCCCAGCACGGCAAATTCACCCCATCATCCCAAAAAGGCTGATGCACAAGTGGCATTCCCAGATGTGCAACATCTGTGGGTGAGGGTTAACACTGAGCCAGGTATCTCCTCCGCTCCAGTGAGGAAGGAAAGAGGGGAGGGAGTTGCAGGGGCACCAGTTTTTTCCCCTTACCTAGAACAGAGGCTTTAATAAAAAAAAAAAAAACATGGAGGCAGCCGGATGTTTTCAGTCGGAAAAAAAAGACAAGTTGAACCTTTCCTAACTTTATCCTACAGAAAAAAAAAATATTTATCGACGTTCTCCCTTCTCCATCCACGCTCTTTTCTGCATATGACAGAGGGTGTCCTCTACTGAGGCATGGAGGAGTGTGAAGATGACTGTGCACCTAAACGGATAGACTCTCTTGGACAGCTTAACACTCTGGCCTTTCAATACTTAAAGGGGGCCTACAGGAAAGATGGGGACAAACCTTTTAGCAGGGCCTGTTGCGATAGGACAAGGGGTAACGGCTTTAAATGAAGAGGGGGCAGATTTAGACTAGATATAAGGAAGAAATTTATTACAAAGAGGGTGGTGAAACACTAGCACAGGTTGCCTGTAGAGGTGGCAGATGCCCCATCCCTGGAAACATTCGAGGTCAGGCTGGACCTTGTTGGACCTGATCTAGTTGAAGATGTCCCTGCTCATTGCAGGGGGATTTGACTACATGACCTTTAAAGGTCTCTCCCAACCCAAACTATTCTATGATTCTAGGAAGATTTTGCCTCTTTCTAAGGGGTGTTCTGCAAATTGCATGATTCATGTCCATTTAAGCGCATCTAGAAAGCAGACAATAGCTCAGCTGCATCCACGGGAGCCGTGAAGAAGCGATACCTGTTTGTTCTCAGCAGAAAGTGCGTTATTGATCACCATCAGTTTTGTGAAGCTATCACAGAAATACGGCCCTAGGACAGGGGTACGGGCATGTTCTGTTCCCTCTTTGGAGACAGGGGTAGGTTTGCAATTCATCTGCAGGTGGTAGAAACAGTACTTGTCTCGCAAGTGATTGTCTCACTGCTCTGTAGTGAGCCCGGTGGGGTAAGTTCAAGCTCAGAAGTTGGTCTGAAACATTTTTCAACCCCCGCCCTGGCAGAGAGCAAGTCTTAAATCTCTAGTGGTTGGCCAAAAAGGCTCATTTCTTACTGCTAACAAGATGAGCAAGTATGCAAACAAGCGACACGAGCACTTGATGTTGCAGGGTCACCTCTCACGGAGGGAAGATTCCTTCTTCTGAACGGCATGGGCAGCCAAGAAGACAGGCTGTGTTTTGCCCTGCTGCTACTCGGCTGTTATATGAGACACCCCCACGCCTGCAAAAGTAGGAGTCAGACCTCATCAAAAGCAGTGTATGTTTAAAGATTAAAACATCCTGGTAACAAATAGGCAGAACTTGCAGCCCTGAGCAGCCTATCTGAATAAATCGGTGTTATTTGAGAGCCGCCTAAGAATATACTTCAGGGAAGGAAACAGATAGCGCTGCTTATCAAAATAGGACTCTATTCATAACGTATCCTAGAGGGTCCCCACGTCCTTCAACCTGGCCCAAACAAAACATGGCATTAGAGGCTTGGTCCGACTCCTGTTAAAAAGCATTTTTTTTTTCCCCACTGATTTTCACAGAGCTTGGATCAAACACAAAAAAGGAGTGAAGTGTCAATATGTACCTATTCTTCAGACCACAGGACCTCATTAGCAGAGCAGTGTGAATAATAGGCCTCCTGGTTCAACTGAAAAGTTATACCCCAAAACCAACAGTTTGGAGGTCAACAAATTCATTTCAAATTGTACGAAAATTTTTCATTTTACCCAAAATGCATAGTTCAGTTTCTGGTTTCAGTTGACTTTTTTTTTTTAAAACCCTGAACAATTTTTTTTAACTGAAGACATGAAAACAAAGTTACTTTCTTCACTAGCACCCTATTTCCAAACTCAGACCTGAAGCCTGGAAACAACCCACCCAACCTCCTCTCTTGACCACTGTAGTTGGTGAATGTGCTTAGAAGCCAAGATGCTGTGAACTAAAGCTCCAAGTGAGCCCAAAACCGACCCCAGCAGCCTACAGAAGGCACGAGGGTGGAAGCAGGGCTGGAGTTTGAGTGCCAGGATGTGGCCACCATCCTTGGTCCACAGACTGTGGAGCTGAGGGTGAGTCAGCACTGAGATATTGCTGCTTTCCAGCTACACATTTTAAGGCAACTTGGGATGTGTCCAAGAGCTGGTTTTTAGGTGGCTTGGGCATTTACACGGGAAGGGACAAGGTGGTTCCTGTTTTGGCTGTGCCAAGGTCTTCCATCCCCTGTTGGCTCCCTGGCTCTGCAGAATAGGAATAATCCCCCTGCCCCATAAGGAACGTGCTGGTTTTATGAACTGCAACAGATGTTTCAGACCACACATTACCCTACTCTGTCACTGCCAGAATGAAGTGAGGAACATCATGATGGGTGGCTGACGGCGCGGTATGAATTTAGTCTGGCCAATCATCACAGTCAAAGCTGGAGCCCAGCCAGAACAAGTGGCTAATACCTTCTCCTCCTGCTCCAGCCAAACATCCCAGGAGATCATTAGAGACTGCACGTGACCAGCAGCAATAATTAATCACGAAAAGTTGTTATTTCTCAAAGCCAATTCATGTTATGCCTCCCTCATGGATTTGACAGCACTCAGTAACAACACTGGCAATTAAAGCTAGGTAAGACCCTCCGATTAACAAGATAGTGTTCACTGATGATCACGTATCCGTATCAAGTCCTAACAGATTTTTTTTTTTTGTTAGCCCAAAATTATTCATATACCAGGACAAACAATCAGATCATCAGCTCAAGACTGCTTTAAGTATCTGAACTGGGCTCCAGCTACCCAGGTCCTAGGAGTCCTTCAGAGGGGACAGGGGTTTGAGGAATGCAGGTGTCACCGGTGCCTCGCACCCCCTCCAGCCAGCAGCACCACGGGCTTCACAAGCCAACCTCACAAGTCTCACCATGGTCCAATTCAATAGCCATCCCTGGATTTCGATTTGTAAATATAGTAAGAGGATTGCAGAGAAGAGATTTGTCTTGACTAGGAGATTAGTTTTAGATCAAATTTGGCTAATGTGGGAAATGCTGCTGGCTAGGACGTGACCGCTTCAATTAGCTCAGGAGGGCTCTTCTGCATCTCTACTCCCAGGCCAGGCGTAGCTGGCACAGGGAAGCTGGAGAGATGCTGAAGCTCCGAAGGGAACCTCAGCACAAGCTGCCCTTGCTCCACAGAAAGGTGCTTTCCCATTAAGCCAGCAGACCTCAGTCGAGCATTTCTGCCCAGTGCCTCCACATTTCCCATACACCGTGTTCCCACACCCCCTCTTTGAACTCCAGTGCCCTGGTCCTCCTTGCTGCCCGAGCTGTGAGCATGTGGTGCTGGCAGCCACGGCGTAAGGGCACTGGGACAGCAGAGGAGAGGTTGCACGGGTCAGAGCAGAAATCCACTGCCAGCACCGTTCGCAGTCTTTTCAGCATCATCCATCAGCCCTGGCCAGGATATTCAGTGAGCAACGCGTGGCTCACCACCACAAATGCCATGTTTTTCTCCAGAAATTAAAAATAAATACATGTCAATAGGACATCTGCTCCCAAGGGAAGCAGAAAGGCACAGTAATAAGCTGTCGGCATCAGACTCTCTTGGAGAGAAGAAACCACGGTTAGAATTACTTCATGCATTAGCTTTTAGCGCAAGGTTGCTTTGATGCCTGTTGTGCTGAGAGACGCAAGACTCTCATGCAGGTAGCTCTGCTATTCCATCAAGCCTTTAATCACCTGCCTGTGTCTCCTTGCAGGGAAATGGGGAGAGTTGCATTGCATTTTGAGGATGCAATGCAAGGGGCACCTGCAGGCCAGGCTTCCAACTAGGAATTGTGTTCAGCGTCGCAGCTCCAAACACTTTTAGGGAGTTAACGCCATCCTCTTCCTTCAACACCTTGTCATGAGACACAAGCCAAAGCAGTTTCCTTTGCCACTTTATAGCCTGACTCCCAACAGCTCCTGCTCACCCAAGGTTTACTTCCACCATCTGCCTCCTGTAGATGCCCAATCCCTCAGCATCAAATACCTCTTTGTCCTTGGAGGGGTTCCCTGCCAAAAGCTCCCTAGTTCAGGCAGATCCAAAGACCTTTGGTGGGATGATGGCAGGATTTCCAAGGTAAGCTGATGGGCTGAGTTTGTGCTGAGATATAAAAGGATTTTTGGCCAGGATGACCCTCAGGATCCTCATCCTCAGCACCTCCCCAGCCTGCTCCTCCATTTGGCTGGGCAAATGGTCCCAAGGTAAAGTCGGGGGCTCTTGGGCCACCAGGGAAATCCCAAAACCTTTATTTCAAAGTCTGAGGGACTTAAGAGAGATGAACCTAGGTCAGGGACTGGCTTTTTGTTCAACGTGTGCCAACTACACCCTGAAGTATGGGACTTTTAGACTTGATTGGGAGTATTAGAATAGTGCCTTCGTGCCATTTGAAACCAAATCAAAGAAAACATTCATAAATAGCCCATGTTAAAGATGGATCCATTTATTTTTTCCCATCAAACTTCCATTCTTTCCCTTTGCCGCAATTGCTAATTATCCAGTATGCATTTGCTTAAAGAAAGCATTTTTCTAGCCTTCACAATCCATCTTCCCATCCTAATGGATCTTGTGGTAAAGTCATTACGGAGACTTTATGAAATCACAGTTATTTCCATGACAACAGTGATGTAATAAAGGTGGGATTATGACATTACTGCAAGATCAAGCTGAAGGACAGGATGGATTTGTTTACCCCAGATAGGGCAATGAAGAGTCTTCATTCATTCAGTGTTTCTAAAAGTGCCTTAAGGTCTGCTAATGGAAGGTACATTTTATATATGATATTTTCTTTTCTATTTTTTACTTGTTCTTTTTTATTTACAGTTATTTATTAGGGCTCTTTTTCAAGCACACAGAGTTTAACCAGTTTCAGAGGAGGATCCATGCTGAGGATATACTCGCCCATCTCTGTGAAAGGAAAGACCATCCCTGCAAGTCTCCCAGCTCTTGGCTTTCCTGAAAGGTGGCAATGCCCACTGGGGAAGGGTTTTCCACCAGTGCTTAAAGGACCAGCAGGATGGATTTTCCCCTTTCAAGGATGGCTGATCTAAGCTGCTTTCTCTTCAAATGTTTTAATAAAGAAATCACCTGCCACTGGATCACAGCATGAATTGGCTACCCATGAAATTAGGTTTGAAAATGGCATTAAACCCCTCTTCTCTCCTTAATGGAAATATAACCAGCCTGGGTCTGGCCAGCAAATTCCAAGCCAGGAAACATTTGTCTCTCAAACCCAGACACACTAGTAAAGTCACTCTATAAGTGATTTTTAGCTCTCTCTCTCTCCAGCAATCAAAGAAGAAACTTAGGTGGAAATGACACAGCAATTCCTAGAGGATCAGAGCATGGAACGCCACGAGACAGCTTTGAAGATAGCTGGGGTTTCTGGTTTGTTTTTCACAAGAAGAAGAGATGAATATTTCATACAGTACATGGTTCAAAAGTTGATTAATGTTTCAGTGTGTGGAAAACCAAGTTCAAGAGACAAGTTTCCTGATGTAAAATTCTTTGAGCTGGCAGTAGGACTCGTACAGCCAACTTCTCCAAGGGTGTATTTCATTTAACCTCCTTCAAAATTGCTCCTGCCCGATGACTTGGTGCTTCGTGGCTGTTGTAGTTCAATGCTTGGCCTACAAGTGCGGGGCACTAATGCTCTCCAGGGCTGTGCGATGAGGTAGCTGAACTTGCTGATGATGGCTGCTCAGATGGGCTTTGGTGTCCCCATCTACCCAGTTCCCTCCCCTCTGTAGGATGTTGCTCCAGCCAAGCAGAGGACTGCCCGTGGTCTGATAGCCCGTAACAGTCCTCCTGCTTGGCCAACAGGATGATACTACCAGGCTTTCTTCTGTTTCTGGTCAATCAGGGGATCTTCTCTGCTTATTTACAAGCTGTTGAGGAGCTATGGCACTAGTACCTTTGCTCTACACTGGCTGGCATGGTAAATATGCAGAAGAGTGCCGAAAAATCCCCTACTCTGAAAGTTCTTTCATTTCAAGTCCAGCCTGATTGATCTTAGCAGCTGTTTCGGCTTGTCCTGCCCCAATTCTCGCTCCTCTAAGCCTTTCCAATATCTCTTCATCGGCAGAAGGGAAACACTGTAAGGCCACACAGACGTGCTAATGAAATGTGAATTATTAACTGCAGCGTGCTAAAGGAGATATGGGGGAGGGATGTCATTTTGCCATTAATATGCAAAATGGACGACGCTCCCTACTTTCGCTGGAGGGGAAGAGCAGATTCAAGCCCGTGTCCCATTCCAGGGCCGGGATGAGTAATGCGATAACCTGATTGCCGCGTCTCTCACCCTCCTTCTTTCTTTCTTCCCTGATAAAAGGACAGAGGGGAATGTAGACAATTAAAAGGAGGATTCTAATCGGCCCCAGAGAGATTCAATGAATAATAATGGACCTCCAGCTGCTAATGTGCTTAAGGACTTCCAAGTCTCAAGTGTCTAACCAGCTTAAGGGTCCGTACAACTGACTTAATTTCTACCCGTAAATGGGAAAGGCAGGAGGAAGGGGGGGATTCCTGCCTCTGATTACAGATGGGATTGTCTCTCGGTCACTTGCTGTGCCCTTTGCAGCAAAAGAGTAGAGTCAACTTAACAGCTCTCAAAGCCAACATAGTATGAGGTGAGGAAGGTCTCTGCTTAACCAACTTCTGTATGTTACCTACAGCTGTTAACACTCTTGGCCACCCCAAAATACCTCATGAAAGGATCCAATATGATACTAGAATAAAAACAGCACCTTGTCTCTGAATTTTTGTTGTCTCACATTAAAAACTTCTGCGTACCAAGGCAGGAAATGCATGACTCATTCTTCCTCTGCATAGCTCTTGGTAAGAGAAAGGTCTTCACCATGGCGTGACCCATACCAACTGCTCATCTCCTGATCTTTCCTTGCAGAAGAGGCAGTAGGTGTACAACACGTAAGACAGGCAAAGTCTGGTATAAAATGCCCACCTGAAGATTCATGATCATTTTTTTTCTGGCACTTCCCTTGGTTTTGACTTTCTCTCCCATTGATGCTTCTCTCTCTCTTCCACAATCCATCCACTTTTCCCCTGCAGTCTCCCTTCTTGGGCCCCCCAACCAAGAAAGACCCTTTTCCTTGACCCTCGCAGTTTTTTGACCATGCTCATGAATTTCCATGGAGGACCAAGGAAAAGACTTGCAGAGAGGGGAGAGCAAAGAACAAAGCTGGAAGCCTGGCCCAGCCTTGAGTTCTCTGTGAAGCTGTGCCCCTCCTCTCCCCATCTGAAGGTTATAGGGTAAGTGTCATGGATTCAGAGGATAACAGCTTCAGAGGCTGGCAACCAGATGATCAAAGGAAGGAGAAATGTTAGCTAGGTAAGGGCTCCTCAGCCCTTGGAAAGGGATACGACAGAGATCTGAGAATCACAAGAAAAGCTGTTTCCACCACTCCTGGAGCAAGGACTAGGGGCACCAGAGGAAACTCACAGGTTCAGAACAAACAAAATGAGCTATTTTTATACCCAGTGCGTCTTTACAACATGGGACTCTTCAACAGATCCGTGGCTGCTAAAAGCTCCTAAGAGTTCATAAAAACCCTGGATTTTTCTGCTGAGAGCTTGTCTGTGGAGGCTATTATGTACAAACACATCGCCTACGGGTGAGGAGGTCCCTGGTCTGCAAACCACGGAGAGTATTCTGGAGCACTACAACTACCGTTGACCCTGTACTTACACAGGTTCCCAGGCACCCACTTCTGAGACAGGATCTTGTGGCTGAGGGATGTCTGGCCTGACCTGGCACGACTGTTATCGCGCCCTGGTACCCACAGCCAGCTAGCTGCCTTCACACCTCACTAGTTCCAGGACACGGCTCGAGAGATCAACGCGTCCCCCCTTCCCCAGCTTTGGGGAAAACCCGCAGGATTTCTAGGCGACGGCGAGATGTCACATGAAGCGTGAAGATGGGCTGGAGTTTAACGGGTATAGCTGCTGGCAGCGGGGACAGTTGCATAACGTGGCGCTGGAGACTCGCTGGTCCCCGGCACAGGAGGCAGGTACGTCGCTCAACACAAAAAGAGTTGGAAGAGAAAAGTTGTGTGAGGTCGGCCGCGTGGCAGCCTTCCCCGGCTTGAATCATGCAAGTTTAAAGCCTTCAAAGCAGGATAAGATCTCGGCGCAGCCACGTGCGTGCTCATTCCTTCAACCTGAGGTTGGGAAAACGACGGGAAAGCACAAGTGAAAGCAGAGCAGAGTAATTAGCTAATTAGGCGAGCTGACTAATCAGCTAATTTAGAAAGGCTTTTCATTATTATTCACAGAGAAAGAATTCTGGAGAGCATCAGCTTGGAGTGAGGTGTAGCCCACCAGGCAGAGGGAACGGGAGTTTTGCCGAGAGCAGAGCGTGTTCCAAACCCATCGGCGTGGGTGAAAACCCGTGTCTTCTCAGGCTGGCTGGTTTTGTGCTGCTGAAGGATGGGACCAGCCTTGATCGCACTCCTTCAGTGAAGGAGCTGCCCCTCTGCTGCCCACCGATCACTCTTCTTCTGGGGAAGGGGCAGGAGAGCAGGAGAGTCTCCTCTGTTACAGCTTGAACTGGCAAAAAGGAGATCTATTTGCCTAGGACTCAACAGCTTATATTTAACCTTCTCCTAAGCACCACCTAGGCAGCTCAGACAACTCAAGCAGCGAAACAATATCATCTAATGAATGCCCAGGGTGGAACAAAGCTGCTGCTTTCCTCTTCTTCGAAGGATCGCTCAGCCCAGCGAGACAAACGTCAATAAAAAGATATTTAAGTTGAGAAGGCAGGGGAGAAGGAGAGAGCGTGGATACCCAACCTCCAGCTCCTACCCATCTCTCCTTCCTCTCTCCGTTCCCTTCCCCTCCGATGTCCTTGCGTGGCTCCAGCAGCAATATCACGCTGTTGCTATTACGGCCAGATGGATATTCGAACAGCCTTAGATCAATATTTGTGCAAAGGGAAAGCTCGTGCATCGCAGGGCTACAAATTAACCTCTTGTCCCGTATTCGCACTGGCACACAGGACCTGCAGGAGCAGCGCGTTCCCTTGGGGAAAAGTGGGACATACGTTTCAGAAAACAGGGGGGAAAAAAATAGGAAAAAAAAAAAAGAGTAATAATAGATCTAACCCCAGCTCATGCATCTTTTTACATTTCTCCCTCAGGTTAGGGGGATGGGGAGGGGGTGGGAGGGAATAGCTTTTCTTAATTAGCATCCTAACCTTTTCTAAACAGGTTCAAGGGTGTCTTGGCAGACTTGGGAAGTGGTGTGAAAGCAGCACTGAGTAACAGCAGCAGAATTAGCCAGGTGTAAAAGGATCTCGCTTTTTTTCTGAGATGATTAGGGTACCAGTAATGAGAAATATGAAGAACTTCCAAGGTTGCAGATACCTAGTTTTTCCCTTATTAAAGGGAAACATCACCTTGAAATTGCATGCTTGGGGGTGGAAAATGTTTCTTGCAGCAGAAAATCATTGATCCATAAGTCCTGGCTGAGCCACTATGGTCTTTGCCAGCTGAAATTGAGTCTGGCCCATTGGCAGATGTCAGGCATGTCCATATTGCCTATGGCAATGAGGTTCATGATCCAGTCAGTCCCTGCTCCTCATGGTTGGGTTTCCTTATCTGCCCAGCCACCTGGCTCACTCCAGCCAGACAAGGAGGCAGCACATGGTCAGTGTGGACATTTGGGGAGTTCAGGGGTTGAACGCAGCACCTAGCTGCAGCTAAAGGAGATGTACCTTCTGAGACGTGGTACCAGGCTGGATGGAGACACGTCTGCCCACCCACAGCACTGAGTGATCCCAGTGACGGAAATGCCAGCAATTTCAATTCAAGGATGGATTGACAAGGCAGTTCGGGGAAACAACCAGTTCCACCTGCCTGTGTCCCCCATCTTTTTCCCTTCAGTTCATTGCATGTCAGATTGATAAGGAGCTCGCTCCCTTTTCCTTCTCTCATCTACATGTCTACCAAAACCTAGACACACCAATAAAACAGACCAGCTTTGCGTGGTCTATCTAGCCCACATTCTGCATGATCCTAGCTGGTACCACCAGCAGCATGGTCCACAAAGCCTAAAGTATATTTGCAAAACACTCTAATCTCACCTCCCTTTTCTGAACCACCCTTCTTGTCCCACAGCTGTGATGGGCCACCATTGCACAAGGCTTACTGTCCCATGGCTAGGCAGCTTTCAGAAGACCATAGCACTTTCCCATGTTGGCTTTTCCACCCAGCCTTGCTCTGACAAGCTTCTAAAAAGGAGCTGGAGGTTTCCCTCACAGCTTCTGCTGACCCAGTGCCACTTCCCATGCTGTTAACAAGCCTCCCAACTTTTGCCCTAGTTGGAGGCAGCCAACGTCTGGATCCGTGCAATTACCCTTCCTTTTCCAGCCTTGGAGCACAACAGTGGGACAGCACGGGCAGGCTTGTATTATGACTGCTCACCACAGGGAAATGGAGGAATTGCCAAATTCACCCCAGGAGGAAAATGAGAAAAGACATTTATACAAACAGTGGATTTTTTGGCTCCTTCAGTCTGCGAGGCTAGACACTTAATAACGCTGGCTCCTGCTTTTTCCTCACGTTATATGCCATATTTAGCCTCCATTCATTTTGCCTACCCGTCGCACTGAGCAAAGAGGGAATGGCACTTGCTCAGCAAGGGAATGGGCAAGATGAATTTGCTCACTGTGTAACAAAATGTTTTTTCCTACTGCTCAGCCTCCGTCTGGGTCTTGTTTCTGGTTTTCGGAAGGGAGATTCTTCTCTTCTTCACCTCTCCTCCAAATCTAAAGGAAACTATTTCGTCCAGGTGAGAAATAAAATTAAAAAACAAAACAAAACAATATTTTTGGCTGTCCAAGGAATTTGTAAGCAGAAAGGTGCCAATTAATCTACATTAAAGTGAAATTAGCCTAATATTAAAACAGTAGGAGGATGACAAGGGAGAGATCAGCCTCTAATGTCCTCATTAGCCAGCGCTGCTCCTTGTGAGCTTTCTGTCATGTGAAGGTAGCCGTCTGGTTGCACTTCATTAGCACTGGGGTTAATTACACCTAAGGAGGCAGGGAGACGGGCGTCCCCCCATCCTTGCTGCCGTTCTCCTCCCTGCTTCGCCCATCGCTCCTGGATGGAAGCTGATGTTCCCCCTTGACTCCAGATGCTCCTCTATTTGTAACGGCAAGACAGGTAGAACAGGACCCATTTTTCAAAACAATAGGTGTGAGCGGTGTCTTCCCCACAGCCCGGGGTTATTTGAGTAGCTCTGAGCTACAGCGGGACCCCTGCACTGCCGGCACCCCGTAGACAGAGTGTCATGGATGAAATCTTCCCGGAGTCCTTCACAAACTCTTCCCACTCCCCTACAACTCTTTGTGTCCTCCTTTTTCCCTCAGCTTCCACAAGATTTTTTGCCCCTTCTCCATCCAGCATTGCTTTTTTGTCCCCCAGCCCCTCTGCTCCCCTTCTGCTTGCTGGCAGCCGCTCAACTTCCCGAGCCACCCCTCTGACTTTATCTCCTCTTCTCCTCCTGCCAGCCCCAGCTATTTATTTTTATCGTTAAGCTTTGGGTTTTTTTGGGTTTTTTTTAATTTTTTTGACCCCACTGATAGCAGGTTAGATTGTCTGTCAGCACAACATCGGGTTGTCAGCTGATGAAGGACAACTCGCAGGGAAGACATCAAGGAGAAAACAATAATAAAAAAAAAATCACCAACAAAAAAACCCCTCGAAGACTTGAGACCGTTTCCCAGAGAGAATGCAGAATTCCTCAAGGGTCGTCCTCCTAAAATGTTGCTAGCCTGGAAGGTAGTAGGATGCAGACACATGGCAAGAGAGATAGGAGTGACTTCAGTAGGAACGGGGCATTATCTACAGAGGGGCAGGGTACATCTGCCTGAACGCATGAATTATGCACAAAACCAGGCACATGGGCAGCTCAGAGGTTAAGACGGAAACAGTTTTGACTGGTGCTTTTGAAAGGTCCCTCCAGCATCAGCTGGAAGGGGAATATGCTCTTCATGGGAACCAGATGGAGCAGAGGTGGGATGGAGGATGCATATGGACCTCTGCTGGGGACTACAAGATGCTGGCAGGTTATGCATGGGCAACTGAAACCCCATCCTTTGTTCCCCACCCCTTCTTCCACCAGCATCCCTACTTGACCTTGGCTGGAGACATATTTCTGGATGAGGTACACTTTTGACCCGTCGGCACCAGGGAGAGGTGCCATAGCCCCACCAGCGTTGCTGCCTGACCCCAGAAAAATCACACCCTGCCTGCAAATCCAAAGTTAGAGGAGACAGACCCCAGGCAGTGCCAGGGAAGGAGATCTTCTCAGCGGGAATCTGCCGAAGAGGGAGAGCACGTGAACCAGGGTCTCTTACTGCCTGGCCACGTGTTCGGGGATTGGAAAGCGCTGTACTGTGAAGCGGCAAGAGAGCTATTAACTGAAAGCTGCACGGTGAAGCTGCGAATAAAATCTATTTCTATTGAACCTTTAAAAGTCCTTATGGATCATTTAGGAGCACGGATGAGCTCTGGTGTGAGCCTTCAGTGGAGGCACGAGGAGCAGCCAGGTAGGTCTGTGCCCTGTTGCCCCTCTGAAGAGTATACAATGGTTTGGGTTGGAAGGGACCTTCAAGATTATCTAGTTCCAACCCCCCTGCCCTGGGCAGGGACACCTCCCACTGGACCAGGTTGCTCAAAACCCCATCCAACCTTGAACATCTCCAGGGATGGGGCACCACAACTTCTCTGGGCAACCTGTCCCAGTGTCTCCACTGCCCTCACAGTAAAGTATTTCTTCCTGATATCTAACCTAAATCTCCCCTCTTCCAGTTTGAAGCCATTACCCCTATGTCCTATCACTGCATGCCCTTGTAAAAAGTCCCTCTCCAGCTTTCCTGTAGGTCGCCTTTAGGTACTGGAAGGGACTAAAAGGTTTCCCCAGAGCTCTTTCTTCTCCAGGCTGAACAACCTCTCCATGCACAGTGCTCATAACCTGAAGCTTTGCAGGAACCGAGTGTCATAGAGCTGCACCACACTGCATTTGGCTGTCCTGTATGTGACCATGGCTGGGAATTCTTGCTAGCTCGTGTCATTCATCCTTGAGACGGAAAAGACTCTGCAAATTCACTAGGAACAAGCAGATATATGGCTGCTGAAGCCAGGAGAGGTTACTAAGTCTAGTAGGGGCCTTTGGACCCACAGGCTGTGTTTTTTTCCCCCCTCTGTAAGTCACCAGAAGACCTTTCCAGATCTAAACGTTTCACATGTCGGCACCACCAGTCACTTGCCTGGCAATTTACTCCATAACTGAGCTCCAGTCCCTCTTTCACAACCACCCCTCCTTCATGGGCACGCTGGGACTGCCGTAAGCCACAAAGCGGGGAGGCAGGCACCGGAGCCAGGGCCAGTGGGGACCCAGCCAAAAACGATGGGCTGCCCTTTCCAGCACCCTAAAAAGAGCAGCTTTTAGGGTGCTTTTTAGCCGCCTAAAAAGAAGGCGGCTTTGCGATTAAATCGCAGGAGAAGCTGCAAGATGAGCCCCAAGACGGGGGAAGACCTGCACTGCACGCAGCCGGTTTCGCCAGCTCTCATCCCCAGGGGTTCGGCTTAGCGGGAGGGTTGGGGTGCTCTATCAGCACCCCCTTGCCCAACCCAACACCCCTGTACCCAACACCCAGGCAATGAAGATTTGCTTTCGGCTCCTTCCCAACCCCACAGGCTGCTTCTGGTGTCCCCAGCACCACCACAGGTACCGCCCTGCATCGCCCTGCCGCCGCATCCCTCCCTCCCACATGCTCTCCCCCCTCCTTCCCTTGTTCCTTTTAATTAGCAACTTTTTCTTTGTTCCCTTTAATTAAGTGGGGTGGGGGCAGGAGAGGGGAGGGGGAGGCTGCTGTCAGCCAGATGAATTATTATCGCCGCACACAAGATCAAAGGCCGGGAAGCTCTCGTCTCGTCCTTAATTTGGGCAGCGTCTTTGGGTGAAAGACTCCTTTCTTTGTGGTTTTTTCCAGGGATGGCAGTGGGGATGCCAAGGTGTACGCTGGGTTGGAAGGGGAGAGCTGGAGGCCGGGAGGGCGAGTCGGGAGCAGGACTCGGGCTCCTCTCCTTTCAAGACATAACTTGACAAGGAATTTGGGTGGCGCCTGGACTCCACGTGTGGGCATCTCGGGCAGGTTTGCTAATGCCCACGCGTAAAACCTGATGGTCCAGATCCTCGCCTTGGGGAGGGGGAGATGACCCATTTCTATAGGGATGGGGCATGCAGCTCTGCCAGGGCTTTAATGTAACGAGCACACTAATCATGGGAAAACAGAGGCAAATGTGAGAAAATAAACCACTCAAAGATTTAAGAAAAAGCAGCCTGAGCTGAAGATATGAGTGAAGGGCCATGCTATGATGTCATTTTTTTTTTTGTTTGTATATGCTTTTCACACACGTGTGGGATCCTCTAATGAGCTGCAGGTCTTTTATGGGGGGAAACGCATTCCGAGGGTGCCAAAGCTTCAGAGAAATTTGGCCTTAATTTAAGTTTTAATTTTGATCTAGCGTAACAATACTACATGAGGGACATTTCCTCGCCTTGAGCTCAGCAAGCCACGAGGTGCTGCACCTCACACTACATATTGGCACCTCCATAACCAGGTCTGTTTGGGTCCAGGGGACTGCAACAGGGTGATGCTCTGACTTTACAAAGGTTTACCCTCTTATTAAAAACGCTTTCGAGCCTCTCTGTCTCACATCATATACGGTATTTTTTGTCCTTGTCACACCTGTAGTGTGTCCCAAATGTTCTGCCTATCATTTTAATAACTTTTTGGTGGGGGTTTTTTTGGTACACTAAGTCATAATTTCATGCTGAAAGAGAGCCCCCATGCTCTACCCCCTACAGTATTGCCTTGAAATAAGGAAAGTTAGAGTATTACCAAAGTGGGCCTATCTGCTGTGAAAACACATGTCCTGGCCAGCACATATGTAACAGTAGCTAAAATTAAAGAAAACGAACAAACTCATAATCTAAGATTAAGATCTGTGCGATGCTGGAGTGTTCTCTTATAACTGGGTATCAGAAGGCAGAAGGCTGTTAATTAACTTTCTATTGACGAAACAAAGCGCATGGAGAGGAACCTTGCTAATCTGTTTTGTGCTAATCAGCACACATTATTAATTTGCTGGGAAAAAATAAATAAATAAAAAAGAGTCATCCTCTTCCCACTTAAACGCAAGTTTAATAGGGCTGGAGTGCGGTTTCGCATTACCCAGGCTTCATTCTTTTGATGACATATGTTGCAGTGCATTTCCTAGTGCATTATGAAGCTTTGGCATAAATAATTTAAGCTAAACTCCAGTTGTTAAAATAAACGAGCAAAGTACCTTTCATGATTAATTACCCTTCCTTCCTTCCTCCTCCATCCCCTCCCTTTTAAAAGTGCAAGCGCACGCGCCGCAGCCCGGTCTCCTCCCGTGACCAAGGGACATCCTGAAATGTTTTACCCGGCACCGGGGGAGGATCGGGATGCTCAGGTTTGCTGTGAGCGCCTGCTCAGCCCCGGGGAAGCCGGGAGGTGTCAGCAACCAAATTAAAATAAAATAAAATAAAATAAAAAGTGCTTTAGCGGATTTAATGCTCGATGAATTCCCATTTAACCAGCGGCTTTACAGGACTCGAGTTTTCATAGAATCATAGAATGGTCAGAGTTGGAAGGGACCTTAAAGATCATCCAGTT
>JAOXJM010000002.1:3830011-3841778 GCA_026413425.1 Tringa solitaria | reverse complement strand
AGGAAGGGGCCATCTGTCGTTCTGGTTGGTCAATTTGGTCAAAACCACGACAGCTCCCTTTCTTTTTCCCACACTAGCTTTGACCTCAGCCAGATGCAGAACAGTGCAAGGAAGGACTCCAATTCAGTAGTAGGAAGGTGGAGATTGGTCTCTTCTCCCAAGGACCAGGCAATAGGACAAGAGGAAACGGCCTCAAATTACACCAGGGAAGGTTTGGGATGGATATTAGGAAAAACTGCTTCATGGAAAGGGTTGTCAAGTGGTGGAACAGGCTTCCCAGGGAAGTGGTGGAGTGGCCATCCCTGGAGGTATTTAAAAGAGCTGTAGATGTAGAGCTGAGGGACATAGTTTAGTGGTAAACTGGCAGTGCTACGTTAACAGTTGGACTTGATGATATTAAAGGTCTCTTCCAACCAAAGTGATTCTATGATTCTGTGATTTTTCACCTGCCTGCGGGAAGTCCAGGGGCTCACCAGTGGTGTTGGGATGCAGAAACAGCCCAGGTGCTTTCTCTCCAGGCCAGTCCCACGGAGCACACTGCTAGCAAGAATGGGGTCCTCAGGCACAGCTCCAAGAGCACACCCCATACCCATACCAACTTCTGGTGCATCCAACAGGTTCTTCAAGACATTCACCCACAGCTTAGAGGTTTCAGACTCCTCTAAAAGGCTCCCAACGCCCAAATAAATCCCAGCACCCAACACTGTGACTATAAGCTCTTCATTTTGTGGGCTCTGCAACAACACAAGCGCTTGCTAGCAGGCAGGAGGACCAGGGTAGCTATCACACACCAGCCTCCTATCTTGGAAACATCCCATTTCTTTCCAGCTATGCTATTTTTTATCACACAGAACACATAAACACAACTAAGTAATCACCATCATTTTCTGGACAGGGCTTGTTGGACATCAGATGAGAACTACACAGGTCACCCAGTTCCCTTAGTACTCACCAAATCTGAGGCAGCACAACCTGTTCTTAGGGTGCATTTTTCTGGTGACACCCCTATGAAAATAACACCTTTCAAGCATTGTCAGCCATGGGAAAAGGGAAAAAGAGCAGGAAGGTCCATCTGATGTCTTACTTTCCATGATGCAAGTTGGCAGGACAGAGAGGAAGTGGTATGAACAGGAAGATGCCGGGTCATTTCCATGTCTTTGCAGGATTTTATCACACAGGGTAGGGGCTGCAGGACTGTAAGGGTTGTTTTATTGCTAATAACTGGTTACCTCATCCTCCGTTTCAGTCACTGCATTTCATGGACATCGGCAATGGATTTAATGCCAAAACCTTTCAGTCGGCCATCTGTTATGAGAAGGTGGTACAGTTGAGGGCAGAAAACATCTAAGCACACGCAACCTGGGAGCTGGGCTGGCAAAAATTTAGCTTTTTCCCCTAATTGCAGTTTGGAGGGTTAAACACCCTACACTTCTGAAGAGTGCTGGCACGCAGACTTTCCTGCCATGAGGAGACCGTAGCTGAAGGCCAACAGAATAAAACTCTGTTAAGTGCCATTTAAACCAAGTTTTGCCCTCTCTCGTTTGATGTGATTTTCCTCTTTGGGCACCGGCAGCAAGGTCGTAGCGCCAAGATGGTGGCAGTCCAGTCATCGTCGTGGCAGCAAAACAAATGTCAGAAAACAGCAGCACTGTTGTCCTCCCTCCTTAAGCTATCCTACCATCCTTAACTCTGCCCTTTTGAAGGGGGAGAGGACGGCGTGGGGAGTGGTGCAATGGGTTTCCATGCTTTTTTCCAACTGTTTGTCTCGTTTCTGTCCGAAACTCCTCGGTGCACGGGGAATTCTGGCTCTTTACCTTGGAAAAGTTAAGACAAAGGGCTTTCAAGGATGGAGTTGCATATAGTGTTACCTCGGTGCTGTTTTAAGACATTTCTTCAGCTTTTATGCTCGCCCTCCCCCTTTTTCCACGCCAGCATTGATTACAGCAGCTAATTGTTTTCTAATTGGCCTGCAGCTGCTTATCTATCTTAGATAATTAAAGTGAAGAAGAAGAAGAAGAAATAAGAAAAGAAAATGGAACTTTATTCTTAAGTAGCTGCCTATTGACCGCCTCGATCGATAGGGAGGTCACTTTGGGCAGAGTCACAGGCAGGACGCGTCCTTGACTGAAATGCACACCCTGACAAACCCAGCGAGATGCTGCCCAACCTCTCACTCCTGCTTCTCCCAAGCCCCCTCCAGCCTTTATTTCTTATTATACCACAGTTTGGACAAACCTGCTCATGGTGTAGTATCTGGGGAAGAACATGGCAAGATGCTGACAAAATCCTTCAGTCCTGCAACACCACGTTGGAGGACACCACCCAACCATCATCAACGTTCAAGAGGCAATGGCAATGAATGTCAGAGGGTGCTACAGACTGATTTATCTGGGCTGGCAGGAGCATACACAAACTCAGTATCTTCAAGATCTCTACTCCCCTGTCAAGTTAGATTGAAACCAGACAACGACTGCTCAACCACGGGCCTAGGAAATCATTAGGATGGGTGGAGCCAGGCCGCAGCGTGACTGCACAACCTGGATCCCTCGCCAGCAAAGGCATCCCAGAGCCTCCTCATCGCAAATGTGCTGTATTTCACCTTCAAACTCACCCAGCTGCATTTAATAGTAAGTGCATCGAGACACTCTGCCTCCTCCCAAATGCTGACACCAGTCATAACTCAGACATGATTCTGGACAGAGCTTGCTGCCCAAAGGAATCAAGGAATTTTCCAAGAAGCTTAAGAGTTCACTATCTGGTTCTACTTTGTAGTGGAGACTATGGTCAAAATCCAGCTTTCTGCTACCTCAGCAAGAAGGGGTGACATAGAGCCTTTGAAAAGCAACTCAAAGCAGCTGGACTGAGATGGCAGAAGGCATTAGACCTGACTCAGTCTGCCACAAGTCCCACCTGAAGAGCCACTGCACTCCTATGCACCTTAGAGGGAACCAAAAATCATGCAGGGGGCAAGCATAACACAACACGTGTCCCCACCACAACATGTCTCCCACTGAACTCCGAAAACCTCACAAAACAGCACAAAGAAGTCATTATCAGAGTTGATAAGAGAAGCTAGTGAGGGTCCATGGACTCATTTACTACACACCTTGCCCAAGCGCAAAATTAAAGTTGTATCGATTAAGAGATTGTCCTCCTAAGAGCAGAAGTCCTGACTACCTTTTAACATCCACCCAGCACCATTACAAATGCTGGGGTGCTAAGTTTGAGAGCTGGCTCAGCATTTTGCAGAGGTCAGGAAAACCTCTAGCATCCAAGTTTCAAGCAAACTAGAGAGATGAGGAGTGGAAACCACCTACTACAGAAACCATGGCTGAGATGCAGTCCCACTGCAGACATTCAGGATGTCACGACATCCATGAAAGCTGCTGTACATTTCCAGCCCCCCACCCCATAAAAAATGGAGAAGAACCACGCACATCTGAGGATTAGCTGGTTTTTTCTTAAGATCAAAGAGAGACCAGAAAAATCTCACCCCAGGTGCACCCACTTCTGATCTCTGCCTGTGAAGGGATCTCAGCTGGCCAGCTCAGGACAACAGCGAGGACCTGTGAAGGCACACAAGATGAAAACCATTTCCAGGCAGGGCAAGGGATTCTGCTGAAGCTTGAGCACAGTTTAAGCTGCCTATGTTGACTACACCTGTCTAATTTATGTGTACAACATCCAGAGACCTCAGCACAGTAACATCGAGATGACACACACATGCCAACTGAGAGGTGACTTTCAACACGCCTTTTCCAAAGATGACCTGGTAAACTAAGGATGTCCTGTCCAACCAGCCATCCAGAAAGTCCACATTACATTCTCTAAGCACACAGCATGATAAAACCCCAGAACTTCAGCAAAGTATTTTTTTTATATATATAAATTATAAGGTTTTATTTGGTTCCCCCCCCAGATCATACTGGAAATGCTCCAAGCAGGAACCTTCTTTGTGTCCATGCATGTAAAACTTCCAAGTACATGCTAATTCAGTTTAATTACAGATTTACTTCACTGGCTGCATCGCTGACGCCAGTGACGGCCAATATTTGCAGCCAAGGGAACGGGGGAAGAGCAAAGCAAGGTTTCCCGTGCTCTCGCCCCTCTCGGACCCTGTCCCTGCGTCCCCATCCATTCAGAACTTCGCGTGCAGGAACACCACAAAGATAACCCGCTCTTTATTTGTACAATTTATTAGATAATCTCCTTCTAATCGAGAACTAATTAAAGGAAGTGAATGCTTGGTTGGAAACGGGGATTAAAATGTGGATAATTATCATAAACGCTACATTTGTTGTTCCAGCCTGCTCCGTTCTCCTCCCCTCTCTCTTTCCCCCCAGTTCCTCTCCCAGGCTGCTCCTGATAATGCTCAGACTGTCTCAGAGGGGGTTTGCTTTCACAATCAATTATTTTCTTTTTGTCTCTCTGGCTAATGTTTCATTTGTGTGAGAACATTAGCGAGAACTATTTTCTTTTCCTTGTAAATTCATTTAGACGACAGTGACAGAAGGTGGGGAGGTGGCAGCTGTAGAAAAAAAAAAAGAAACAGGAACATTAAACTGAAGCTTATAAATTATTTCATCTTCTCCAGACAATCCAGATCTGTCACTGCTCTGTGTGTGAGGAGATTTATTTTTTTTTAATTTTTTTAATTTTTTTTTTTTTGTCCAAGAGCTCCTCACAGGCACAAGACATTGATGTATGTGGGAGCCTGACAAGAGAGTCCCTGCGCAGCTTTGGCTGCTGCAGCTCGTTCTGCCTTCTCACTTGCCAGAGCTGCTGCCTCCGCTAGCAAGGACCGTGGCCACAGAGGTCTCTTCACACACAATATCTAGGTCACAGCCAGCAAGGAAAAATTTAGTTTAGTCAGTCCTGTTTGGCTAAAGTACATTTTTAAGCCTGTATCCGCGCAGGCAGAGCCTATTGCTTTCTTGCAGCGTCCTGTTCAGGAGCACTTCTTGATCAGGCAAAGATTTTGAGAAGCAGGAGGTGGCTCATTGTGGAGCCACACCACCTTCAAATGAGTCTTTTTGGCCAAGAAGTACTTGCACTAGATTGGCACGAGGTTCCATGCCCGCAGCAACACCCTGCAAGCCCACGGCTGATGACCCAACAGATGCTGCAGGAGGCAGAGCAGCTCCTCTCTCCCTGAATGAGATATTAACCATGAGACCACAAATAATTACTCCTGTAAAAGTGAACTAGCACAAGAAAAGGTGAAAGATGGGGTTGGAAAATAGCAATGCAGGGAGCAGGCCCCTCGACAGCTTGATGTCAGAGCAAGATATACGGATATTGGCACCATGGCCAAGATGCAGCAAAACAGTGGTGGGTTTTCACTAAATGCTTTGGACAATTTCACACTATTTCTGCATCCTTTTAGGATAGACAGTAAACAAAGCAATAAAAGCACAGAAGTGAAAGGTATTTATTTTTTTTTAATTTTTCTTCTAAGCACAGGAAAGGCTTTTCTAAACCTTACCTGTCAAGTCATAGGTCCAACCTGATGGCATGTCACTCCTCAGTTGGTTCCCCAATTTTTAATGTGAGCAATGCCTAAGGGGGGATGAGACAACCCCCAGCTGAGAAAACACTTTGAAACACTGTAATTCAGTTTGCTTAAGTGATTTTGCTTTTGCTGGCCCTCCCAACAACCCTATGAAGAAGCGATGCTCGGAGGGGCTGGGTGAGCACCAAAAAGGCCACAGAGAGGTTGCCTTGGTCCACATCAGCACCTGCTGTCACACCACCACTGCCATTGGTGATTGTCCCCGTTAAATAGGGACAGCAAGGCAGCTCCATGACGAAGAGCACAGATTTTGATGACGACCCACTCCATGACTTTGGGAAAGTACCTCTGGCTTGGCACCAGGCTCAGCTTTGGCACGAGTCAAACCAGAGCAAGCACAGATATTTTTTCCCCCCCACAGATCAGGGATCTTCTGATTTACATTCGTCCAGGAGAGAAGTGCTGTGTACAAATGCACAAGGCGTTAGCATATTGTTATTTCTGAAAAATTTGAACTATTATATTTCAAAGGGATATGTAATGCATAAGTGTCTGGGCTCATATATCTTTCTCATCATCCCTTCTGCCTTGAAGTAAGGTCTTGCTCTCTAAGAATCTAGACAAGAATAACACTCAAACAAAATGAAAAGCAACCTGGCTGGTGATATATATAAAAGATGACATCTCCAGAAATCCCAAACTTCAAAGGGGCAGCTTTCAGCTCATGACTATCCACTTCTTCCAGCCCTCAAGGCTAGTGTCATAATTTTCAAGCCACGGGAATCATTTGATCTCTCCAAATGGCAGCTCAGTGGTCTAGCACACTTCTGGATGTCAAAAAAGCATGCATTGCCACCAGCAATATTCTGCAGGGGTTAGTCTTTGAAAGGACAGATTGAGGTGAAACAATCAAAAGATTCAGTGGCAGGGGGGAGAAGGGAGGGAAAAAAGGATATTTAAAAGGACAATTGCATGCAGAGTGATTTTGTGGTCCAGCTCATGCGATGCTGGAGCACAAGGTTGACAGCACAGTGGGATGGCAGAGGTTCCCAGGTGTGATGGTCATGCCAGTGTGGTGCCTTAACCTCCAAAGATTCCTCCTAGTCTCATACAACCACCCGTGGCTCACGCAAGAGGTGCGTGGAACCTCCTGTTCACAGGATCAGGGAGAGCACTCAAGGCCAGTCACGGGAGAACTGGTCTTCTCTGTGTCATCCCAGCAGCATGGGGAAACCATCATCATCCTCCTCCTCCTCACTTTCCAGAGCGTGCTGCAAGTACCAGCCCTTCCCCAGGACACGTGGAGAGTGGGTGAAGAGGAGGGGACAAGGAGAGGCTGCCAACATAAGTAATTAGATGCCTGCTGGTGAGAACTCCTAATTAGATGTTTTCCAACAACTAAATATTTATATGGAGTTAATGTATTTACTTTGATGTATACACACTGTAATAAAAGAGCACCCTTCCTATGTTCCAGCAATTAAAGAAGTGTATTGCAAACAAACAGACCCACCGCCTCCCACAGATGGGCTCACACGCGGTGACTACAAGGAGCCAGCCTACAAACCTGCCCCATCTCCCTCTCCCCACGTCCAGAGGTGACCCACGGAGCATCCCCTTAGAGATGGGGATGGCAAAGCAAATACTCATGGGCAGCAGCTTTCCCAAGGCAACGCAATTCCCAGGATCCCTTAATCCAAGCGGGCTCAGCGAGCAAGAAACTTTACCCGAGCCAGGCTGCACGTCACTAAACTGACCACAATTTTAGTATCACAAACTGGGAGAAATACCTCTTTATATAAAAGAGCCACTGAATTGTGCACCACCAGCAGTTTCTGAACAGATTGGAGATGCTGCATTGCCGCAGTTTAATAGAGTGAGTATCTATTCCTGTGTGGGAGAAACACTCCATTATCTGGGTTATTAATTGTTAGTTAAGTAATGGGAAGGTGCCCAGAGCAGGAGACAAGCCCACATCACTTGTTATTAGCTTAGAAACCAGCAGAAATAAAATAACTGAAGATAAATTATCACAAGTGCTGCCCCAAGTACCGCAAACTGACAGATCTGCTCAGAGGGGAATTCACAGAGCACTCTCAGAGGAGGGGGGTAACGGAGAAGACATAGCAATAGTCAGTCCAATTTTATTTTTTTTAATGAAAAAATTTCATCACATTTGATTTTGAACACCACTTTTCATGGCTGGGATCACAAGGATATTCATGGCTGAGAGGGTATCCCTGCTCCTGCAGGAAAACTCAATTTATTAGTCTACCACTGGCAAAACAAGACGGGCTTTGCATTGGTAGCACAATGCTGCACCAAAAAAAAAAAAGAAAAAAAAAGAGTTGTCTTTTCTTTTTTTAAAAGACCAACATGCAGCTGCAAACAGTCTGGCCTGCTTCAAAAATCCAGGCAACCCCATTATCAGCAGTGGAGTCTGGAGCAGGGATGGGAGCCTCTATAAAATTAGTGTAACAAAGATCTCGAGCAGCAGTCAAGAATGCAACGACTAAAAGATACAGGAGTCTGCCTTGAGCCCCGGAGATGTAAAAACACATAAGTTTCTCAAATATTGCAACAGCTACCAGATCTGAACAAGTAAAATCCAGCTACCTGCTCAGCATCCATATTCAGTTGCCCAAAATCCATCTTCCAGTGGTGGCCATGTATTTTCAGCTTGCTGGTTGCCACAGACCGAGCACAGTTTCTGCCACCCAGACAAAGCACTCCTGTGCACAACTCGACTACAGGGAGGAATAGGACTGTAGCTACACAAGCAGAGAGGAAGGTCTTGGATCCAGAGGTGAGAGCAGGGTGCCCACAGGGGCCTGGACCAGCAGAAGTCACCATGAATTTATCAGACAGACTTCAGTTCAAGAGGAAAGCAGAATACCATGACACACAGCATGAGAGGTTTGCCAGCCAGCTCGTGTGCCATTACACTGAAGAAATTTAACTAAACTAATGCACTTGGGCTATAAATCAGAAGAAGTTAAAAAAAAATAATAAAACAGATAGTCACTCCTGTCCTTAAAGCCATTTGCCTAGCAGGCTGATCTGAGTAGCATTTCTGCAGCACATCTAGCATTTTTACCTGCAGTTCTGTAATGAAAGGTAGATATAAGGGAAAAGGATAGAGCGTGAGACTGAGCCAACACCAGTAGCACACCAATATTAGCTAGAAACCACCTACAGCCAAAGCTGTGTTCTAACCTTGCATGCTGGAGCTGAAACTGAACCAGGGTCACTACCTGATCCAGGAGAATGCACAACCACCCAAGGCCATTCTTCACCCATGCAACCACGCTCTCTGCTCCCCAAGGAGATTGCCTCTATCAGCAAAATACATATTTCTGGATCATCCAGACAGAGGATCCAGTCCCAGATTACTCCTTCTCTGGTAGTTTATAGCAGTTTAAAAATAAATAAATAAATAAATATAATGCAGGTTTTGTTCATATGCTTCACTTGCTGAACCAAACACCAGAGACTGTAAGAGAGTAAGTGACCTCTGAAGAATTAATTGTTCTTGTTTTAGCCTATGCAGCATATGTAAAGTTTGCTGTCCCCACCGCAGACACAGCAGGAGAGCTGCAGCCCCCTGAAGTCATCCCCATAAGCCAGAAGAAGCACCATTCAAACCACGAAGCCCTTTTTTAAAGAAGCTTTTCAAGAGTCGCACCACTTTCAGAGCCTTAGCTCTTCAGGTAAGCATCATCTCTTACTCCACGTTTCTTTTAATCTCTTCTAGAAATGCAGCCATAAACACCCTTTCATCTGCATCCTGCAACAGAGCACCCTAGATCCAAGCTCATTCCCAAATGTATTTGTTTGACGAGAGGAAAAGACAGCCTGCTCCTAGCCCTAGAGGACTCCACAAACACCGCATCTAGCCCAGTCTCTGCTTGCGTGTACATCTCAAGTTAAAACAGAAGAATTCCTTAACAGAGTAGCAGCCCTCTGAGAAACCAATTAACTCAAACCCGCTCCCACATCCACACAATCTCCAAACGTGTCTTACCTGCCATCCCAAGTTTTCAAGTTTCCTCTAACTTCAGCTTCCAGAACAAAGCAGAAAACTTAAGGCGGGGGAGGGGGGGGTTCACTCCTGCTTTTATAACTTCTTGCAGCTACAAAACTGCTCACAGGTGGGCTAACTAAGGCGACCCAATTAGACCTCCCTAACAAGATCCTTTCATTTAAGTGGATCCAGGTGTACCTTTCAACTTCTTAAGGTGCTTCCTTTGCTGCATCTTCCCAGAGAGGGTACTCTACTGCTAAATTGCTTATCAATTGAAGAATGCTTTGCAAATGCTGTATTTTCCTGCACCTATCTCGTCACTTTGAAAATCTATAACTGATTTTAAATTGCTAGTGTTTAAAAAGGAGCCCGCTCTTCATTGGTACTACCTAATACCTCAGAGGTAGATGAGCTTTGGGTAAGATGAAAGGAGATGGATGTGCTAGAGAGAAGCTTTTCCTCATATCACCTCTACGTGTTGATAATCTCTGGTAATAATTCAACACATGCCTCTTTCTTGTGGATAAATTGTAAAGTTATCTAAGAAAATATAGCACCTGCTATCAATATAAGCATATTTTCCTAGCTATGGGCTGCTGATGGGTGCTCCGGGCCCTAATCTCTTCTGAGATGGGAACAAGACTCCATAGCCATAGAGTCACACCTTCTCTCTGGGAGATGATCCCGTTTCTCTGACTTTTCCCTTCCCAGCCTGGCTCGCTTGGCCTCTGAACTAAAACTATTTGTGCTTAATAAATTCTTTCATCATTCACGGGCATTTAGCACTGTCCCTGAAGGTGCAGTTTTGTCCCTCCGTAACTCCATCCCTCCCCAGGTCTCCTCTCCAGTGTCCTAGAGGGGTGAATAGCTGCACTAAAGTGAGTTTATACTAAAATTTTGTAAGGATGTAACTTAACTGGCTGACAGGTAGAGCTAGAGAGTGCTGAAGGTACCAGGAGGACATTAGCATCGGAGGCAGAGCGGGGTGCATGCCAGGCAAAAAGATCCACATCAAAAGGAGCTGGTCCCAGCCCTTCCTCTTGCTGATGCTACCGCTGCTCCAGAGGCGATTTTGTCTTGGAGAAAGCTCTCACGTACACTGTGATTTTGTGAGAGGCAGGGACCAGAAAGGTAGGCAGGATGAAAATCAATCAAGATTTGTCAAATACACTGAAAAACTCATTTTTATGAGATAAGTGCCTTCAGAGGAAGCGTTGGTAGACACCTACCACATGTTCAGCCTGCTTAGTGGCAAAGTATGCAACATTAATCACTGTCACTTGAAGGGGCCGGGTTCCAGCTGAACCATCTTCCAAGTTTCTTCCTCCTTCAGCCATCCTCTCCTCTTTCCCCTCCCTGTTCACTCACAGGAAGATGAGTTGCATTCACAGACCTGTAAACCTGCAAATCAGATGGATGTTTTTGGCAGCCGCCGTACCAACCCATCATTTATTTGGTGCTGGGTGCACCCTCTGTGTTTCAGCTACTTGCACCAAATGGACTCTCTCATTTCATGGAAGATAATTAGCAGCGTGGGCCAAAATGGTGTTAGAGATGCCTACTGCCTCCTAGCAGATGATGTGCCGCTGTCCCATTGTGGTGGGACCTTGCCTCTAGAAGCAGCCAGGAAAAGATCAGGTGACTGGCTTGGCAAAACCCCTCTTCTCAAAGCAATTATCAGGAGTGAGTGAAGGTGGCTTGATTAGCCAGGCTGATTGCTGGTCACTCAGGAGCCTGGGCTCTGCTGAAAGAGTTGCTTGGGAGCAGGAGCAGACCATGGGAAGCCCACAGCAGCACTGGAACAGAAGAGCCTACAAGGACCTGAGTTGTTTAAGTTATAGAAAGGGAAAAAGTGATGTGCTTCCTGGATCTTATCTCCAGCCTCCTCCACCTGCTTGCTATAACATTTCTTACTACAGCACATTACTTCTTGTTGTGACTCTTTGTTGTGTCTTATGCTCACCCATCCTGAAGATGAGCGAGGGGACGAAGGAAGATTTCCCCTTGGTTGAGGAGGATCAAGTTAGAGATCAGCTAAGTACAGAAGTGTGGGTTAGATGAATGGAGAGTGGGGTGGATTCAAAACTGGCTGAAAGACAGAGCTCAGAAGATTGTGATCAGTGGCACAC
This sequence comes from Tringa solitaria, assembly GCA_026413425.1. Classification (NCBI taxonomy): domain Eukaryota; kingdom Metazoa; phylum Chordata; class Aves; order Charadriiformes; family Scolopacidae; genus Tringa; species Tringa solitaria. The sequence continues at coordinate 3,830,113 of JAOXJM010000002.1, read as the reverse complement.
AATCTAGTTGGAGGTCCGTAACCAGTGGTGTTCCCCCAGGGGTCAGCACTGGGTCCAGTCCTCTTCAATATAGTCATCAATGACCTGGATGAAGGGATGGAA
>JAOXJM010000002.1:3765212-3782917 GCA_026413425.1 Tringa solitaria | reverse complement strand
CAGCTCTTTGAGCCTTTCCTCATAAGGGAGGTGCTCTAATCCCTTAATCATCTTGTTCACACTGCACTAAGTGCAACACAGTTCTTACTAGTGATGCCACAAATTCAAGCTCAGGTTCAGACAATTCAGAGGAAAATGCTCAGATACATGCAGATGCTTCTCTATTTCTCAGGGCCCTTTTCCCAGCGGGCAGCCACCGGGCTGAAATGATCAACTACAAACTGTTTGGGCTTTTCAGGCAGCCGGCTGAATCCTGCTGGTTTCCTCCCTCCGTGCATGGGAGCCCTGTCTCGCAGCAAGCCCCTTCTCCCCCACACTGAGAGCTCACAAAACCCTTCCAGTCTCACCTATCGAAGGAGCGAACGGTAAAATGCTTAAAACCACTTGCTGGCCCTGCCCTGCATCTTATGCGGCACCTGCCGCACGTGTAGCACCGTGTGTACATCAGACACAAGGGCTTCACGGGCAGCTTTTAACTGCCAGCAGATGGGGACTGGGGTTGTGCAGCAGCAGACAGTAAGAAAACCTCATTACTCCTTTAGATTGTACAAGTTACACACAACATGAGGAACTTGAACTGAGTTATTTAAAAAAAACAAACAAACCACCGGTCTCAAATTCATGAAGAATTTTCAACTAGAACCAGTTTCTGCATTTTCATGGCCAAATACTGATTTGTTTGCCTGTGTGCTTTGTTTGGTATGGTGCATGGGGTAAAGAAGCACTGAAATACGTGATCACAAGTGCAAAGTGGCTGTAAAAAATTATTGAATCTAAAAGGTTGGGACAGATATCTGCTCTGCACTGATTGTGCCCTAGATAAATTATTATGTATGATTCATAAGTGCTTATACCAGAAAACAGAATTACAGTCACCCGCATTTTAGATGTAAATTTCTATCCACAGTTTTTAGCTAAATGAGAAAATATTTTGATAAGCAATAAATTGTACAAAAAAGCAAGTAAAGGACAAAATTATTTTAAGCAATCTGGGCACCTACCCAAAAACGAACACACATGCAAAGAAAAGTACTGCTCTCGAATATGTGTTTGAAAAAGCATGACTCTTCTGATACAAGATAAGATTTTATGCTGTTTATACCCTTTCTGGGATGAAGACTTTCTTTCCTTCAGTTTGTCTGACAACTGACTGCTTGCATGTTGATATGACAGAACAAGGACCCAACTCCCGTCGTAGAATCATTCAAGCTGGAAAAGACCCTTGGTATCATCAAGTCCAACCATCAACCCTACTCTACAAAGTTCTCCCCGACACCATATCACCTCATCTAAATGACTCTTAAAATACATTCAGGGATGGTGACTCAACCACCTCCCTGGGCAGCCTATTCCAGTGTCTGACCACTCTTTCTGTGCAGAAAAGTTTCCTAATGCCCAGTATGAACCTACCCTGTTGCAGCTTGAAGCCATTCCCTCTTGTTCTATCACTAGTTACCTGGGAGAAGAGACCAGCACCAACCTCTCTGCAATGTCCTTTCAAGCAACTGTAGAGAGTGATGAGGTCTCCCCTCTCCTCCCTTCTCCACCTCTCCTCGCAGCACAGGTGTAACAGGGGAGCACTGCCCTGGGGGTGATACCAGTAATGCAGGCACAAGACCTACTGCAGGTCTTGACCCCCCCACCAAGTTTACACACAAAACCAGTCACAGTTAGTTCCAATAGCGGCAATGGTGGTTTTGATACCTATCCATCACACGTCCCACAGGAGGTAGCGATCATTCGCACGAGCTGCTGAGCTGCTATCAGCTACTTGAGCATTTAGTCGCTGTCAACCCAGGCTGCCTTTGAGCTAAATTTTTGTCTTTCCCTTGATGCAGGTGGACGAGTGCGACTGAAGGGGCCGAGTTTTACACAGCAGGCATTTGTATCACCAGAGCATGTCTGACAGCCAGCAACCTCCCCGCTAGTGCACCACTCTTCTTGCAGCCATCTTCTCCCCCCACCTGCCCACTTTCTGACCCTGCCATCACTCTTTGCCATGGCCAGAGGAGGTGGCAGGAAGTAATGTACTTTGAGAGGTTATTTTCAGTTGTTACCACCAGCAAGTCCCCAAGGGACCCAGCCTTCCCATTCCACTGCTCTAGGCCTATTTACTGCCTCATGTTGTCCTCTCTGCCACTCAGGGATATCAAGCAGTACCTGGCAAAAGCCCAACTCAGCAAACTGCTGCCCATCGGTTGGCTTAGTTACAGTGTCAGAGAAAAATTACAGAAGAAATTTGAAACTACAAAAAAAATCTTGTCCTTCTATTCTTTAGATAACAACTTGAAAATACACCAGCCCTCAAAGTCACAGCACATTATAGAATCGTAGAATTATAGAATCATCTAAGTTGGAAGGGACCTTTAAGGTCATCTAGTCCAACCATCAACCTAACTCTGATTAAAAAAAAAAAAAAAAAAGAATAAAACAAAAGAAAACCATACAAAAGAACCCCCCACATCACTAAACCATGTTTCCAAGCACTACATCAACCCCTCTTTTGAATACCTCCAGGGATGAGGCCTCAACCAATTCTCTGGGCAGCCCATAAAGAAGAAACGACCGCCAGTCAGTTCAGCCAACGCATTTAAGCAACTCACTAATCAGGTTCACACTTAATGCCTATTTACTTCAGTAGGACTTAACTATATGGTCAAAAACTTTCCCTAAATGGGGAGGGATGTACTCACACAATTAAGTCATAGTATGTATTTAATGCTCTGATGCATTAGTCCTCAGCACTGCGGGATGTTCAAAGCTAGGTGTAGCTAGGTGGACTTATGCGCAGTGTCCCCTTTATGGGAGTCAGCTTGCCACCTTCAGAGAGGAGTTTGGGGTATTATCTCACCACCACTTCATCCACCTTGGGGTACCAGCAAGGAACAGCCCTGTTCGAGCCCTTCCTTAGAGAATAAACTGGGTTTTATTGTTGTTCCTTCTACATTGAGCTTTCCCTTTTCCATATATGAAGCACGGGTGAAATTAAGGCTCTAACATCAAGGCTCTGGTGCTGGCCTGCTGTTGTGGAGCAAAAGGATCTCTTGGCGATGAAGCAAGACATGCCTCCCAGTTGCCACCAACCACCCTGAGTTAACACTTACACAGACTGGCCCAAAGGAGAAGTTTCTTTCTAACTTCCATAGCGCAGTTTAGCTCTTGAGATCGATCCCTATTTTCAATTTCATATTGCTGTCCCTCCAACGCAAAGCATTCCCTGGGAACCCAATACCCGTAATGTTGAAACCAAATCTTAGGGCAAGGCTGCAAAAGCAACGAGTAAGAAATCACTAAAAACATCTCCCCTTCTCCTGGAAAATTTTCCTGCAATCTCAGCTTTAAAGGTAGGTTAAAACTGGTTTGGCTTGGGGTCTGGTGGTTTTGGGGGGGGGTGTCCTTTTGGAAATGAAACAAAGGCCAGAGCCATCGTGCTGTGACGCCCGCAGCATGATGAATGTGTGAAGCAATCACTAAACATGGCTGCCGCAGGCCACGATGGAAATGAAATATGGGAAATGGTAAATCAGCACGGAGAGGAGGAGGAGAGAGCACCGGAGGGGTACCAGCCCCGTTGCCTTCAAGGCAGGTCACCAGCTGTAGGAGGGAGCCCCCTCTCTCAGCGGGCACTGATGGATGCAGAGAGGGGAGACTGGCTCAATTTTTCACTGCTCCCCCCAAAACTGGCTGCATCCCTCGCTCCAAAGGCAAATAAAACACCAGCTCGACCAAAGGCATCTCTCCAACCCTGCTGAGCTCCTGCTGAGCCCGAGCCTTCCCACTGACATCCCTGGAGCCAGGGAGTTTTACAGGAAAACCACTGCCCGGCTATTTTTCCTCCCGGCGTACGGCGGTGCCAGGCTCAGCCTCTTGCTCCGAGGTGGGGAACGTATATATAGGTCAGCGCCGGCTCATGGGTCCAGCAGAGACACATAAACATTTTTTTTGCATCCTTAGGCAAGCTGGAAAATATCACTTACTGGCTAAGGCAATCACTAGCCACTCTGCTGCCCTAAGTGACCACCTGCTCTGCCTGCGCAGCTCCGCGGCGGTGGGAGGGGGCTGCAAGCACACACCTGGACAATCGAGGACAGATTTCTCCTCTTTTTTATACAGTTTGCTTGATTATTTTATTTTTTTTAAAGGCATACAGAGTGATTTAGAGCCCAAAAACTGGGGCAAACATCCCTACCCACGTAATCATCCCTGTTCTCCTCTGCTGGCTCTGCAGCATCCTTCACCTCCCTTCTTTTTTATTAACCCTGTAAGGGAAAAACCTGTCTGCTGCCTGCCTTCCCAATGGCAGCACCACAAAGCCTTGCTTTCAAGCAGGGCTAGTGCCCAAGCAAAGCCCACTGAGCAGAGAAAGAGCCTGCAGAGGAATGAGAAGCTGTTGCACATCCTGAAGGCAAAGTCCTGACGCAGGAGGTGGTGAGGTTCCCATATCTACATGCAGAAGGACTGGTTTTCCTTAGATCCAGCTCCTCCATCCTCAGGGAGGAAACATGAATCAGAGAATCACGGAATGATATGGGGTTGGAAGGGACCTCTGGAGATCATCTAGTCCAACCCCCCCTGCTAAAGCAGGTCCACCCAGAGCAGGCTGCACAGGAACATGTCCACGCGGGTTTGGAATGCCCCATAGAAGATTCCACCACCTCTCTGGGCAGCCTCTTCCAGGGCTCTGCCACTCTCCAAGTGAAGAAGTTCCTCCTCGTGTTTAGGTGGAACTTCCTACATTCAAGTTTGTGCCCATTACCTCTTGTCCTCTCACTGGGCACCACTGGAAAAAGACAGGCCCCATCCTCCTGACACCCACCCTTTAAGTGTTTATAGGCGTTGATCAGAGCCCCCCACTGATCAAGGGGGATCAAGAGGACAGATCCCCCAGTTCCAGAAGGACAGGGAACTGCTGGAGAGGGTACAGCAGAGGACAACAAAGACGATGAGGGGCCTGGAGCATCTCTCTTAAGAGGAAAGGCTGAGGGACTTGGGTGAACATCTGGCACAGGAGTTAAGTTCACAGACAGGTGTCTGCTGCTGAATCCCAAGCTAATTAAAATAAGTGGATTTGGAGAGCAGGCTAGCAGCACCGTTTGGAGCAAGCACCCTACAGTGACTACAGCGCCATGGCACACCAGGAGGCGAGTCCTTCCTGACCGCTGCGTGGAGGCGAGAGGAGAAAGATGAAAGGGATGAGTCTGAGCAGAGGAAAGGAGCGGGGAGACTGCACAAAGCTAAAGCTCTCCAGGAAGGTAGAGGGCAGCTGAAGATGCTTCAAAAGGGACCGTGCTATCTATCTCCTAGCAACAGATGCCAGCAAGAAACCAAGGGAGGTGGTCAGAAGACAGTTTTCGTTGAGGAAATGGGGGTTTTGCCAAGTTTCACCCCAATGGACCTCCATCCTTCCCCTCTTTGGGCTCCTTATGGACATCAACATCACTGCCCTCGCCCCCAGCCAGGCTGCTTTTTGTATGGCCCAGATAACTGTTTTCAGCTGTTTTCAGCCCCACTCAGGTCATCTCTCTTGCTCTCTCCCCTGTAGGATCCATGCAGCTTAACTCGGGGCAACAGGGCCACGATTCAGGGCACAGCCACCCACGTAGCTAAAAGGAGGGACCCCTTTTAGCTGGAGCTGGGAGTGAGCTCTCCTGCTGCTGAGTATTTTGGACTCCACCTGCTTCCCTCCAAGTGTATTCATCCTTGAGTAGCCAACAGGGCAATATTTGCAGCCCCCCAAAGCATCTTACATCAACACATTTTAACCCATCAGGAAATGGCCAGAGGACACCACGTTCAGGGCTTTTAAAGGCATTAGGCTGGGGGAAAAACTTCTGCGTCTACAGGAAAAAAAAAACCATCCTCCCCCCACTGCTGTATCAATTACAGAAGATGCATTAAAAGGTTTTAGTAATGATTTCTTGTCAATAAGCTAGATCTTCGGGTCCCAGTATCCTTATTCAAACCCTCCTGGGAGCAAGATGTCCCAGTGAGAGGGACACACCACAGATCCAATGGAAAGAAAATAGGAAAAGGATACTGGGCAAAGAAAAAAAAAAAGCTCAGAGACAGAAATCCATGTGAACACAGACAGATCACGAGTTTAAAGGAAGGTGATTCTTCACTCTAGGCCTATACAAATTATTTCCTTCCCTTCACAGCTCCCTCCTCCCCTCTCTCCCCTGATGATTTGAAGGCTTTGGGAGCTGCAGTAAGTGTGACTGTTTTTCCGACGAGTCAGCCAAAGATTTAAGTAGGCAGGAGGAAAGCACTCTCTTTTTCCATCAGCGTTCAATAGAAAGATAGTAAAAACATAATAAAAAAATAAAATAAAAAAAAAAGAGAAAAAGAAAAATCAGGGAAGAGCCCAAGCTGGGAATTGTTATAAGAAAACACAACCAAGAATATAAAAAAATAGAGAGATTGAGTGGAAAAATACACTCAGGCAATCCTTCCAGTTCTGAGCCACCCCTCTGACACTTTTCAGGTATGTAAGGTCTTAACACAGAGATTAATCTGCAAACTGCCGAGATGGAGATGGGCAAACTGGCCTGGGAGGAGCCTCCTGCCCACCAGGCGAGATCTTCTGATAATCCTCAGTAGAGGAGCTAAGGAGGAAAGTTGGCCAACGCATTTGCTCAGTTCCTTGGGTGATAAAGAGAGGGGGAGAGGAGAGCTGCTGCCGGTTATGATAAGGCTGCTCTATGAATGCTGATTATCAGCCTGGCCCCAGCTTGCTAATCCAGATCTCTAATTCCATAACCTTCTGCCTGACCCCGTAAAGCCCTCGTACAGGACCGGGGCTGTTTGAGGCAGGCACTCGTGTCACGGGTGTTTTGTGACACATCTGGGCGTGCTCGCTGGCCCCGGTTTCCTTAAGGAAACAGAGTAAGCACCGTCACAATATCCGTCTGTCCATCCCATCGCTAGTAATTCCTGAACCTGTCAGCTCGTTTTAACTACATCCAACATGAACAAAAAAGCCCTGCCCACCCCACCTCCCTCCTTCCCCCCCGAAAAATCACTGGGTACCAGAAATGTCATCCTCCCTGCTGCAAGCAAGCAGGGGGGACATTTTTCTGATTCAGAGGAAAAGTCAGCAATTGGGGATTTTTCCCTTGTTAAAAGCCCAGAGAAACCACTCGGGAACTCCACAATAAGCCCAACCGCAAGCAAAAAGCAGAACCTTTTAGCCTCGCAGATTATGGGATGGCTTATTTTCACCACATAAGGAAAATTCAATAGGGTAGAACAGAAGACACTATTCTCGATGTAATCAAAACTCACCCCGGGGCATGTGACATTGCAGGAATGCACGTTTGCTGTCCTTCCCGTGCTCCCACGACATTCCCAGCTCACAGGAACAGGAAGATTGTGGGATGAGGGCTTGGCTGATTATTTTTCTTTTCTTTCCAAGACCTTCATCTTTCTTTGCCACTGAACATCGCCTGGAGCCCATCCAAAGCTTTCCAGGAGCACAGCATCTTGAGCGTGCATGCCTTGCAGCTTTTCCATTCTTCTTGACATTGTAAAACTGTCTTGTAAAAGCAAAATTAAAGGCTTGAGTGCTGGCCACAAAGCCCTTACCGTGGACATGTTTTTCTGTTGTATGCAACTCCAAGACAGAGAGAGGAGGGTGGAAGGGGGGGAAAGAGCTTTATGCATTAAACTTCTTTATAAATCTATTGAAGGTATTTCATCACTTCCCGACATTCCTCTATAAAACCCACTCCGCTACGTTTACAAATTATAAAATTAGTTTTATGTGCAGGGTCCAGCTAATGGCACAGCTAAATCTAGGGAGCAGGAACATTAGATGCTTCTCCCTTCCTCATGGTGGAATTTATTTTGCAGCATCCCTGCACGGGCAGCAGCATCCCTCCCTCCTGGGGTGAAAGATTTTCCCTCCTAAGCCAAAAGCTTTCAAAGGTCAAAAGAGGTTTGACCACTAACTGGAGAGTTTCGGAGAAGCCACGTCTGTGAGGAGCAAACAGAGCTCGATGGCTCAGGGGAACATTTGTGGTCCACAAAGATGAAGTGTTTCTGGTAAACTAGGGAATGCAAAACGGGAGAACTTAAATCCCATGCAAGATAATTTACGCATACGGGATGGAGGGAGAGGGGTGCAATATTGAGAACTTTTCAAGAAAAAGGGACAGTTTTCACTACTCTCCTTATTTCTGTAAAACAAGTGTGCATCTCACTGTGCTTCTAGCAGAAGACTATGGTGGTGGTAACCAGCTACCTGCGTTTGAAATTGCAGAGTTGTGTTTCTCTGTGCACACAGGACATAAGATACCACCTGGCAGCTGTGTTACAGGTCCTTGGTACCCTGCCACGCTGTTCAGAGAAACACTGGGCAGCACCAACCTACTTCCCAGTGGTCTCCCATTTCTTGGCTACAGCCCAAGGCGCTACCCAATACAGCTCTCTGGAAGAGTGCTAAAAGACCCATTACAGACTGGCTTAAATATTAATTCAGCACAGCACAAGTGCCAGGAAGGGAGGGAGTGTACAATTCAGCTCTTTCTGCACAGGACCAGCATCTCTCCTGCTCAGCTTTGTGCTTCATCTCTGCTCATATCCCATCCCCTCCCCTCAGTACCTCTCTGGACTCTCCAGGCTCTACCATGGGGTGCAGAAAAAGGCTTGATGTTGCTTACCTGATCCATAGGGATGCTGCCTGTTTCCCCATGGCCGCCCAGTGGTCCAGCCCTGCGAGGAGGGATCTTAAGGCAAAGCAAGGTCACCTCCCAAAGTGTTTGGCTACTTGTTAATCCTTGCACTGCTGGGGATCGGTGTTGCAGGGCAGAAGGGAAAAAAACCACAACAGCTCCCCCAATTAAGCCTAGAGGAAGAAACAAAAGCTAATCAGCCTTAAGCACAGGGGACGTGAAGGGAACAAGCTTCTTCAAGGCACGTTCTCAGCTTTAGCTCTTTGCTCCCTTTAAAAAAAATATAATTTCCCTCTGTAGCGTATTAATCACCACAAGTCAGCCTCAGCAAGAGTTACCCATGGAGCTATGCAGGGACTGCGGGGACACTGTGTTGCAGCAGGATTATTTACTTTTATAACCTTTGCAGAAACAAGAGATAAGTACATTAGAAAAAACTTGCTCGCACACAACAGCAGCGACTGCCTGATTCCCTCCTGCACCCTCCCAAAAGGGCTGATGCCCTGGTTCCAACCCTGTGAGCCTCACAAAACAGCACTGCCACCGTGCAGGGGTTGGTTTTGGAAGCAGCTGGATCCGGAGGGTTCAGATTCTGAATTCAGAGGGTGGCTTTTTAGTGGGTTTGCCTTTCAGAAGACCAGGGAGCGCCCGTCTCCCATCCCACGGGGCAGTGGCACTTCAAGCCCTCAGGGCTGGAGGCCACTCGGGGTTGCCCTGCGCTCCAGGGATGAGCAGAGGATTGCATGGTGGCACAACACAAAGCATCTCGTGCAGCAGGACCCTCGGGGGGCTCCCCACTGCTCTGGTTTTCCTCTCCAGCAGGCACTGGCCACCAGCAGAAAGCCCCCTAAGCAGCCCTCAGCCATAAATGAACAAGCTCTCTTCTGCACTGCCCTCTTGTTCTTCTCCCTGCCCTCTGATGAACGGCTGAAGGTAGCTCTGTGGGCAGTATTTATATCCCAGGACCATGCCCAGAGGCCAAGCACCCAGGGGCAGCCATGGCACCTCTGCATTTTGGGCCAGGCATTGCAAATTCCCAACAAATTCACCAGCCACAACCATGCTGGCCGTGGCTTCACCACCCCAAGTCCACCCGGTGCAGTGTGGAAGCTCTTCAAAAAAAAAAAAAAAAATCAACTGGCACGTGGAGAAAACCAAGCAGTTACCTCCAGCCTCTGCTGTGATGAGCCAAACCTCGAAGTGAAAGTGCTCTTACATCTCTGATTTCCATTTGCCCCCCAGAACCTGCATCTTGCACCCTCCGGAGCCATCTCCCAGTTCTGCAGAGCTCTGTGGGTGACATCCCGATCTACAAATATATAAAGGAGTCTTTGTTTACAAGATAAGAGCCACAAAATGCAAATAAAAAGCCCCAAATAGCGCAAGATCAAACAGGGTCCGTATCTACCCTTTCAAAGGCATCCAGGCTGCAAAGCTCGCTATAAGCAATGGTTTTGTTTGGAACATTAAATATGATACTAAAAGCATCTTCCAAGCGAAAACAACATGCATATGAGTTTGTTTATGTTATAACTTTAATCTCTCCAATAACGGGTCTTTAAAGCTTATTTCGGGCTGAAAAAATAATACTGAGTAATGAATCAAGGCCTTAAGAGGCTGATAAGCAGCAGGGAACCATTGCAGAGAGCATACTCCTGATTTAATTAAAGTCTTAAATGTACTCCAAGAAACAAAATCCATCCACCCATCAATATGATGAAAAGACTGCAAGTTCCCTTAAAGTCACCCGGCCACCTCATGAATCTCCTGGTTGGGGAAGCGAGGGAAAAACGTGGTCCTCTTTTACTTAATTCTTCAAACCAGCAATTTCCACCCAAGCACGAGCCGTTCCCTTGCTCCCGGGACACACCAGTGGGAGCTGTACCCATGCGATGAGCAGGGAGGAGGCTTCAAAGCCTTCTCGGAGCAGGGCTGCAGCAAAGCCCAGGTCCCTGGTACCTGTTCTCAGACACATGGCACCTCAGGCCACATGTCACCTCCCTTCCAGATGCTCTTCCTCCAGCAGCCTCTGTGGCATCCAGTTTTTTGGTGTCTCTTGCCACACAAAAAGAGATCCAAGATACCTCCAGGCTCTGCTACGCTGGCAGGAGTTACTTCAAGGCACTCTTCTACTGTCCCAAGACCTAGGGGACCACTCAGATGTCTTTCCCAGTTTCTCCTGGCTTGCACTGGTGGCTTATTCTCCATTTTTGGAGCAGCAAAAATCCAAGTCAGGCTTCACAGACGCATCCTGTACCCCAGCGGATGGTCACAGCACAGAGCATCTGTGCAGGCAACCTGAGAGCCAGAGGGGATGGACATCCGAGACGGGAGGACTTCCCCAGCAGGACCTCACCTTCAGGTCTCCATGAAGGAGCCTTTGAGCAATCCTGGTTCAGGGAGGAGGGATGGCCCACCTCACCTGAAAGGAGAGGAGCCAAAGGGGTTGAAGAACATACTCACCATTAGGCATGCAAGTAACGTTTGCACAAATCACAGCTCGGGCAACCAAATGAAAAAAGCAAATATTTGCTAGAATGAAAATGTCAGATGCTTGGCGGCTTCGCTTTTGCCTTGGTTTTTTTTGATCAACCAGTTAACAACCACATAATCCATCTTTGTTTTTTTTTTTTGTTTTTGTTTTTTTTTTTGTCTTGTCAGGGAGGTAGGGTCATTCTGAGGCAGCTCAAGACCAGGTTTTGCTCATTTCTTCCTCAACAAAATTCAAAGCAATGAGAAAATGGGGAAAAAAGGTTCACTGGGGAAGTGCCAAACTCTTTTTTTTCTTTTTTTCTTTTTTTGAAAGTTAGCATTAGCTTCATTTTGGCTCCCAACATCGCTTCAAAAAGTAGAAGTCAAAGCATCTCATTCCAAAAACGCAGAAAAAAAGTGGTTTTATTTTTTTTAAATTGCTACTTTCTGTTGCAATTTTTTCTTGAGTTCAACACAAATCATCTCAGCTGACCCGAAACCCTATTTTTCAACAAATGCATTTATGTACGCTTAAAAAAAAAAGGAAAAAAGAGAAAAGAAAGTCTAGTTCTTTAGCCTGTATTTGTGCAAAACCACTAATTTTTAGTTGTTGGCTTTCTGCTAGAGATAATCACACTGAACAAATGGCTGAATAAATGATTCTTCTCACAGGTGTATCAAAAGGGCTGACAGAAAGAACAAAAAAATAAGACGGTGTATCAGAAAAGGATAAAAAAAAAAAAAAAGAGTGTATAGATCCAAACCATTAGAAATATTTACAGAAACAGAGCACCAGCATCAACACTTGAATGCTTGTGCTGCCAACCCCCCTTTATGTGTTGAAGTTCCCCATCTCATGGCTTTGCATATGTATTCTCTGTAATCCAAAAGCCTCAAATTAAGTAGCCTAATTTTATCTGGAAGAGCTCGGAGCAACCTCAAGAACAAGCGCTCTTCGCTTGGAGCCAGTGTTTGAGTTTCTTCCTCGCCAAGAGGAGCATTAGTCCCCCAGGGTAACCCGGCTTGAAGGCCTGGGGGACGGCTGCTTCATTTCCTCATTAAATAATTCTGACTCGTGAACACATCAGAAAACTTGCATTGTGGCCTTTGACAGTTTACCTCTATAAAGGCAAAGTTTGTCGAAGAAATCATTTTCTGCAAATCACTCACGCGGCATTAGTCATGTTTGTCCCTTCCTCCCAGCCTCGCGGAGACAGTTCCAGTAATCTGTATTATTTTCATTGCCTTCCCCTGCACCCTCATCCGTCTTGACCGGGTGAACTTGCAACTTTATCTCATCTTCCTGCAGTGGTGAATCAAGACAGAGCTGCTTGTCCTGCCCAAGAGGAATGGGTTTAAATACAATTTTCTTCTTTTTCTCTTGCAGACAAGCTAAATACCACTAATACCCCACACTTTGGGCTGGCTCTTGGCCTTCAGAGGGGTCTAACCAACAAGGAATAATGGCCAGGAGGACATGACTGGAAAGTCAAACCTTATTGATTATATTTACCTCTATTGCTTTTATTCTTATAACTCTGACTGATCATTCCTTCCCTTCTGATTTTACTTTTTTTTAAAAAAAAACCAGCCAAACTATCTACGTGCATCTCTTGTGCCCACCCATCTCTTTAAGCCAAAGCAGAGCACTGAAAAAAAAGATGAAGATGCTCTTAAAGTTAATCTTACAAGTTGCTCGTCCTTGAACACTTCTGGGCTCAGGAGCACATATCTTCTTGGGTTACATCCTGGAGTAAGAAACCAGTTTTGGAGGAATTTTCCCATGAAAGAGAGAAATATCCTCAATACCTAATATTTCCTCCCCCCACCTCCAAACCCGAGCATAATTCTAGAAGGCCTGTACATTTATATCTGGCTGCTTAGCAGGGAAATGCTCTGAGCCATTTCCACTGTATATTTTCTTCTGACATAAATATGAATTAAGGTTATGGCCCAGTATGATCTTCCCAGGAAAAAGTGTAGATTACATCGATGTGACCCATTAAAGCAATCTTAAATACGCACTGATGGTTCATTATTGCAAGTTACTTTCCTGCCTGATGTAGAATTTATTCAATTTATTGGAGGCAAAAAAAAAAAAAAAAGTCTCCAGGAAGGCATTGCCTGTGCACTGCATTAATAAAAAGGGACAACTCAAGGGATGGGCTTGACAAGTTGGAAGAGGAGTCTCCGTTTACCTAACTCTGCTGGAGGAATCAAAATACCCCTCCTGAAGGGCACGTAGGCCAACGGGAAAACTTTAATTAACAAAATTCAAAAGGAGCAAGGACATCCTTATCCCGTGCAGCCACAGATCATGCTGTGTGAAATATGAGAAAACATGGAGAGAAAATATTATGCCTGTCTGAAAACGCTCAGGAACCCAAGAAACCTGAGGGCTAACCCTGTTCCTCTTGTGTGTAGTAAATATAACAGCCCACATAGCACTGCATCTGGGAGCAGTGGGTAATCCCTTAGGGGATCACCTGCAGTGGCTTCATGGGGTGATGTATGTGATATCAGAGGATAGGTGGTTGTGGAAAGGACTGGTGCTCCAGTGCCTCAGCAGCGACCAGACATCCCAGACATGAGGGGATGGGATGTGCCATCATCATACCTAACTCACGTGTGACATCAAACCCCTAATTAGCTGATAGGTTTATGGAGACTTTTACAACACCTTTGCCCCTCTGCAAGGCAACATCGAGTTGCAAGTCGGATTTAGCGGCAGAAGAGGGGGTGGAGGGCTCCCCAAAGCATCAGCACTCACACCTTCCCCAGGAAGAGGATGTGAGGCTCTTCTAGCTCATGGGAGATGGGACTCCACCAGCCCTAAAAAAGCCTCTCTCTTATTTCACACTTTGCCTCTGCAACCTGAATCTGAGTTTATAAACATTTTTGCTGTGAGTCAAGTCTAGAGGGATTTTTATTTTTTTTTCTTTACGCCTATATGATTCATTTAAAAAAAAAAAAAAACCTGTCTGGAGAAAGAGGAGCTTGTGCTATGGAAAGAAAAACTGCTCAAACCCAAGGCTGAGAGAACACACACATGGGCTTACCAGCATTTCTCCCTTGCAGGTGCTGAAGGTGCACACCCAAGAGTCGATTGCTGGCAGTTGGACCTGAGCTCACCATCCTATCAACGGTTCCCACCAAAGGCTGACTTCACCAAACCTCCAGTTCATGCCACCACGTGCCCAGGAGCCCTTGAAAACCGACGCAGGGGAGAAGGGAGGGAGCTGCAAGCTTGACACTGGGTCTCGTTGCAGGGCTAAGCCCCAAGGAACTCCCAGGGTTCAGCAAGCCCTAAAGGGACACGAAAAGTTGGGGGCTGACCCAGGGGATCAGAGGTACCCTGCACCCCTCCCGCACCCCCTCCCATCTCCTCTGCCTTCAACCAGAGAGAGCAAGGCAACAAAGAGTGCTGCCAGCTCAGTACTGGAATCCTCCACTCCCTATTCACAGCCCAGCACATCACCTTGCCCTGTGTAGCAGATTTATGGTCTCCTATGCTTCCCTGGATCTAACGGACCTCCCAAAGGCAACCCCCTTCCTCCAGGAATCCCTGCATCCATAGGGTTAGGAGCGAGAGGGGTTGCCAGAGCTTTTTCCCAGTTGGGATGAAGTCTGTGCTACCCAAATCCTTCCCCTAAGAGGATGGTCCAAAGGGTCAAGAGGCTCCTGTGGGTACGTCTCACACTACATATAGCTGGGGGTCCCCAGGGAAGAGCGCCCTTGGGTTATTCAGAGGAGGCTGGGCAGCTCGCAGGCTGCAGCTGCAAGGTGAGACACAGCACATCTGCCATTCTCTTAATTCACAGTATTGACAAAACATAAAATATTAAACGCAGGAGAAGATGGGGTTCTCTTTAAAGAGATTGATTTGCAAAGGTTTGGAGCAGGTCCTTCGCCGCGCAGAACGGGTCAGGCAAAAAAAGTCTTCAGCATCTGGCAGAGGGTTTTGAAGCAGGGAACAAGGATTGCCTTCTCTCTCCTCACCCCACCAGCTCCAGCTTGCAAGGGCTTTGCCCAGTGCCTGCCCCAAGGCTTCACAAGCTCCCACAACACTTTGGGTTGGAAGGGGCCTCGGGTTGTCATCTCCTCCCACCAGCCCATAGCAGGTGGTCCCCTGTGGACCAATTTGCCAAGACCTCTCTCGCACGGGGGGCCCAAAGTGACACCCCGTGGCTCAGACTGCAGCAGCCCACCACAGCCTCAGTCTCCACCAGCTACCCCAGGTCCCTGGTGCTGCTGGGAGCAGGGGCACAAGCACCTGGAGAGCCAACCCCATGCCATTACGCTTCTTCTCCCCACCACCACCCCCCACTGGCAAACAGGGGACATCTGCCTGGGAGAAAAGAGTGGAGGGAGCCAAGACCAAACTGAAGCCTACCTTTTTCCCCCTCAAAAATTTCCAGTTGGGTCAGCTTCTTTATTCGCTCCAACTTCCTTCCAATTTTCTCTGTTCTTCATGCATCTAATTAATGATTTAGATCATTAATATTTTTGGAGCAGAAATCCTCTTCCCGCCTATAAAGCGGCCGTGCCAATTCTTAGCCCTAATTTTAAACAACATATTTTGTTCAAAGTTCCTGCAGAGAAAACAGCTTGAGACCAAAGACTCTTCCGTCTCTTCATAAGACAATTATTCAGAACGTTATCAGCAAATCTTAACGCACCTTCATCTGGCAAGGAGGATTTCTCCCAGCGCTGCTACACAGTCCACCCACCTAGAGATGCACACAGGACTACAATCAATACATGTTAATTAAGCTGTAGCCCACTCCAATTAAAATTATAGGATCTGAAGGACAGACATTTATTTTTGTCAGTAAATTAATTTAAGCATTCATTAATTTTAACTTTAATTTTTTTAAATTATATATCACTTTAATGATAAATAATTCCTCTCATTACAGAGGAAACATATGGAAGAGAAAGATAAAATGGGAGAGACTTGGACCCAGCGAGGAATATGTTCTCCGGCACTTCCTTCTCTTTCGGCACATCAGCAACCCCATTTATGTCAGCAACTGGGCTCTTTTGAAAATTTGGCTGGCAAGTGCAGTGCTGAAATAAGAACAGAGATTCTTTGAGTATCTCACCTCCTTCTCCGCTGGGAACATGAAAGCTTGGCTGTGAAACCTCAGTGTTTTAGAATAGCTGAAACTTTGTACATGCTACCAAAATAAACACTTTTCTACAGAAATAAAAATATTACTGTGTTAACAGTTTTCTTAATTTATATAGAGCAGGGCAGGTGGTTGTACAACTTAACCCTTTCTGCACGTATGACAGACAGAGAGCACTGATTTGTGCAGAGTGTCCTGCACTCAGAGTTAAGCCCTACCTAATGGCAGTCAATAAAATAAGGAGCAGACCAGCAATATTTTGGGGCTTTTTTTTCCCCAGAAAATTCGGTGATGCAGGCTGGTCCAAAGAAGGGTTTTAACCCTCAACTTCTTCATCCCAAAGGACAGCCCTTATCTGATAAGTGCTCACTTATCAGCATCTGGCGCATCCCCGCCGCAAATTTTCTCTGCTCCACCTCAGTGCAAAACTAAGCAAACATCCCAAAGACTCTTCCCTTCTGTACAAAGGAGAACGTGGAGCGTCTGGCACCCTAAAACACCCCGAGATCACAAGCTCTTCACCCCACCAAGCACAAGGTTTCCCGTAGCCCGGGTGCTGTATAAATAGCAGCGCCGCACACCGAGTGAGACTCCTCCGTGCAGACGTACCGAACCCTGCCTGGAACCCGTCAAACGCCAACAACAAAAAAAAAAAAATCAAAATAGCTTAACTGAATAAATTAGGCAATGGCAAGAGTGCCATTACTCCTCAAAGCCCTGTGGCGAACTGGTAATAACTGATGGGCTTCCCAGCCGACGGCGGCAAACAAATAGCAAAACCAAAGTGTTGGGTGAATAGACTATCTGACAAAAAAAAATAAAAAGTGCTAGAAAAGCATCAAGTCTCAACCTCCAGGGACCTTTAGACCTGTAGTGCAATACAGTCTCTTCTTACCATATTTCTTCCCTGGAAACAACTACTTAGCCCTCTCTCCAGCCTAGTTTTGCGGTGACCATCATAAACTTTTGCGGTTGCATTTTTAGGACGCCACATCTGCCGCAAACTCCTAGGAGACAGAGAGAAGGGGTCCCTCACCGAGCCTCGCTGCAGAGGGCTCAGCACAAGGGCGATGCACAGGCACCGTTCATATGGACACCTCTCTGCTGCCTTTTATCTGAGACAGTAGCATCAAGGCAGGGAAGAGTCAGCAGCACAGCCTGCCCAGGGTCTCCAGAGATCATAGAATCATAGAATAAGGTTAGAGTTGGAGTTCCAGCCCCCCTGTCCTGGGCAGGGATGCCTCCCACCAGACCAGGTTGCTCAAAGCCCCATCCAGCCTGGCCTTAAATACTTCCAGGAATGGTTATCCATGGGTAACCCAGGATTCCTAAAAGCCAGACAAGTCATGACTACTCATAGAATCATAGACTCATTCAGGTTGGAAAAGACCATTGGGATCATCAAGTCCAACCATCTACCCTACTCTAC
>JAOXJM010000002.1:3749652-3760631 GCA_026413425.1 Tringa solitaria | reverse complement strand
CTTTGGCAGGGGGTTGGACTAGATGATCTCCAGAGGTCCCTTCCAACCCCATATCTTTCTGTGATTCTGTGGGTTATTTAGCCCCTGCTTAATTAACTAGGATGAGCACCACTGGACCACCACCTCCACATAGCAGGACCTGAGCTAGGGATGACACGCTGCTCTGTGGATGCACCAACTTGGGTAGTTCCGTCTCCAGCAGATACCAGTTTTATAGACACATCTTTTAGTCAAGGCAATGGGAAAGAGGATAGAGAGGAGGGGACATTCCACCCCTGGTCATACATATGGAAGACTGCCTTCGTCAGGCAGGATAAGGGCTTGCTGGTGAGCAAAAAATCTGCTCAGAGGGGCTCACAACTGCTCTGTCAAACCCCATGGCCGAGTCCACACTAATGCACCGCTCTGCATTGCCTTCCCATCCCAAACAGGACAGGTACCCAACCCTTGTCCAATCCTGGAGAGCAACAAAAACTAACTTCAATAAATCCAAAGCCATTCCTTTCGATTCCACCTTTTAAATGCAACACTTAATTAACTCTACTGGGGCTTCTTTCACTCTAACTGCTTGTGTTTCCATGCCACCGAGGTTAGGAAAACACTTTCTCCCTTTGCACAGAGGGGCCCTGGCTTTCCCTCCCTGCTTTGTGCTGGCATTACATTAACCAGAGATCAGGCCCTCGGGCACACAGAGCCCAGCCTCAAACATAAAGAGCTTCTCCTTCAGAATCCTGCGACCAGACAGCAGCTTTTTTTACTTCTCTAGCTGACCCTCGGCTGGACTCCAACCCAGTACACTGGCAGGGCTCTGGTACTCCTGTAGAAGAGGAGAAAACCAAGCTGTCACCCCCACTAGGATCCAACGTTTAGAGTCAGTAATGTTAAACTCTCCATAAAGAGAGAAAGGGAGAGAGAGAGAAATGGAGAGAAAGAGAGGAAAAAAAAAAAGCAAAAAGGGGGGGGGGGGGCAAACCCAAAAGGAGAACAACCAAAACCAGATGTTTCTAAGCAGCTGGCATCCCTGTTTCTCCCAAGATGCTGATGAACGCAAACTCTGCAGCTTGACAGACCCCCATTGGCTGCCCTCTTCCTGCTAACGGAGAATTCAAATCAGCTCTGCTGGATTTAATCATCTTCTCCCCTTAAATAATAAACTAGGGGGAGGAGAGGAAAAGGATTTATTCATGTCACTGTCAAAAAAATGTTTACTATGCTAAAATAACCTAGGCTCCTGAACTGCAGGAAGAAAAAAAAATAAAAAATAAATAAATAAATAAAAAAGAAAGCACAAACACCCAGGGGAGAGGGAACTGTGAGAACAACAGCTCTGCATGCAGGGGACATGGATATGCCCAGGTAGACGCGGAGGTGGGACATACGTGAGGTCTTCCAGCAGATATCCATGGGGAAATGTAGTGAAAGCAGAGCAGCAGGGAAGGGGGGGAAGCACCTTGGTTGGCTTGGCTCAGCTGTGTGAGCCGAGATCTGCTTTTTGGATAGAGCTGAGAACATACTTTTTTTTTTATTTTTTTTTTTTAAGCAGAGCCATGTGGGGCTCGGACCAAACCCCAGCACCAGCTCAACAGATTGCACCGCAGCTCCTCCAGCCCTGGCCTTCTGCCCTCCACAGTAGCTGACCACCCTCTCCAAAACTCTTCAGAGAGGAAAAAAGAGACATGGGAAATGGGACTGCAAGGTGCTCCTCTTGCCCGAGAAAGGTCAGATATGCAGAAGGCCCTAGAAGTAACTGAAAAAATTCAGCATACCAGGAAAAAATCCAAAAACTTGGTAGCATTCCTGAAACACATCTCCAGCTTTGTCACACAAGGCATGAACCACAGAGCTCCTTCCAACAAGGGATATGGAGGGTCCGTAACTCAAACGTTTAAGCAAACTGGCAGATGTCCATCAAGGACAATTAAACAGCAAGTTACAGATTAACTTCCAGCTCAGGAAGCCCTGAAGCTGCAAAACACCCCACACTGGGAAGGAGTAAGACAGGGGCACAGGGTCTTTCTCAGGCATGTCATCAGATCCTACCTCTGGCTGGAGACCCACCAATGAACTCAGCCCAGCCAACATTTTGTGCCTGCTGTAGATAAAACAGCTGATGGCCACATGTCATCGGTGCAGGGGCAGTCCGAAGAAGCATGTCCCCTTGGGGAGGACCCACGGAGAACTATACCCACCAGTATCTAGAACCCCTTCAGGGGTAAATTGGGGCAGGCACAGAGGAGACCCAACCTGACCCGCACTGAACATCCCATCCTTCAATACACCCAAGTGATGGCATTACAATTGGGCACAGAAGTAAGGATTGCTTTGCTGCAGCAGGGCCTTCAAGACAGCCTTTCCAGTGTGGACATACCACATTCTTCCAGGATGAAGACAGACTTGTAGCAAAAATATCCCACCCCCCCTACAATTCATTTCAGTTTTCTCATGCAATCCAACCTGCTTCCTTCCTCTCCCATGAGCTTCCATCGCTTTATACTGGCATCGTGGAGCTGGAATCCTGTGCAAATCTATCTTCTGGTGTTTTGAGCATATTCCCAACCTTTTGGAGCTCTCCTGTGCTGTTAGCTGTTATTTCTCAGCCTGGGAGACACTGCTGGGGAGATCCAACCGCACAGGGAATGCGCAGTGGGAGACAAACCAGTGGCTCACACCTCTCCAGTGTGAGCTTTAGAGGCAACAGCCACCTGCAGAAAAGAGTCAACAGGAGAATTAGTCACCAACAGTGCAGACAGTTCCTGATTTTCTTCCTGTCCTTGCACACCCTCGGGCTGCCCAGCATCTGGGAAAGCCAGGCCTCTCTAGATAAATCACTGCAAAGCCACGGTGAGGACAACCTTCTCATGGATAACTTTGATATAACTGAATCCAGGTAACAAATTGCTTTCTTCTAGAGATCATGCCTCTCCGGGAATTCCTTAGGGGACAAGTGATGGAGTGAGATTCCCTCCCGTCAGAATTAAATCAGGACACCTATTATAAGAAAAGGAACTCAACTGCTGCACGATATCCTTTGATACTCCAGTTTTGTGATCCAGAGGTGGTCGGACGGCCACAATTTAGTAAGAGCTGAATGGCAGGGCTGGCCACTCTCTACTCAGACTGCCTGAGGACCACAAGGATGTTGGGCACACAGGATGCTCCGTCCAGGGTGGCTGCACTCACAGGCATATTGAGAGCAAGCCCAAGAAGCAGGAACCACGGGGAAGCAATTACTCTGTGACAAGCGATGATTCATAACTTACTCCAGCAGCAGGACGTCATTCCAGCTCCACCTGCAGGAATTTCTGCTGGTGAGAAAGCCTGGCAGGTTAGGTGAGAAAGGTACTGCTCAGGTAGGCTGAGTTTTGGTGGAGAGAAGCAGGCTACAGGTTAGAAAAGTGGAGGAGGTGGTGAGCCTTGGGGCTGCACAAAAATACAATTAAATAGCTGGGAGAGTCAAGGGGTTTGGGCTCCTCGGTATAATCCCACAGGAAATGCTGAATGCAGCTTCCCAAGAATGCCTTCTAGCAACCTTCATGAATTCTCACTCCAGCCCATACTTCCTCTGTGCTCAGTATCTCTGCACGGTTCAGCAGCTGAAGTTTCCAGAAGGAACATTTGCTGAAAGTGAATCTTAAAAGGAGTATCAGAGAACGTTTGCAAAATGCAATCTGAATTGATAGAAGGGTACATTCATGATACAAATGCCATTCCCAAAAAAGTTACTCCTCTAAATCAGGAAACAGACAATCGGTATGTCCTTGCAAAATCATCCACCTCCTTAATGACAGGTTTTAAATATCAGAAACTCACCATGTTTTGAAATTTACAGGCAAAAAACATCATCTTGCACATAATAATCACAAACATGAGCATGAGAAAATTGCGCTCACCTGCAAAACGTTTCACCTAGAGAAAGTGAAAAAAATTCATCACATAAATTGAGACACCTAGGAAACACACCAACAATGGTCTAGAGGAACAAACTTCCTGCAGAAAGGGCTCACCTGGCTCTCCTGCATGCCTGGAGCCACCTTCCCTTGGATGGAGGAGATACCAAACTGGAATTCATTGCTCAGTAGGAATGGCTTCTGTAGGAGGCTTCTTCTCATGGCAGAAGAAGACAGCAGCTCCTGGAGAAGCATGTTTCCATGTCAGAGCTGCAAAACCCTATCTTCAGAGCACCTCAGAGGCAGCAGATAAGCCTCTGGCTTTGAATTGGAGACAAAACCCAAAGAGGTCTGTGCCTAACCCATGGTGAGGGTGAATTAAGTCCCTGTGATGCTTCAAGAACCTAACACAATTTGGGCATCATCTCAGGCTAGAAGAAGTAGCAACCCAGATAGTTTCATAAGTAACCAATCCTATTAAATGGGGAACATTGATAAGAGGCAACAAAAAAAAAAAAAAAAGACCTTCAGTGCTTTCCCACCAAAAGCAAAACCCTCAAATTTACTAGATTCTTGGGAGGGAGCACGACAGATATCGACTTCAAATCTGCCTAACTTTAAAAAAATACATATTTCAATGTTATCCATACAGCATCAGCCACAACAAGGAAATGTATCAGCACATTATGGCTCATGGAAGAAACCCCTGCAGATAAAAGACAGCAAAACAGGACCTGAAGTATGAGGGAGAGGGGAGTTCACAGCACGGATCGCCAGTCCCAGAGCAAGCGTAAGGCACGGAGAGAGGCAGCAAACAAGCTACGCGCGAGAAACGAAGACAACTGTGACCTTGAGCTGAGAACACATTTGTAATAAATCTATAAAGATGCCAATCTCCTATTTGGATAGTGGAGAAAAACCCATGCAGCTACCCAGGAAGCCATGCATAAAAATTCTGCACCAAGCTCCTGAGAAAACCCCACGCCAGAGATTTCTCTGCTCCCGTCTCTCCATCAATCCACTGCAAAGCTGTACTAAATGCCTCTTTTCTGCCCCGTAGCTGACAATACAAGGCCCAAATGCTGTGCATTTTACCTGAATTATCAGCATTTGCTGAGCCTGGCTTTACCTGCACGGACGGCAATCACAGGGAAAAAAAAAGAAGAAAAAAAAAAAGGAGAGAGAAAAATCCCATACGGTTTATTCAAATGCTGGAAATGTCTCAGAGCCCTGGTTGTTAGAGGGTGATTTTCTTGTATCTCTCTTCGAACAGAAAAACAGCACGGGGAGAACTAGAGATGTAAAGTGGCAGTGGAACTGACCAAGAAAAATGTTTGGTGGGAAAGCAAAAAAGGCTGAGGGCCAGGGTAGTGCACACTGAGCAACACCAATAGCATCCTCTGTGTGAATTGCCCTAAATTGAATTGTTTTTACCAGCTTTGTAAACCAAAATTTAGGCTTGTAGGAAACTCCAGAGAATACTGGTGATTCAGAGCTAGAAAAGAGCCTTTTACCCTCTACTGGCTTTGCAGGGGTCTCGGAGAGAGAGCAACAGTAGCGAGAACATATATAACACAAATGCCCATCCTGTGGGTCCCCATTGCAGGGACAGACTGAATGAGACTCCCACAGATGCCACCACCACCAGTTGTCCACAGTGCTGGTCTTTGAAAGAGGAGGGAGATGCAGCTTCCCTCTTTCCATTTTGGAAACAACCAACTGTTGGGGCATTCCCATGAAGAGAAGCACAAAGAGCTAACATTAACCTTTTCCCTCTCGTGCCAATACACCAACAGATGTATATTATCCTCCTTAAATAATGACGTGCTCTCTGAGAAGCCAGGATTAATGCAGCCTCAGCCCAAAAGACCAAGCAGGCTCTAGACCAAACAGTACTCATGGAAATTAAGGCCCAGGTAGAGATGGTTTAAATTTCCTCTGGGAACCATTCCTGTTAGACAGACACCTCCAAACACCCTTGAAAAGCCAACAGGGAGCACCAGGCACAGATAGGAGCTCAAACTCAAGCAGTTTGCATTTCATACCCCTGCCTTCCCAGCTTCCTATTGCTTTCCCTTCTCCGACCCTCGGGAAGGTCCCTCCTGCTGCAGCGCTGCCCGTAACAACTGGGACTCTGCTCTGAAAAACGACAAAATTAACAACAGGAGTTTTGCCAAAGCATCAGCTCAGGTCTCTCAATACCTTTTATAACTTCCACCTTTCGATTACCCCACTACATCTACCTCTTTAGGGTTTCAGAAGCACCAACTGGTAACAAATACCAAAAAAAAAACGAAAAAAGAAAAGGCACAAAAGGCACTTTGCAAGGGCAGAAACAGTTCTGGAAGAGCTGCCTGGGGAAAGCAACCCAAACAAATGCCCAAGAAACTACCCATCCCCTGCTCTGCTCCACCTTGGTTCCCCCGTGGATGGGTTCAGCAGAGGTGTAGGCATCTGCCAGAGCAGAGGCTCCCAAACTCCCGTCACCCTCCCGGGGCCACCCCATCCAAATAAGCACACACTGTTACAAAGAATCCATTAAAAACAGCAGGAATGGAGGAGAAGGTGTAATTCCATCCAGTGTTGAACTTCTCCATCCCAAGGCACTTTTTGGTTGGGTTTTTTTTGGATCGGTACCTTTTGCCTGTGAGCAATGATAAAACTACTGATTAAACTTTAAAGGGGGACTATCTTTGAACCAGAGGAGAGGCACAGCAGGGAAGAAATGCATTATTTAAAGGAGGGTTTGTGTTTTCCATCCCAGCAGCCACCATGGAATTGCCAGGCAAAACACGGTACTACACAGTCAAAATCCAAGTGCCCCAAGATGAATATTACATGGCAATGTATGCTTAAATAATCCATTTACTACATCTTCTGATTGTAACTTTAACAAGGCACAAGTTTTACAGCTAATATTTTGGAGAACTGCACCATTTTTTTTATGGCACATCAAGAATTCACCGGAGAATGAGTCTCACCTAAGTTTACTTCTTCCATCAAGGGACTAAATAGATTTTTCACATAAAATTACTATCACATGGTGCCTATAAAAAGATGCAGCTGTAAACGTCCCAGTTTCAACTCCACAGCTGAAAGTTAGTATTGTAAGGAGCCAAAAAAAAAAAAAAAGAAAGTCCTCCAGCAAAATGGCTAACTCATTTTACACCTGTCTGGAAAGCCCTTTCTTCAATGTCGTGTTATCACATACGCTACAGCCCCCTGCCAGATGCTTGAGAGCGGGGTTCTGTTGGCGATGTGCAGCATGCAACTGCCAGGGAGGCACTGCCTCTCTTTGCCTATCATTTAAATTCAATGTTTCTCTCTCTTTTTCTTTTTTTTTATTTTAAGTCAAAGAAGAATTAACCTTTGGGGGGGAAAAAAAACCCTACCCAAACAGGCATGGAACATCTCCTGCGGTGTTGACATAATAGTTTTCATTTGCAAGCAAATGGAAGTTGAACTTAAACGTCAAATATTCATTTATCAGCATTAACCTAGTTTCCCCTCCCCTCTTTGCTCTCATAGGCTTTTTTTCTGGTTCAGTTTTAAGTGGGCTCATGACTGTATGCGTAAAGCTATTTTGTTCCTTTTATTTTGAGAACGGTTCCCCAGATTACCCCCTGAACTTCTCTGACCCACCAGTTGTCCCCTGTGACAGGGTTGCCTGTTCTAGACAAAATTATTATAAAAAAAAATAGAAATCAGACTTTCAAAAAGGCTCCCATTCAGGGGAATCCATTATCATTAATGGCAAGTCTCCCAGAATCTGTTCTTCATTTCTTTTTCATTTTAAAATGTCAATGCATGTTGTCAGAATGCAATTGTTTTCCTTAATCATCCACAGCAGTGAAGTAGAAAGTACTCATTTTTGTGGTGCGGAAAAGTCACTTCCTTTACTCATACCACAGTCAATTTTGAGAGGATGCTTTCCAGGCTGGTTTCACCCTCAAGAATCAAGGCTTCTGCACTCATCTTCTGCCCAAGCCTGTGTGGGCGATTAAGATCCTTCCACCGGGAAATTCAAGTTTCTTGGCCAGGATTGCCACCCAAGGAAAGGCACCGTATGAGGACGTGTGTTAGAAAGTGTCAGAGAAGCCTTAAGGGAAAGCCATCCATAACACTGGGCATCCTCTTTAAGCTTGAGAATGAGAAGAAGAACTGGTGCGTCGCCGTTATCTCGATTTTCATCAAAGCCAGCACGGCGAACCGCAGAACGAGGTTCTTCTCCATTAGCGCTTCTCGAGAGCTGTTCCATCAGTGCAACAACTACACACAATCATCTCAGTTCAGTAATTGTTGTGGTTCCCCCTCCCCAGCAATCACAAAGAGAAGCTGCTGAAAGGTGCGGGCAATAGGCTTCTTAAAGAGCTGTTGACAACTCCCAGGAAACTTTTACATTTCGAATGCATTCTGCCCACATTTCCAATATTTTCTGGAGTTCTTAAGTTCCTCAATTTAGCACACAAAGCTATTTGCATTAAAATAGCATCTTGAGAGTTGCTTATGGAAGATTTACAATGCCTTTCTTTAAAAAAAAAAAAAACAACAAAACACCACATAATTGTAGAATTATGTGTTGAACATCTCAGGTAGCTGGGGTAAGAGGAGAATGAAGCACAAAACTGATTGCAAACATTTTTCTTTCATTTTAGATCCCATCAAGTTCTCATTCTCCAGCTGCCACTCACAATGGTACTCCTGGATACATTAATCTAGTGCCATTATCATTCTGTAAAGGCAAGGAGCGCTTTTATTAAAGCAAAGACAAATTAATTCAATGGTCTGACTGTCTTTGTTTCTAAAAATACACGTAGACTTCCTCTTGACCTGCTGGTAAGCAAATTCTATATTGATATATTCTTCGACTAAACCCACTCCCCCAAAGAAAGATAAAACATCCCATCTGGTAAGCACCCCTCTTCCCAAAGTCCTAGAGAAAGGGCTGGAACCTATGAAGCCTCCGACGGGTCGGCAGAGTGTTAGCTGAGAGATGAAATCTGTTTCCAAATGAGATGGTCCTACTCAAATCCACCAGACTAGGAACGAACTCTACCAAGACGGCGATTTGCAGCACGGGAGCGTTACGCGAGCAAGGAGATAATCTTTCAGGTGGCCAGCAACCACCTCAGTCAAGGTCATTGCACTTCCAATCAGCATCTGAACTTGCACGAGATAGTAAACAGGCAGTTAGCATTTCAACGTGCCCCGGAGAGGAAAAAAGCACTATGTTTATCAGATTTTATATGTGCCGTCATTCCGGAGTGTAAGGGCAGCTCACAGAGAAATCACTCCCAATGCTGGACCTTAGGATAAGCAAGGACAGACACAGCTTGCAGTAGCCTGGGCCCTAGTGCCTATGCAATGGCTTTGGACAACAGAAGCTTCCTGGACCCTTCTGGACTCACCATTTTCTCAGGCTGCCTACAAAGACAAGGGGCTGGAGCCAACAACCTGGTCCTGCCAGCCCTACCTGCCTGCATCTAAAACCAAGGACTTTCTGGCCAAGCCTGTGTCACACAGGTGATCACGGAATCATGGAATTGTTGAAGTTGGAAGGGACCTTCTAGAGATCTTCTAGGCCAACTCCCCTGCCAAAGCGGGGTTGCCCAGAGCCCATCACTCAGGACGGCATCCAGGCGGGGCTTGAAGATCTCCAGAGAAGGGGACTCCACACCCTCCCTGGGCAGCCTCTTCCAGGGCTCTGCCACCCTCACCAGAAAGAAATTCTTCCTCATATTTGAGTGGAGCTTCCCATGTTCCAGCTTGTGCCTGTTGCTCCTCATCCTGTCACTGGGAACCACTGAAAAGAGTCTGGCTTCATCCTTGAACAGCTGCATCAGAAAGAGCAGAACTAAAGGAGAAATACCCATGATGTGCCTTAGCTACAAACTCCAGCAAAGACCACTATGGTCATTTCCCTGTGCTTGGTTCTGTCACCATCAGGGAGTGGGTTAACCAACTGCAGCTACTCAGGTGATGTCAGAGGTGATGTAGTTTACCTGACTACAGTCTGTCTACTTTCTGTCACCCGTGAAGCAGATGATGGTGTTATTTCAATTGCCCGTGACTCACGGAATCACAGCATTGGATTTTCGCAAGAAGGCCAAGGAAGAGAAAAGCAGCCACCAAAGATGTGGGGCTACATTATGAAAAATTCTGGAGACACCCTGCAGCTTATTTGATATCCCAGGTAGTTCACAAGCACCTTCACACAGTGGCCTGCTCAGAGCAAGAGCTTCAGCCACTCCCCGGGACCCGGGAATTTGAGCCATTCATGCACAGAGACCAGAAACCACTCAACCAAGGGTGATACTAATTTGGGTTATTTTTCAAGCATTTTGCTTGATGAAGTCCTGAATTGAGCTTCACATTTCTGCTTCAGAGTTCCTAGTAAAGGAGATATTTCTCACATAGAAATCTTGAACTCCAATGGAAAAATCACTGTGGGGAAAGCAAGTCTTCATAAATAATTTACCCACCCGATCAGATGCTTCCAGAAATTAACAGCATGTTTTGAGCACCCCATGGGAATGTGACCAGCCACAGGTTTGATTTGCAGAGATCCTAGGAAGGGAGATCTGTCAATTAAGACAATAATCAATATTCTCTCTGAGGCAACAATTCCCCTCAAGATCATTAGAAAGTCCCAAGAAAGAATCACTGCCACCCCCTTCCAGGGAGGACCTCCAGGAACTGTGTATGATGTTAAGTATCAGTAAAGGAAAAGGAAGCAAAGAAGAGAAAGAAACTTCAAGAGGGAAGGGTAAATGGCACTTACCCCAAAACTGGAATTGCAACAGGGCTCGAGTGTTCAAAATCCTTAGAGGATGTTAAGATCTGCCCCTACTGTCCTTTGATCTACAAGATTTCTGCTGCACCCACAAACATACCCCTGAATGAGATCATGGAGTTTATTCTAAAGAGATGCCAGAGGCTTTACAGATCACCACGAGTGCTCAGATCCTCTCTTTGATGCCTCACCCAAAGTAATACACACACCTTCAACAGCATAACCAAAATTATGAGAGGACAGAGGGGTTGTTCAGCCTGGAGAAGAGAAGGCTCCAGGGAGACCTTATAGCCCCTTCC
>JAOXJM010000002.1:3695411-3710583 GCA_026413425.1 Tringa solitaria | reverse complement strand
AACTAGATGATCTTGAAGGTCCCTTCCAACTCTAACCATTCTATGATTCTATGATCTCCAACCAGCGACTCTCCCTGAGAGGGGCATATGACAATATTAAAGGGAAGGAGCAGCATAAATATGCCAAATGAAACTTAATATTTCCTGTCACCCATCTCTAACAGCAGTGGCTGAACAGCCTTAATTAGTCTTGTTTTCTGAGGCATTATACCTTTATCAGGACCTTTACTAGCATGGGAAAATGTTAAAAAGGAAAGAAAAGAACGGCAGGAATTCAGCAGAAGATGAACACCACGGTGTTTCATCTCTCTTTATGTTTTCCCCCTGTAAGCAGTTACCCAGAGAAATATTTTTGATGCACTGTCTAGAAAAAAACCGAGCACATTAGAGAGAGCAAATCCTCTATTAGCAGTGTAATGATTAGCACAATTCCTCATTTCAGCTCCAACCACCCCCAACTTCAGTCCCAGAGTTTTCAGGCTAAACCCTCTTTGATCTGAATAAATCAAACCCCTTAAACACTTCAAAGGGCCTGACAATCTCTGCTCAAGAGAGGCCCAAAGCAGAAGTGAGCAGACTCTGCCTAGAGCAGCATGCAGGTATTGCCAAAATACATCTGCACAGCATAGCTACCACAGCCCCCCAGCAACACTCATGCCTCCCAGGCTGCTTAAAGGCACCTGTGCTTTTATACCACTCCTTTTGACCCAGGTTTCTCCCCTTCAGACACAGATGGGCAAGGAGGAGGTAGCAAAGAGCTATGAAATGAAGGAATATCAGGGTCTAGCAGCCACCTCCACTCAGAGAAACAGAAAGCCCCACAAGTTCCCAAAGCGAAAACCGAGCTGCGGAGGTTATTGCTCACATTTCTGGCTGTTTGATGCCTCTCTCGTAAGCCAGGTCCCGGTACGCCTTGCAGGCCATCAGAATGCTCTCAGTGCCCCCAGATGTCATCTGTTGTGAAAAGAAGCAAACAAGAAAAACAAATGCTTAGACGGATGATGCAGAAGACAAAAGCCAAGAAAATGGGATGCTGCCACAGCATCTCTGCCCAGAGATGTTTCAGAGGCAAGAGATACACAGGACCAGCCCAGGTCTTCAAGGGACAGCAGAAGCCACTGAACAGCTCAAGGTAGCTTTCTGACATTTAGCTTGAAGTACATGGAAATAAATATTGACTCTTCTATTTAAAGGAGGAGGAGGGAAAGGGAAAATGCAAAAAAATAACACAACTCAAAAGCCTGACAAGAGGGGACCATATTGCACAGTCACTAGCTGGCAAACATGACTGCACCTTATGAAACTACTAGTACATACTTAGCTCTTGATTACCCGGGGATTGTTTGTCTGGTTTACAGATTAATTATGCCACGTATACGGAAACAAAGCTGATTCTGTATTAAGTTAACTGAAGTCCAGCAGGGTTTACTACATCTGGAGCAGTGCCACACCGAGGCACGGAGCCAGCTCAGGGCTGGCACTGCTCCTGAACTACAAAACCCTCCCAGAACCTGCAGCACTGCAAAGCACAGAACCCTCTCCCACCTTCTCTTTGCAGAGGCCAGCCCAGGTCTGGTCAACACCAGACCAGAGCTCTTAAGTCCTCAAAGACCCAAGAAAGGTACACGCACAAGCTGTTCAGTCAAGTTTACTATTGCATATTAGAACTCAAGAGCTGTTGCAAGTAAATAAACAAAACTCTTTACAAGATGAAATTCCTCAAGTGGGAGGACTGTCTCTTGTCTGCCAGCCTTTATGAGTTCTGACATGCAGAGGACACAAAAGCATGTGGGCATAAACCTTTCAGAGTAAAATTTCAACCTAGTCAAATGTGAGGTTACTTTTTTTTTTTTTTTAATCACCTGATAAAATATCAGAACTGACTTACTGCTGTGCTGGGTGAGTCGTAACTGGAAGATGGCTGGTACCTGGGATGGGTATCCAGAAGTGCAGGTAAAAGAAAGGAATCAAAAGCTACCTAAAGTGCTTATGGAGGGCTGATTTTGATCCCCAGATTTTCTGAACCAACTGTAACTTCCCCTTTTAACCTCCTCCCCCCTCCCCCCCCCCAAAAAAAACCAACATAAAAAAGGATGCAATCACATTTGCATGCCTTATGACATCTGCTAGTCTGGGTTTTCCTTTGTTTTTTTCTCCCAGCTGACATAGCTGCAAACTCCCAAAATGCAAAGAAGGAGTGTGACTGCGTGACAATGACTAAACATTAAGTACAGAGATAAGGAACAAAGTTCACAGGCACATAAAACAGCCTGTCACATTTGTTCCTAACATGATCCAAGCTAGCAGCAGCTGCCATCACAGGCAGTGTGGAAGTGACTGTCACACCACAGACAATTTCTGCTTTTTTGGTAGTTTAAAAGCAACAGCTGCTGCAGATAAACTCTAACAGAGCCTCACACTGGATAAAGAAATCATTGCATTTATTGTGAAGTAAATAGATGATAGCAAGAACACTATGTCCTAAGCATTTTATGGGCTGTGTCATTTATTTCTCAACCCTTCTTATACAAAGATCTGTGAAGTTGTCAACTATTACCTTTGGGAGAAAAAAAAAAAACCACAAACAGCTGGTATAACAGGGATTGCCTTCCTACTGCGGGGTGGGAGAAGAGGAATGGGATTATTGCATATTTGTAACACTGCTTGCAACATGGCTTACAATATTGCAACTATTGTGAAAACTTTGCTAGGCATGATTTGGATGGATCTTGTGATTCTGAAGGCCAGACGCTCTGTGCCACCAGACCTCCGTGTTGGGCAAGCAGTCCCTACCTCTACTCTCATCTAGATAACCTGCTCTTCAAAGAGCTGCCTCTGTACAGTCCTATTCCCCTTTCAATCTTTCCACCAAAGCACCAGCATCTTGCCCTTATATATGACAAACTTTTCTTCAAAGTCTGGCTTATCACCTGCCTGGAAATGCTACAGTTTTTGGGAGGTCAGAGTCAAGATTTTTCAGCAGGTGGTCAGATGCAGGTTAAGGAACAGCATCCGGGATGGATCCTCCTCCCAGGCACCAACACCGGCATGCAGAGAACCATACAGAAAGCTTGTTCAGGCAGGTGAAAATCCACCCAAAAAGCTGAATTTCAGACATATCAGCTTCCTAAATTGCCCCACAGCCCACAGAACATCACCAACATGAGCGTACACCACAGAGATGTGCCAGCTTGATCTACAGCAGCACCTTCAGCGTGGCACAGCTAACAATGGCAAAAAACCCTTTTGGTCCACGCCATTTATACCTGCAGAGGGAGTCTGCTCCTTTACAGGAGAGGCTTTGTCAGCTTTGCTATCAACAGCAAACTCATTCTGCTCTAGCCACGGCTTGAATCACTGTCACAGGATACAACTTCCCCACTGCCCGCGGCACGCCGGCAGCCGGCCAACATGCAGTGATTCAGCACCCGCCAATGGCTTACCCAAATTTATTTATTTTTTTTTTCCCCTCTCTAAGTGAAAATCCACAGGTTCAAGGGATGCCACAGGGAAAGGAAACAGGCATTGTTTTAAGCAGCTTTCCAACCTTGCGCTATCTTCAAAAAGCCAGGCAAAGCGTGTGGGGAAAAGGCAAACAAACAGACTTTTTTGTTCTTGATTTATTTCTTGTTTTCCAAACAGGAGAGGAGAAAGCACAGGGAAAAAATACCCCTCCTGCTTTCTAAACTCAGTAGATCCCTTCTGGTGCTGCCTCCCTCCAAATCCCAGGGGCTCTGAAACTTCAAAATTAAAATCAGCAATAAGAGGTATGGTCCCTATTGTAGGATTTCATTGGCCATGCCACTATCAAACAGAAAAGAACCACTTTGGTTCATGGCCTCTAAAGTTTTTCTTGCATTTTCAGCCCCAGTCAGACCCTGGAGACAAAGCCGACCAAAAGTTTCACTGAGCTGAACTGCCCCATGAATAAGAAAGCGAACTACAATTTATTTCTGAGTAAAAATATACCACAATCCACTGCATGGTCGTAATGTAGTAGTGGCAGGCTCACATAAAACCCCTGTAAACCTGCAGGTTGTAAATTCCACTAGTTGTCTCTCTCAAGGTGACCTGCTCACCACTACAGATAAAATCTGAAAGATCTGCAAAGTTTAAGCCCCCCCAAGACACATCAGTCAGATTTCACTGTTCCAAGTCCTACTTCAAACCTGCAGCTAGCTCTACAAGAAAGTTTGGAAACCTCAGAATATAGAAGGAAGAGACAAGCCAGCTTCTACATAAGGCTTTGGTTTGCATCTGCTCATTTTGCTTCTCTCTCCTGTCCTCAGCTGCACAGTAAGTGCAAAGAAGAATTAATAGAGAGATTGACATCAAATACACACATGCACCCCCTCCATGAAATTTTCCCCTTCACTTCAAAGCTGCCCTTTCTGTTTAAAGTTCAAAAAACTACTAGAAAAAAAAATATCATTGAAGCTTGCATAAAAGTGGTGATTTCTCCCCAAATCAGAGGGGAAATCCACAGTGCCAGCACTGCAAAACAAAGCACCTTGTGAACAGGAGCATATGCACACATCAGACAAGAACAAAATCCCCCCATTCCTCCTCTCTGTGCTGCGCTTAATTAGTCCTTCCAAGTCATTGCAAGAACGCGATTAGAATCTCCTGGGAGCCAAAAATCACCAATTCCTGTTTCTCTGCTCTTTTGTAACACGATTAAAAGAACAAAAGTAGTAATTAGTGAGAAATAGGAAGCATCCATCTGCTGCTGAAAATTATTACTTTTTAAAACTGCTTAAAAACCTGGAACATTTCTGGGTGCAATTTAAGGCAAAAGGCACACCCCCCAGCACAAGGACACTGGTGGTGGTTTTAGGCCCGTGTTTAAACCAAGGAGAATTACAGCCCCCAAGTTCTCACATAAAGGCAACTCCTGTAAATAATGCAAGCTGCTCATCTGATTTAAAATTCAGAAATCTGAAAAGACATGTTTTATTTTAGTATTTATTAAACACACTGAAAGCCTTCAAAGAGGAAGCAGGGAGCTGCTATCCAGATATCCTTCTTAGGAAGATGCCCACACGACGCAGGGCAGGGACCGCACGGGGATCCCCAAAGCTGCTGAAAGCCCCAGGAACAGCACAAAAGTGTCGCTGCGCTGCTTCTCCCCAGACCGAGCAGCAGAGTATCAGCCCCATAAAGTGCTGTTCTGCAACGTGTCACGGAAATCAGAGCACACAAAGGAAATTAAATCGCCTCACTGAGAAGCACAGACAGAAACTTTTGGGTTTGTTTTTCCCCCCCCCCCCCACGTAACCTAGCCACAGATACACTCTTCAGAAACACTAACAAGCTGCTTCTTGCCTTCAGGGATCATTCACCAAGCACCAAAACAAAAATAAAGCAGCCCCAGCTGCTTACATGAGCCTCATAAATCCAGTGGACAGAGACCTGGCACTGCGACACACTGCTCAGAAATGGCAGGGGTAAAATTCCGGGACAAAAAAAAAAAAAAAAAAGCATTTGTTTCAGTTTTCAACACCGCAAAAGTTGAGTCAATCAGAAGCCTTCTCAGTAGAAAAAGCCAGCAGCACCTTCTGAACAGATCAATTTAAAGATAAAGATAACTCAGGGCATTGCACCCTCCCTGCTTTAGCTCTCTGTTTTACAGCATCACTGTTACTGAAGCGTAACTGCGGCAGCCTGAGCAACCAGCTACAGCAGGGCCTTCCAGAGACAGAAAGCACAGCATCAGTTTGAAAAAATGCTCTTTTTAAATGGCTTTGTGACTGTCCAAGCCTCCAGAAATAATTCTGAAATGTTAATTCTGTTCTGAGGAGGAGAAAACAAGAGAAGTCTTTGAGCCTGTCTACTTAAAGAGCATGTGGTCTCCATATATCCACCCACATCACTCCATCAATGATCCGCAACTCTGGACATTCTTCACAGTCAGGAAGGACAACGTGGGAGGGAAGACAAAAAGTCCACTGGAGAGACTCGTTTGGACAAGATAATTACAGGGATGCAATTAATCTTCTGCTTCCGGCCAATCAACTTGTCAACCCTCCCTCTCATCCTGCAAATTTGACTGTTCAACCAGCTAGAACGTAATTCCTCAGCAGGTTGCTTTGCTTCTGCTTGAATCCCAGGGGCAGCTTCCCAGCACAATCCTTGGAAGGGAGGGGAAGAAGAATGGAGCAAAGGGAAAAGTAGGATTCCCCAGAGAGCATGTGTGGAGGTCTCGCGTTGGCCACGATCACTGTCTGATTGTTTTGGAGCAGTTTTTTCACCTGTTCTGAACCTCTCCTCTTGGGCAATTCTACTTTTAAATCTCAGTGAAAGACCACACAGGGCCAAGGCTGACACTTTTACAACACACACTTCACGTAACAAAAACGGAACACGCACATTGCAGGCTTCAGCAAGCAAAATTCTCCAAGCATATGATAAGTGTCACAGAGCTATCTGACTGTTGTATCAATTGACATCTCAACTGTTGATAAAGATGTGTTTCCACAGCTTCCAATCCAGCCTCTTGCCCACTCCAGGCATAATCTCAGCAGTGCTCTCAGCACCGCAAACCAGGCAGGAGATGAAGTGAGGTTAAAAGCTTTTTGTAAGCAAAGAGGTGTGTTACTTCTCTAAATTTCAAAGTGGCACAAGGAATACAGACCCAAAAAAGAGAAGTCAGGTCACAAGGTCCAACCTCCTGCTACCAAAAGCAATCACATTTTATACCCCCAGGCACTGCACAGCCAAGTTTTGTCTTCAATCCAATCAGAGTCTGGTCCCAACTACACCTACTATAAAGCTACTCCAATACTTACCTCCTTAGTGCAACCAACTGTCAGATTAAGCCCACTGGAGGCCAGTTCACCTCATAAGCTCTTCTGTCAACACTGCTTTCCCACATTGATCTCCAGCTGTCGCCGGCCTTCTCCCTCCCCAGCATATTTACAAACAGCAATCACCTCACACCCAGTCTCTAAAAAACCTCATCTGGATTCTTCTCGCAAACGGAACAACTTCTTCGCAAGTTATTAAGCAACCCGTTTGTATCACAGCTGTGCCTGACCACCCTCCTAGGTCCCATGCACCACTTAAACAAGGAGAGAATTTGTCCTAAGGAATTCAAGATCCTTACCAAAAAGGTAAAGCAAGAGAGACGAGAGTAAAAAAAAAAACCGTGAATCATTTTTATGACAACAATTCACCATGCAAGTTCACAACTGTTGCTCTTTGACCAACTTCGAAATCATCAATATAAGGACACACAGCTGACTCTTGCTAGGAACTCTATCCAGGCTTTAAAACTGGTTTCCACCCTAGCACATTGGAAGGCCACATAAGCCTGGAAAGACAGCTTTCCAGCCAGACAGATGATGTGCTACGCCTGCTTGATCACCAATACTTCAAGCTGCTTGTTGGTGACCAGCCAGTTGGCCTTGTCCTCAATCTCAGCATTCTGGCAGGCTCACAGATTCCCAATTCAGAGATTAAAAGTGAGGGGAGCTACTCAAAGTGACACTGCTGTTTACCAACCCCCCACTGACAACCAGCCAGGCTGCATTACACTGGTTCTCTTTTCCAACTCCCACTTAAGAGTGTGAAAAAAAGCTGAAGTAAATGGTCTTATCTAAAGAACTACATCCCTAATTAAATTGTCTCTCACAAAGCTCCACCAAGAAAAGCAATTAGCAACTGTCTTCTGTACAGCTATGTTGGCATGGCATATCCCAGGACGAGCTTGACTTCAGCTTCAGCTGGATAGCAGAAGGTGCATTTAGACTTAAATCAAAGTCAGAAATATCCAAAATGTTGATGGGGCACTTGAAGACAGGCTACTTACAGCACCACAAGAGTTGGGGCCCCCGTTGAAGAGCGTACAGGCGATCCTCACTACTTCCGCTTCCATCTTTCTCAACCCAGGGAATATATCCGGATGGAGAGGATTACTCCAGGCAAACTCTTCATACACCTTCAGAAAACAAAGACAGAAAGTTAGCTAGCCTTGAAGATGAAGCACTGAATTATCAGTGCAGATCCGAGAACTCACCATACACACTGTATAAGCAAATTAGCTGCATTTAGCCATAGACAATACTGCAGATCTCCTTGGACTTAACTCCTGCTGCCAGTAAATATCACAAGCTAGGAAGCTACAGCTGAGGTGAGGGGGGAAAAAAAATCACTTGTTTTTCTAGGGCATTCCAGCCTCTGAAGTGATTCTGTAACATCACAATATTTCTTTTTGTAAAGACTAGAATAATTTAGCTATTTTTAAGAAAGAACACAATTTGCACCCTATGATTGCTTTACACAAAGCAGGCCAAAAAACTTACTTTGCAGAACTAATGTTCAAGTTTACTATTAAAGGGGAATTCTGAAGCAGCTAGAAAAGCACGACTGCCCACCCACACTGCAACAAAAGTGGCCGTGGAAACCAGTATTTCATGCTTGTTCTGCAACTGCAGGCTCACAGGATAAGACTGGAACAGGCCAGTTTCGACCTCCTGCAGTCAAGATCAAAAGGCAACTGCAGGGATGTTAAAGGAAATACAGCAGAAAAACCAGTGAATAATCAGCACAAACACAGGGAATGTTTCCACAATTCTCAATCCAGGCCGAGGCCCCTCCAGAAAGGCTGCTCTGAGCTTTATGTTTCCCCAGAAGTGGCAAAGAAAATGTCAACGAGCGGAAATAAAAAAAACACCAATAGCAACCACCAAACAGAGCTCATTACAGCTGTTATAAAAGCTGTTCCCAGAAGCAAGACGGCTAGACTTCCCTTTCTAGCAAAACAAAAAAAAAAAAAAAAAAAAAAAAAAAAACCACCTCGTGAAGTAGCTATATTTGAAAACAAACCTTTGGGCTGTTTAGGTTATTTTCCAGCCTTCTCAATGGGAAAAGTTCCTGAGTAGGTAAACAGTCCTAACAAAGACGCCACTGAAGCATGCCAATGCTCCATTGTTATAAG
Organism: Tringa solitaria; assembly: GCA_026413425.1. Classification (NCBI taxonomy): domain Eukaryota; kingdom Metazoa; phylum Chordata; class Aves; order Charadriiformes; family Scolopacidae; genus Tringa; species Tringa solitaria. Next base: position 3,701,645 of record JAOXJM010000002.1, on the reverse strand, counting down.
ATTTGGACCACCAAAAAACATTTTACAAACATTTTTGCTTAAACCAAGAGGAATTCAATTTTGCTCACTGAAGCTGTTCCAGTCCAAAGTCCCACAGCCTCCCAGTAACACGACAGCCAAGGATGCTTTCACTCCAGCCTGCAGCAAAGACCCATCTGTCTGGGGCGCTCACTGAAGCCGACCTATGGCAATTTTATGTCTCCTACCATTGCCTCAACTAGTAGGTCAGTACCAGTTTCCAGTTTACTTGTAACCAGTTTCTTACTTTCTTACTCAAAACAACATTTCACTTGATTTGATCCTAGTTATCTCTTTGTGGTGTTTTCACAGGGACAGCCACCTGGCCAGCTTTACATTTACCCTCAGCTCTGTCTTCACAGTTGGGTAGTCTTAGGTTTCAGATTATTTATTTTGAAATAAATTTATTTTGAAAGATGTTGGAAAAGTGTTGAGGGGGTTCTGGTCACCCTGAAGATGCCAAGGATATCTGCAAAGATGCAAAGTTAAACAGCTTGCACTTTACCTTCACCAGCAGACGGGTGAGTTTCTCTTCACCGCTGTACACAGTCCCAGAGACTTTCCCATCCTGCCAACGTACATCTCCTGAAACAGAAGGAAGAGCACACAGCTTGCAAACACAGCCATTCTCAGAAAGAACACAGAAGTGCACAAAGTCCTCCCTCCAGTTCTGCAGATGAGGATTCAGCTCTTGAGACTGCACCGAGGAGGAACAAGCACAATTTTTGTGCCACAGAGATAGCTGCGTGCAACGCTAAGCCTCTAGCATCGCGTACTCCATGAACTTAGCAAACTGCAAGTAAATGATGACTAAAGAGTCAGCAGATAAACAATTCTAGCTGCAGCAAGCAGTTGTATTAATATGTAATCCACTTAATCCCCACTCAGTCTCCCCAAACTGCTGTCCAATCAACTGAACTCTAAAGTGACTAAAGTTAAAACCACTTTCAAACAGCACCCATCCCCACTGTAAACTGAGAAGAGATGGAAAGGCAAAACTTGTATTGCTAAAACCTGCAGTGCTGGGTGCCTCAATTGAATTTCACCTAAAAGGATATGCTGCCAAACCTTTAACAAACAAGAGCAGGTGGATGGAACAGCAGCAGCCCCTCTTGAAAAGCGTTTTGACCCAGGATAATACTTAACCAAGTAACTCTGCCTCCAAATACCCCAGCAGTGTGTTTCCACTTGTTTGGTTATTTGCTCCCTCTCCTGTTAGCCTCCTTCATAAAACTCAACAGCATCAACTTCACAAGCACATAAACTGAATGTGGTCACAATCCAACCCTCATTTCCAAGCCATTTTCAAAGGGAAGTGCGTGTGTATGGGAAGGAGGGAGGCATAGGAAGGAAAAAAAGGAAAGAATAACCTGGTGGAGGAAGTAAATAACCATTTGAGGGAAAACACCAGGAGAAGCTACATAAGCAATACATAAAAGCAGAAAAGAAGGAATTTGCTACAGAATACTCAACTGCAAAACTATTTCTGAATTTGGAGTAGATGCACTGCTCTAGCAGAAAATTCAATGCTTTTCTCAAATTTGGGATAGGCACAGGGCACTCATATCTTCTCCTCCGGACAGCAAGTCGCCCCGATTTGCTCATTACAAGTAATAGGGAGATGAACCAGGGTGGAAATATTTACATGAGGGAGGCAACTCAAATTAACTTTCGGGCACTGCTTCTGCAGACTCAGGCCAGAAGAACATCGTGACTCTGCCTTCCTTAATTGGTATTTTGAGAGATTGAGAGACAGTCTTGGAAATTCCCTAAAAATCCTGCTTAGAAGTTGTTGTTGGGTTGGGTTTTTTTATGAGTATTCACTGAGGCTTCACAGAAAACACATTTCTGGTAAAAGTGCAACATGAAGGCAACTGCTCAGGAATGTAATCAAAATGCATTTAAATAATTTCCTCCCTATTTCTCTTATCCTCAGCTCTCCCTTCATCAGTCTAGAACTCTTGGGGAAGGAACAGAATTTCACTGTTAATACCCAAACACAGTATTAGAAGTCACCTTAGTCACTTCCAGAAGGAAAACAGACAGAAATTTGCAAGCAAAGAACATCAGGGAAGAAATACTAAAGATGAAACCATGAGCAGGAGTCATCAGATCTCATTTAAGAGAGTAAGTCTAATGTCAGGTCTATGAAACAGGCCCATCTCTGCTGCAGTACGGACTCTCATTCGTACCTTTTGAGCTGTACTCTTTCATCTTCTCTAGTACTTCAGGCTGGCTCATGCCTTGTTCCGGCAGTGCTTTGATATAATCCTTTTCATCTTTCAGGAAGGATAAACTGGAAGTGACATCATTCAAGGCTTCATCAATCTTCTTTTGAATCTAAAAAGCAAGGAAAACCCTATCAACAATGGTGCTGGCCATATTATAAATGATTGTTGAGTGTGTGCAAGATTGAACTCATTAACTACATCCACACTATTGAGCAGGATAGATAGGAACTGTTTCAGCTCTACGGTGAAAAACCATGGCAGAGTTGACAGCCCCACAGTTCAACTCTTCCTTCCTACCAACCTCTCCCTCCAAAAACAAGCTGCCTGGAATGGTGAATCAGCACACACTAGACTCTAAACCACACTGGGAATTGCCTACGGGAATGCCAGCTGGCATAGCCTAGAATTGTGCCAAGTAACCGCTATGGGTGATTGCAGAGTGGCACTTGGACCACTGCTTGGCCACATTTTCTTTAACAGAGCAGACACCACCACCACAAGCTTCAGACAGAGTATGTCCTTTACTGGGTAGTGATGAGCAGTGGAAGCTTTGAGCCCCTTCCTTAACGCTTGAGAAAACAAAGCTCACGGCAAAAATGCCACCTTCTTATCTACAAAACTTTTTTAAGTCACAGTTTTTAATTCGTAGAAATCTTCAGATGCATTCTATCTTCTACCTTGTTTCCTCTGCCATCATACACATAGTCTAGAAACTCACAAAAATAGAGAGAAACAATAAAGAAATCTCCACTAGAGGCAGAGTTAGGAGATTTCTTTCCTTCCACCCACACCTCACATTGAGGAAACCCAGACTTCTCACGACACATTCCAAAGTACAGACTTTTCTTCCAAGCAACACAGGTGTTGGGATATCATCAGCTTTAAAGACTTTTGGACATTGGAATGCCTCAAAGTCAAGGCCTCTTGTAAGCAACTGATAGGTTATCAGGTATCAGCCTACCAAAGAGCAGAAACAGTACACAGATAGGACACACCAGGAGTCCTCTGGCACAGGAGTGCTAGCCCCAAGAAGTTAAGTCTTGACAAAATCAGAATTGCATACAAGGGGCCCAGAAGGTGTCCTTTTCTAACAGGCAGACAAAAAATATAGGCAGAAGAGAACAAGTCATTAATTCATCTCATCAAAGGCTACTCAAGTTAGAAGGTGAAAGTTGGGGCACTTAACGTGACATGAGGCGGGGATGCTAGTCCCTTCCCAAGGGCTGAGGGAGAAGCTTGAGAACTACTTCCACGCCTATGGCAAAATTAAAAAGTTCCTATTTGATACCTTTGATAAAATTGCCTATAACAGAACAGATCCCCCAAATAAATGTGTAAATCTGTCAACACATCAAGCAGAAAGAAGGTCAATCATCAAAGAAGGGACACCATCATTTACTATGTAAAATAAACCAAGCTGTGCATTTCTCGATTATTAATTCATTAGTGTGCTGAAACATGCTGACATTTATAATCTCAAGTTTTTATGAAAAAAAAAAAAATCTCTCTAAAGCTTTACCTTTAATGATTAGACAAAATCCTGACATATTTGTACTATAACACTAACTACTGCTAATAGGAATCTGAGCTCTAAACTAATCATGGCGAGTCATCTGCCTAAAGAAATTATGTCTGTGTTGCACAACAAACACCTGGCTATCTCACAAAACAGGTTCAACCCTGTCCCCTTCTTCCATAAAGAAAAATATTTTCTTAAAAATCTAACAACAAGGAAATGTTACTGAAGGATTCTGTAACTGCACTTCCTGATTCTTGGTTAAAAAAAAACAAAAAAACAAAAAACGGTGGCATCCCTGTTTTATGAGGGTGATACCATGACAAAAAGAATAGGTAGAAATTATAACTTTCATTCAACCAGATGGCAGCAGAAGACTTTCCAGACCTACATTCTCAGATCATTATGGTCACAGTAACATGACTGTAAGGTCTCAGAGAACATCATGCTGGCTGAAACAAGGACCTAGGATAATATTAAGAAAAGTTGTCCAAATACTTACTATAGCCCCAACAAATGGCATTTTTCTCAGTAGTTTAAAGAACTGTTTTTTAGTTCGGGACGTTAAACCTGAAAGACAAAAGTCAGAAATTAACCTAATATGATTCAAGAAACAAAAAAAAAAAAAAGGACTCTGAGCTCAATGCTTCCGATACAGCCCACGGTACAGGCTCATATTAGACAGATTAGCGTATCAAAGAGCAAGGTTCTGAAATGGAGCAGGCTACAGAAACATCAACAGCTTGCAGAACAGTAGCCAGCTATGGCAATCAATAATTTGACTCATTTTTTTACTTGCACAGGAATTTGCACCCACATGTGGAATTTTACAGAGAAGAAAAGAGACTCTAAGGTTTGCTAAAGGCAAGGTCTCCAGCAAAAACGGAAAAGCACTTCTTGAAATTATTTTCTGCATCTTCAAACCAGAATATTACTGTAGCATCAAAACACTCAGCAACGTGAAACAGGCTCCCAGACCAGAGGAGGAAATGGCCGTTCAGCCATAACGTGACAAGGATTCACCCAGCGGCTGGCCATCCAATGTAGGAAACACATGACGCAATGGGAGGCAACTGAGGGGAAGGACAGAAGGAAGAGCAGGAATTCCACCACAGTCCAAATACTGAAATGAGAGAAGCCACTGATGACAAACACCGGAAAACTCCCAGGGTAGCTCTAAAGGCAGGAATGAAAGCAGGATAACAAAGATGCTTTACAGCCACCAGAAATGCCTTTTGAGTCCTACAGGCATTTCAGTTGAGCACCAGCAGTTACAGGACACAAACACCATGAAATAACTAAACAAACTTTAAAAATCAACCATTGCAGGACTTTGCCATTTTATCTACATTTTCCCTGCCGCTTCATATATATTTTGAAAAGCTACAGAAGGAAAGTAACTGCAGTTTGGCACATTCTGTAGCAAGCGCTCATTAACACTCTGACAATAACATTTCTATTGCACATTTCACTGCGCACGCTGTTTCATTAATAACTTCCATCCACAGTGAGAAAAGACTGCAAACTCCTGAAAAATTCAGACAATCCAGTCAGATCTTTAAAAAGTTAGTCAATACTTAAAAAAAAAATAAAATACTGTGCAACAGTACAAATACTAGCCAAGAAGCTAACGTAATCCTGTACCAAGCAAAAGATTTATACCATTTTGTTCCTTCCATAGATGTTCCCATTATTCAGCTACACCCGTCTTTAAAAAGAAAAAAGGCTGGTTGAGGAACAAAGAGGCACAGAAGTAAACACTGAGTTAAAAACTTGGCTATTTTTAACAAACTGTATACCCTGAGGCCTGCGGGAACTACAAAGCACTGTGTTCTCCTCTGAGAGCAAGGTAGTTATCTCTGGCCATCACACAGGCAGAGAAAACTGCAGGTTCATCAAAAGAGATATCACCGAAGAGCTGTCAATATATGAAAGTGCTCAAAACAGGAAGATACTCTGGAAAAAAATATAAAAATAAATCCGCACAACAATACCACAAGCAATTATCATGAACATCCCGAGGATGAAACATGCCTCCAACACCAAATCAAAACTATGTCTCCTCCCCCACCAGGAACGGAAACAATCAAGAGCACGAGTTATCCAGACGCTTTTCTCCAGTGACTAAGTTCACAAGAACCCAGCTCTCGAATAAATTTCCCCAGGTTTTCCCAGAGAGTGTTGCGACAAGTAAATGGTTTAGCCAAAAGCAAACAAGAGACGAGAAGGGAAGATGCAGGCACATTCCAGGCTGGATAACCACACCTTCTGAAGGAATGGAGGTGTTTCATTGATCAGACAGGCCTTGACCTTCATTTGGAAGAGGGTTTTGTTAATACTAGTCGACTGCAGAAGGCCTGTTTTAACAGCCTTGTTTCATCCTCTTTCCCTCCACTACTTAGGAATAACTCTCTCCCCACTTCCTTCCACCCAAACATAAGAACATCCCCCCCCCCCCCCCCATTTTAA
>JAOXJM010000002.1:3663958-3678013 GCA_026413425.1 Tringa solitaria | reverse complement strand
CCTTTCCTGTCAAGTTTTACAGCCCTTCTTGTAGCTCACCAAAGAAAATTTCTGTTGCCTTTCCAAAAAAAAAAAAAAATAGAAAAAAGAAAAAGAAACTCTATCAAGTACCAAGCTGTTCACATCAGCCACCATCTACCACAAACTGAAAACAGGAAACGTTCAGCTCTTTGAATAAGCCAAGAAACCGAGTAGCAGATTGCAAAAATCTATGTTTTCCAGTCAGCCTGAGGGTTTCTTGCAACTGCTGTCCCCAGCGTTCCCAGACCAGACGTTTCTGACAAGGTTTATGGAAGAACAGTTTAGGCTCTCCTTTCCAGGCGACAGTCCTGCTTGAAGGACACCAAGGCCCCTCCTGCCCCAGTCAGCACCCACAGAGGTGGTGTTTGAAGGTCAGTTGGGAGGTGACACCTCATTACAGCACTTCAGACATGTCCTAGTGCCACCCCTCCGTCCCTCCTGCTCCCGCTATTGCTCTCGGACTCTGTCCTTGCTCCTGTCCTGGTTTCACATCTGCTTTTGCATCCCTTTGAACTCCATAGGTCTGACAATTGCCCTGCTCAAGACACACATTTCTTTCCAAAGACGCCAGAATTATTATGTTCATTCTATGAATTCCATGCATTACCACATCCTGCTGCAGACTGGCTTTGTTCAGCCATCCAAGCAGCACACTAGCATTACTCCAGAAGAATTCAGGGGTTTGTTGCGGGGTTTTTGGTTTGGTTTTTTTTTTTTACCCCCCAACATTACATAAAGTAATGTTCTTTCAAGTTCATAGGATCATAGAATGGGTTGGGTTGGAAGGGACCTTAAGATCGAGTTCCAACCCCCTGCCCTGGGCAGGGACACCTCCCACTAGACCAGGTTGTTCAAAGCCTGGCCTTGGACCCCTCCAGGCATGGGGCAGCCACGAGCTGCAAAATAAACTTTATAAATAAGCCAAACTTGTAAAAGTCAAGAAGACAACAATTCCCAATGTAATGGCAATAGTTTTACTACTGGACTGAATTAGCCCAATAAATATTGAAATACTTGGATACAAGCTTCCTACCACTGCATTGGTAGAATAAGCTCAGGCCAGGCTGGAAAGCGATGTAAGCTGTTACCAGACCATAAGACCACAACTGTGGCAGCTTCTAACACCTTTCCAGCAGCAGCTGTTTGAACTCACAGAAAATCCTGCTTGCCAAGGACTAGGTAGAGGCACCGCTCCCCGCCAGAGGCACCTTTCCAACTGGATTTGGATTCCTCCTCGTGACTCCTGGCTTCAGAGCAGCTGTAGTAATATTTGCAATTTCAACTTGCCTTTTCAGTGTCGCAAGTGGTTTCCCACTGATTTCTTCAGAGCTTCTTGTCGGTGAAAAGCTTTGCTAGCTTCACTCCAGAGGCAGGGGAGAAAGAAGCAATCGCCTCTCCCTTCAACACGGAAACCTCAGCATTTTGCAAGATAAGCAAGCAGAAATTAAAAGCTGTGCTTTTTTATCAAACGGGACCAAAACTCTCTCAAATGTCACGTATAGGCCAAAGAACTTCCATATTTGTTTCTTTGCTCTCACATGCTGACACCATATTCGGTAACAGGGAAATAAAATATTGACTATCCCATATTACGCAGCAAATTGAGCCTCGACGTGGTGAAACCCCTCCAGAAAGCAAGATTTGTACCCGTAAATCAGCTAACAGCCCCCTATTTATAATGCTAAGCTCCATCTTGGAAAACTGTATCTTATCATTTGCACGTGCTCACACATATCAGTTTATTATCTCCAAGCCTCACAAGGGACATGTTCCTATACACCAACCACAGCTGCAACTGCTATATCTGCTGCAGAGACATGTAACAGCACTTATGGTTCCCTTCCAAAGTCTAATGGCAAGAAACTACTCTCAACAGTCTGAGAAGACTGTAGAATTGCTCCACGTTTTCTGTGTGGCACAGAAAACCCCGCCTGGATTTATCCCTCTTCACTGAAGTGCCTGAGCAGCATCACCTGCAGCTGATGGAGAAGGTTCAGCTGTAGGATCTTCCCAACCGTGAATGGGCTGTGAGACCTTCAGAGATGTGTGCCCCTTGCTCTGCTGCTCACAACAGAGCAGCTCGGAGGCAAGCAAGCTACTAAACCGATCCTTATAATTTAAGCCCCTTAAAGCAACGGAGGAGGAACTACTGCCCACATCATGTCTTGCAGCTCTGCTAAGAGGCACCTGGAGACTCCAAACCCATGTGTGCTCAGCAGCCACGGATGCGAACCTAAAATCCCATGTCTGGGGGATGCTTTAAGGGGTTCCTCTAGTCTGATAAGCCACAGCCTCGTAATTGCAGCAGATCCACACAGGCTCCCCTGGCTGAAAAAAAAAGCCCCAAACACGTACTTGAAGTTCCTCTGCATTAGCGTCATCTCACCTCCAGCAGCCCCTGGTTAAGAGAGTCTAACACAGTAAACATCTCCATTCCTTGCCAGATTTTCAGTGCACTACAAAGGCATTTCAAGGTCTATATTGTCTTAATGCAGATCAGTGTTTTCATACCGGTCCTGATTATTCCTCATTCATTTGCAAATGGTTTTTTCACACCGTAGTAGATGTATTGGCCCAAGTCCACGATTCAATTCACAGCTCATACGCTTGAGAGATTTACACCACAATTTGAAGAGGAGGGAAGACTTCAGCTACCAAACAGTGAATACCCTGCTTTAGAAGAGCATGATCTGGACCGAGAGACCTCCTAAAGATGTCTCTCCCTCTTTTGACCATAGAGTGAGCTGAGTCTCCAGTTTCAACCTTTTTTTTTTTTAAAAAAAAAAAAAAAAACCAACCATGCAGTCAAACTCCAAGTCCCTATATACATCCCAGAAATTATACTGGCCCCACTCCCCCAGCACAATACTCAGACCTCACACATAGAGGAAGAAGGCAATGTGGATTAAGTAATTAATGCCCCAGGATACTGCTTCCCCCCAAAACTACAGGGGACCACAGAGAAAAAAAACACTCCCTTAAATATGATTGATTGCTCTTTGCTGGCACAACAAGAGAAAGAAATCAGGAATAGTCTCCATCGTTCCTCTGGGGCTTCGTCAAACACCACAGCTCCCGCATTTCAATGAATAATAAATTGCTTTTAAGAAGTGACTTTCATGTCAGCGAGCATGTTATTATTGATTACTCCAATTTCACACTGGAAAAGAGTCTTCATACCCTACTGTTCTTTAAATCACCCAGCGAGCTTGGAGGTTGCTGTCTAATAAGTCCTATCTTCCTTGTCAATCTTATCCACCCCTTGTTTAATTGTAAAAATGTAAATAAAATGCAGCAAGCTTTGGCCTAATGCCTCACAACTCACATCTCTCTTCCAAAGAGAGAAACGAGAGATTCTTCAGCCACACTTGAGGCTTGTCAAGCATCATGTTAATTCAAAGCAAGTTCTGGCTTTCCAAGAGCCACATCCAACACTGGGGCACAGCAGTGGTTTGATGGGTAACAAGATACACATGTCAGAGCCAGGAAAGGCTCACCGATTTCCTTATGTGTGGGGAATAAGAGTTTAAATACCAGTTAGAGAGTGAGACCCCCCTGGGATCACCCATGACTTTGTTCTCTACCCTCGCTACACGTGATGCTTTCGGTGGGAGCAGAGGCTCAGAGTAGCTGAAAAATGACCCCAAGCATTGACTTCTCTGGCCACTTTGGTGTTTGTTCACAGACCCTACTCTTGTATCCAGCCAGCTTCAGTTACACTGGTAAACAGAATATCTTGCTTTCAACATCAGGGTGCTCAGCAAAGTAATCCAGTACTTACATCCCAGCATGTAAACAAAGGCATGGCTGATGATACCGTGTACGTTGAAAAATTAATGGTGAAGTGGGACTTGACTGCAGATTGACATGAGGCTTTCCATGTCCTTCGGTTACTCTGACTTCAGCAACCCCAGTGGCAGCATCTCCTCCTTAAGTCTCAGAGACTAGATGCTATGAAATGACTCCAAGCATCAGCAGAAAGGCATCCATCAGGCAGAGGAGCTCCTGGCAGCTCTCACTCAAGAGCAATCTGCTCCCCTGGCATTAATCAGAGTGAAAAGTCACCAGAGCTGGGAAGGTGCGCAATGTTCTAAAGATTTTCTAAAACGTATCACTGTGTCATAAAACAAAAAAACAATCTCTCTCAGACAGAACAAGGCTCTTGACTTTCTGAAAGCTTGACCACTTCAAGGGAGCTTAGTTCAGGAAACCATCTGATTACAAGTATAAAGCATGTAAATGAAGAAAACTGGCCACTAAAATTGAACAGAGGAAGCAGCAGTAAGATTGTAAGGTTTTTTTCTATAGTGTTTCTCCCAAAACACTGTGTTAAAAAGTTAACGTGTGCATATTTAAGTAGATAAAGAGGAACAGTAAAATAGCAATTACTATGCCAATGAATCTCCAATCTATTTTTGGTCTCTTAAATTCTTTCCACTTGGCACATCTCTAAAAATCCTTTTGTTTACATTGAATTTAACTAGAACCAGAAGCTATCTGGCTGCAGGCTGGTGATACTCCACCACTTGATCTGCAATAAGGCAGCTCATCACTTCTGCAGCTATGCAGCCAGATCCCAAAGTACTGAGCATCAGCTATTAGCTTTTTTAAATTTATCTACAAGAAAAGCTGCTGGGGAGGACCGTGCTTCAGGCACATCCATTGGATTTCACGTGTCAAGCACACAAACCTCAGCCTGTGCTTTGTCCTCTATGTTGCTGGGCTTAGCTCAGACCAGATGCCTTTCATGAGGGTTCCTTCATCAAAGGACACGTTGGCCACCCACACCATGTGGATATCCACACTTTGCAGCGTGGATCTATCTTAAATAGACCATTTTTGAAAGTAATCCAGGTGCCTTAATTTCACTTAGTGCAAGTTACACAAAATGGCTTTTAGAGAAACCCAGCTTAATTCACTACATTTATAAACAGCTACCGGGCGACACCTCTTCCATCCCTGTAAATGTTATTCTTTGACTCTTGGAGAAAGGTAGTAAAGAAGCAGAGCAAAGATATCATTAAGCAGCAGCTTACTAAATCAACAATTCAAATCAATGGCATAGGCATAGCCTGACTTAAAAACCTATTTTAAAACTAAATTAAAAATCAGTTGCATTGCCAATTGACAAGATTAGAAATGTTTCCCCAGCAATTACTGAGATTACAAACTAATGAACCATGCAGAGAGAAGATGGAGTTTGGGGGCCAGGAGGGGGAAACGTATGTGCATTTGCACCATTGGTTTTTAACAAATATGGTGGCATCTCAACGACTTGGAGAAAGCATCATACTCTTAAAAAAAAGGAAAAGTTTCCAGGATATTTTTCATTTCAGCAAGTGCTTTGCACCAGCCTAAAGAAGCCCTCATCAGGGCCAAAGTCCAAAACAAGAGCGGCAGAGGGAGGTTAAAATAACCGCAAGATTGGTTGCTTGAGCAAAGGAAGCCAGACCTTCATCCACAGCTCCCAGAAGGTAGAAGAGCAAGCAAATAGCAGAGCCTTAACTGAGGAACTGGACCCTCTAGTTCAGCTGGTTACCAAGGGTTTATAGGGAAAAGCAGGGTCTGGAAAACAGGACCTGCGAGGTGAGAGAGGAACAAAAGAGGGTTGCAGTTAAGATGCCTTCAAATTCCTCTTGTAAAGAAAAGAAACAACTTCCCATGTCAACAGGAGCTAGGGTTAGAAGCAATAAGGTAAAATTGCAGCAAGATGAGACATCTGTACAGCAGTAAAGCACTGGGATAAATTCACTGTAGAAAGTGAAAAATCTCCATCAGCAGAGACTCCTTACAAAACAGTCAGGCATTCGTTGGTTCATCCATCATGGTAAAGGTGGCCCCAGGGAGATGGGCAGGCAACCTCTTGAAGCCAATCCCAGCCCTATTTTCCCTGCAATTGCACAAAATATCACTGCCCATTAACACAGCAAAGTCTTTTCTTCAGCTCATCAGACCTCTGGGAGACCTCAGATTGAGGTGTAAACCCAACTCCTACCACCTTGTTGTGCCTGAGTTCTCCTCCCCCTCATCTACTGAGCCCCCCCACCCCACCCTGAGACGTAGCTATGGTGAGCAACCAAGCCCAGGGATTATTTCACAGCCCATTTCAGGAAGGGGGATGGAGAAAAAAGGAAGACAAAAAGGAGGCAGGCTTTGCTGCTGCCCTGAGAAATGCAGCCTAGCAACCTCCACACAATAAAGCACAAAGTGCACAGACAGTGCCCAGCAAAAGGGGAATGGTTTACAAGCCTCTCCCCACAGGGGTGGTGATGAGCAGCTCTTTTTATAGGGCCCGTAACAAACTTATCACTGGTGCTGATTGTTTTCATCCACCCAGGTAGCACAACCTAAGCTGGTTTTGGTTTGTTGTTTTTTTTTTTTTTTTTCCTGGGAAGCAATTGCCTGAAAAACAGGCTGGGAAGAAAGCAGCTCTGGCTGCCAGACCCAGCATACCCCAACTATCTTAAAAAGGGCTGGTCCAAGACCAGAGCTGCATGAAAAAATAAGATTGATTCACAAATAAAATAGCTCCAAACCACTCAAAGCCAAATATTTACTGTTTCTGCCTGAGTGTACTTGAGTTTTTTCACCTCCCTTTGACTATTAGTTGGTTTTTGAACAGGTAACACCCACACCAGTCAGATACTTTCCTGCCCTTGCTCACAGGGCAGGCAATGGGCTGTTTTGCAGGAATATAAATCACTTCTTAAGCTGTTTGTCTTGTAGAAAAGAATAAGCCTGCACAGTATTGCTCTTAGTATCATCTCATTGCGTTCATCTGATGAACTCTAGTGGAAGCATCAGACCTCAGGTGCTCAATATACTTGGCCCAACAAAAAATTATTGCACTGCATGGAGTCCCAGGATTCATCCCACTTACCTCAGAGACCTGCACAAAGTGGAGCAGGAGGAAGATGGAGATGTTTGGGGAACAGTAACAGCTCCTTGCAGGATCTGTGGCCCCATGCAATGCAGAGGGATGAGCTAGGGTAACCCAGTACAGACAGTACCCTCACCAACAAGGTCTGTTTGGAAACATCTGAGGCTGGGTCTTCTCATAAAGGCTCCATCAGCACTTTTGGAGCATGAGGCAGCTTTAGGTCCATCCAGGAACAGCAGATATGGGACAGACAGAGCAGCTACCAAGGCTACAGTGCAGTCTGGAGGCTGAGGTTAAATAAGCTTCTAGGCCCATGGGTGTGAGTGGAGGTCCCAGGCAGGGCTCATTAGAGCCGTTAGTACCTTCAGCTTTACAATGGACACTCTTGGCCCCGAGGGTCCTCATGGCCAGTATGTCCCCACACAACTTCAGGGCACCTGAACCATACCTGCTCCTCCGCATCTAAGATTCACTGCAGGGAAAGCTCCCTCTGTGTTGAAACAGGAAGGAACAGAATCTGTGCAGGTTTATAAGCCCAAGAATTAGAAGAGCACTAAGGAAGCACCCATCAGGTACACCTGGATGGGTGTTTAGAAACTGTTACATGGCTGTATTTACCTCTGATCACTCTAATAAAAAGTGCTGTGCACTGTTAGCAGAGAGTATCATCATCTGCTCCCAGGGAGGTCCAAGGTGCTGCAGAAGACGTTCCTTCTAGGTTTCTCTGTTATTTCCATGATTTCCTATGAAGGAGTCCCCTCCATCCTGTTATGTACTCTACATCATCTCCTGCATCCCCTTCTGAGGTGTCTGCATATTTTATCAGTGGGGCTTTTTCTACTTGCTTCCAGGTCTTTCCTAAAACCTCCTGGAAAATGAGGGGCTGGGGTAGGTGCATAACTAAAGATCACATGCAAAAAATGGGAAAGGAACAGGACCATTAGGAAGTCTTCGCTTCTACCCTCCCATCCGCCCCAGGGGGAATCAAATATTGGGAAGAGAGCTGAGAACTCCCCAGTCAGCCAAGACCTGTGCTGGGAGATCCCCAAGATGATGCTGCCATCTGCCCAGTTCAGACCCCACCACAGTAGTCTCCACGCCCAGAGGCTGGCCGCTAGTACTGGCGTTCCCCTGGGTAAGGAGTGTTTGGGTGTCATTATTCCCACTAGACATTTTTGACGAGGATCTACAGCTGGAAATCCCCTGAAAACACCCTTTGGGGCTTGCAGTTGATGGGCTTTGATGCAATAGTCCCTGTTGCCTTCATCCTGTTGTCATCTAGGTGAGTTCAGCATCTGGGCAGGTTGACCACCTTTTGCCAAAGTCCACCTGGCAAGGTCCCCGCGTGTCTCTCTGACCCTGGGGCATGGTGACCTGGTGACACTGACCCTCTCTGCTCTGCTCTCCTGCCAACAGGCTTTGGACCTGCCACATCAGGTCCTGCAGTCAGATTTCCCTGTGGCGATTGATTCAGCAATGACTGCTCACAGCTGGCCAGTAGGGTGAGGACCACCTGGAGCATGAGGGTTGGGGACCAGAGTGAGGGGCTTGGCATCCCAATTCTGCCCGTAGAGCTTGCCACCAGGTCATTTCTACTGGAACTAGACAGCAGCACGGTGTCCAAATAAGGAAGTGAAATGATGGAGAGGTATTCATGACCACTCTACATTAATTTAATTTATTAGAAGAGGATTTGCCCTGGCAGGTTGTGCCCAGATGGAAAAGGGAGATCGTGCTTCCCTCGGGTGACACGTGAGGGTCTGGAGGAGCACCCAAGATCTCAGCAGGACTATTTTTAGGTCCATGCATCTGTCCATAGGTTTGCAAAGCCTCATTAGGCATCTTTCCAAGAAGACAAGAGCCCCTGTAGGGTTTGGGAAGAACGTTTAGCAAATCTGAGGCCTTATAGAAGTTAAATTTGAAGTGAGTGAAAATTGAAAGCAAAGATCCAGAAAAGAGGATCAACTTGTGACGCTTACTGTCAAAGCTTTTAATGCAACAGTGGAAATGCACTTTCTTCTGTTCCCACTTTGCCCTTTTCATACTTAAAAGAGCATTGTTCTGGGGCTGTTGGCAGCTGCCAACCTCCAGACTGAGCTGCAGACGATGAGGGCAGAGACCGGGCAGCGCGGCAGGTCCAGCCTGTGGAGATCAGCACAGAGACACCAACCAGCATGGCAAGTCCAGGGAGCAGAGGAGAAACCTGGGGAGACTGTGCTCCGAGGCTCCCTCAAGTAGGATGAAGCCCATGAGAAAAGATGCGTCAGGGGATGCGGTGAAATCAATCTTGCACAAAGACTTTATTTCCCCTTCTTTTGGTCCAGCTGCGGGATGGATTCAAAGCTCACTGACATTTATTCCATCACTTGAGCAGTACGTGGATGAAAGGAGGTGGGGTATGGGTAACCATGCAGTGAGGCTGGGCAGCAGTGCCTTTGCCTAGACTCACAGCCACGGTGTCCTATAGTCACTATATATCCTATAGTGGACAAACACAGCAACACTGAGCAACAGGCGAAGCCATCTGCCCTTCATTTTCCTGACCAGCAGCAGGAATATAAAACATCTGATTTCTTCTGCTTTGCTCTTTCACCCATTCTCCCAGAGGCAGAAGCAAGAACTGGGTCTGGAAGAAGAGAAACCGGGTGAAAACAGGCACTGAAACCCACCGTGCACCCTGGCTCCCGCTTCTGCGCTAACAAACCCAGGGCAGTTTTTTTCCTCCCGACAGAGAAGTTGTTGCAGAGAGCCACACATCAGAGAATGGGATTTGTTTCAGAGTCACACATCAAAGTCTGAGCTAGGTATTAAATTTCCTACATAATTGATGGAGTTAAATAAATACCATCAGAGGGAGATTAATGTCACAGTAAGGCAGTGCCCAAGATAAGCAGCACATAGCGTCCTCCAAAGACACGTCTCACTTTCCGCTGCCTTTAGAAGGATCCGGGATGGTTGGTTTAGTCTAGACACCTGATTTAGGAACCTAGAGATAAATCCCATCCCTGGTGACTTTCCAGCCACATGACTGCTTTACCTGCCCATTGCTATCTTGTCCTGGGGATGAGATTATAACAGAGGAGATCAAGAAATGACACCAAGACACCTTCCATGCAGATTTCGAGTGGCAGCTCGGCATCCCGTCCCTGGTAGCACAGGCAGTGGATAAACTCCCTTCCTTGGGACCGCTGGAAAAATCTCTGCCAAGTGACTATCACATCGTTTCACCTCTCAAACTTCCTGGCGGGTAGAAATGGGCAGTCCAGGGCTGCCTACAGGAAAGTAAGTTGCAGTTGTTGGCTTCCCACACCCCAGTCCTGGAAGAACTCGGCAGCCACGTCTAAATAAGCAAACCTGCCAAAATTCAGTTCCAGCTTGAGGCCTCCTTATCAACAAGGTCTTTTTCACAAGCTCTTTCTGTTTGTCTTTCCTCTCTCTGGGTAGTGTGTTTATCTGCAACCAGCAAACATCCTGGGACCTTATTTTCAGGACTTAGACCCTCAAATGCAACTTTGCTCTTTGAAATAGTTCATTTTTCCCCACCTTGGCTAAAGGGCTAAAGCTTTCTGTGTTCAGCAGGACTTCCATCTGTCCTCAGCGTGCTTTGGTCTCGAGCATCAGTCCCCCAGGTCCACGCATGGCAGGAGGAGAAGGTGATGCAAGGAGACTCTCCCAAGTAGTGGTGCCACAGCCTACGGGTGCGTCTTGAGCAGCTGATTCAAGGATAAGGCCAATGGTCATCACGCAAAAGGAAACTGTTGAATGAAAAGCTGACAGACCAGCAAGACAGACAATAATAAAGAGGAGAAAAGGCTCCAATCTAAATATGGGATATTTGTCGGTAAAGACCATCAGAGGACCAAGTGGAGACAACACGTATGGGAAACCTATAGCTAGACTTTCCCTGGGTAGCACGCAGCTAGGTCTGCCCTGCTTTTCAGGTCACAACAGTGGCCTGAAAGCCCAGAGGTGATGCAGAGCTAGAAGATGTGCCCTTGAAAATGCCATAACACAGAACCCGTTGGGTTTTGGTCCCACTTCAATATGCAAATCACTTCCATAATGACATTACTGCCTCTCAGATCTTGGACAGACAAGAAGGGTGTGATGTGCCCTGCTCTCCCTACACCTTTTTGGCAAAAAGACTTCACAAGACCCTAAATCACTCCGTCACCACCTCGTAGGGACTTTGGCCCTTTGCAGTCTTATGGTGCCTTTAGGAACCAAATCAGAGAGCTCAGGCATGGGGAAAAAAAATGCCCGGTTGGTGGGCCAAGGAGTTAGCAAGTTGTGGAGCATGACCAGCAAAGCACCCCTCTTCTAAACCCTTTCCCACACCATTTTTGTGGGATAACGGCATTCACTGTCCGACCCATTGGCACCTCTCCCCATCCCCCTCCAGCCTGCCCCTTTAAGTAACTTGAGCCTCCGGGCTGCAAATCACAGTCTCTAACTAAAAGGATGGAAAAGCAGTTTCCCCTCCTCCCTTCCCCTTTCCTTCTCTTTTTTTTTTAAAACAACCGTTTCTGCCCTTTTCCCCCCTCCTGGTGGGAAGAGATGGTTCACCAAGGGACCGAGCGGCTTTCTGAGCACCCCACTCCCAGTATCAAGGCAAACTGGCATTTTCTCCACCCCGCGATGCTTCGGGCAGCTCTTTTTTTGCAGCTTTCCTCCCCTCCCGCCGGACTTTGGCAAACCTCAGCCGATTTCCAAACCCTCCGTGGCTCCTAGGGGCGGCTGGTGCAAAGGTTTAATTATTTGCTTTGCCTTGGGTGTGTAAGGCGGGGATAAGGAGAAGGTTGGGCCTCATGGCCTGACGCTGCAAATCTTGCCCGCTTTTGTTGTCTAGTCCATCTCCCACCCCCCCCTTCCTCCCTTGTCTCTCGCACAAGCTCCCGGAGCCCACCATGAATCCTGTTTCGGGATACGTTTGCCTGCTTTGCTTTTCCTTCGTGAGCACAGCAAAAGGTAAGAGCTATCGGGCTGCTTCAGGTCCAGGGGCACCTCGGGGTCAGGGTACCCCAAGAGGTGAAACTGCTCATCCCGGTGGACAAA
Source organism: Tringa solitaria (assembly GCA_026413425.1). Taxonomy (NCBI): domain Eukaryota; kingdom Metazoa; phylum Chordata; class Aves; order Charadriiformes; family Scolopacidae; genus Tringa; species Tringa solitaria. Next base: position 3,666,057 of record JAOXJM010000002.1, on the reverse strand, counting down.
GAGCCTCCCAGGGGCTCACTGTAATGCAGCATCTCCCCAGGCTCCAGCTGGGGAGGGAAGAGCTATTGCCACAACTGCAAATGGCCTGAGCATCTCCCAAGGTGGGGAAATTTTGGGAGGACTATAGAAGTCCTCCCTGGGGCGGGGTGAGGAAAACTGGAGAGCTGTGACTTTCTAAACTGCACGTGGTGTAGAATTATAGAAATTCAGCCTGACTCGCTGAGGAAAGCCCCGGGGAGGGAGCTGGATTTCCATCAATTCCTTTCATTTCTTACAGTAACAAAAGTAGCAAAACTATAAAACATTTCAGAAGCCCAGCAAGTGCATCAGATTTGCAGGAGAATTTCAAGCGACTTTAGATTAGACTGGTTATGGCATGGCAAAGGCAACCCTTCCTCCCTGCAATCATATCTGTACACGGACAAGAGAAGGGACTCCAAATAATTCAAGATAAATAAGATTAAAGCAAGGAGTTTTGATCTAAAGCTGCCCCAACAGCTTGATTTTGCTCTGTCACCAAGTCAGTGGTTTAATTAAGAATTGGCAGTTCCGATTGGAAACGCACAATATGAAGAGTGCAGCCTCTCTTCTTTCCTAAATAAAAATGCCAGCATTGCCCCAGTTAATGCACAACTCTGGAAAGATACTTCAAGACATTCCTCCTGTGTATGGGCAAGCTCAGGAAACTTTGTTTCAGGATTAAAGCCTGTTTCTCTGGCTCTTTGGAAAAGTCCTGGAGTCCCTAAGGAGAGCCCCCGCTCTGGCCATCGTTTCTAAGGCACGACGGGAAGCGCAAGCAGGAATCAGCTGTCACCCCGAGAAAAATAACCAAACCATGGGCACAAATAATTTCCCGCGAAAGCCATCCCAATTTCTGCCCCAAACACATCAGCTATACCTAGTAGCGGGCATCAAAACGATACATCCAGCAGGCAAAGTGATGCAGGTCACAAGCATCCCTGCAAGTCCAAGTCTTCTCGAGGCTGGAGGATGCTGGCTGCAGCAAGCGGAAGGACTGAGGTCTGTGACCGTGTGCCTTCAACGTTTTCATCTTTCCATAGGGAATTTGCAGCTGCTTTCTTTCCAGCCTGGGACCCTGTATCAGTACCGCTATTCCCTGGATGTCCAGCTGGACTACACGTCCGCGCCGTCCCCACAGGGAGCCTGGCTGGGGGCTGAGGCATTGGTCCAGCTACAGCAGCTCTGGAAGGACCAAGGTGGGGAAGAGCTGCTCCAGGTGCAGGTGCGTGAGGTGGTAAAGCCATTGGAGCCAGGTACTCCTCCTGGGAGCAGGGATGCTCTCTTTCCTTACCCCCTTTTTCCCTTTCTAACCCAAGCCACCTGAAAAACGACCTCTGTGACCAAGAGGCCACCACCTGCAGGTAAAATGCACAGCAGCCTGAGAGCAGACATGCACAGTCACTGCTTTCTCCTGTCTTCTGCTCTCACAGATCCGTGATCTGAAAGCCCAACAAAAGCCAGAAGACAGGAGCGGTCCACCTGCGGAGATTGCACTGAGCCAGAAGACACAGGCAGAGCTCCAGCAGCCGGTGTTCATCTCCTGGAGCAGCGGGAAGGTCAGCTAGACACCTGCTGGGCTTGCTCATGCCCCTCCACAGAGCACACCTGCCCGCATCCCAAATTTTCCCTGCTATGAAGCCCATACAAACTCCTGCCCCACCTCTGATTTCATATCAGAGCACAAGAAACCAGGCAGAGTGGCAAATTTAGGAATATATGGTCTCCCACAAGGTCCGGTGTAACCCTAGATGAACCTCCATCCTCCAAAGGGGCTGCAAGCTCAGCTGGAGCTGCAGCATCCCATGTTAGAAGGGCTTCAGTCCTAACCATAGGATATAAGCTCTTTTCTGACTTCCTTCTCTAGGGTTTTAGAAAACCAGGGGGGTGAGGGCAGGGGGTGTGGGGGAAGGGAAATTTTGTGGGCATGCATCCACAAAGCTCGTGCTATTGAGGGATACTGTCCTCCTTGTGAAAAATCTTCAAGTATCATAGAATCATCTAGGTTGGAAAAGACCCTTGGGAACATCAAGTCCAACCATCTACCCTACTCTACAAAGTTCTCCCCTACACCATATCCC
>JAOXJM010000002.1:3649258-3663858 GCA_026413425.1 Tringa solitaria | reverse complement strand
CTTCTTGGCCACCTGGGCACACTGCTGGCTCATATTCAGCCCCCTGTCTATTAGACCCCCCAAGTCCTTTTCCTCCAGGCAGCTTTCCAGCCACACTTCCCTAAGCTTGTACCGATGCAGTGGGTTGTTGTGGCCCAAGTGCAGGATTGGGCCACAATCTCTAGGGTGTTGCTTAGGGGCAATGCCTTTCAGCAGGGAAGGAAGCAGAGAACCTCCAGAGCCCCCCCTCCAGAGCTGTCCTCACAGTCAGGCACTCTCTCTTGCTCCCACCCAGGTCAAAGCTTTCTACGGGGACGAAGCAGAAAGCATCCTGATCTCAAACCTGAAGCGAGGCATCATCAGTCTGCTCCAGCTCCAGCCCCACGCCGGCACCACGGTGGAGGTAAGGTGCAGAGCCAGGGCCAGATCCTGTTCCGAAAGCCATGGACCACACCACAGCAGGAGGGATTTGCTTTGCACAGCTCAGCTGGCAAGGGAATTCCTGCCTCCGGAGCCAAACTGATGCTGTAGTCACCTGCCAACAACATGAAATAACCCCAGAACCCAAAAAGCAAAGGCACAAAGCTGTTGCAGCTGGCATTAGTTTCCCATGGTAAGATGGGAAGAAGTACTGGAAGGAAGAGAGGCCCAAGAAAGCTGCTTAATATTTCCAAGCTCAGGGGTGGTGTATCCCAAAAAAGAAGTCAGGAAAAAAAGCCAGGAGGTCTGGATAAGCTCAAAAGCAAAAAGGAGGCCTACAGAGGGTGGAAGCAAGGACAGGTAGGCTGGGTGGAAATCAGAGAAACTGTCCAAGTGGTCAGGAACCAGATTAGACAAGCTAAAGCTCAGGTAGAATTAAATTTGGCCAGGGACATCGAGGATAAGTGTCCTTGCTCATGGCAGGGGGGTTGGAACTTGGTGATCTTTAAGGTTCCTTCAAACTCTAACCATTCTATGATTTTATGATTAGCCTAAATTTGCAAAAGCAAATTTCCTGACCAGATGGATTTGGAGCTATCCAACACACCAAAATATGGCCCAATTTCTAGTTTTTTGATGATTTTTCTATTTATTAGTTTGTTCTCTACACAGATCATTTCAGTCAGGCTCGATCGAAGCCAATCACCCTTAACTGTGGTCACTTACATTTGTGTTTCAGGAGGACATCTCTGGGAGGTGCCAAGTCACGTACACCATGTCCAACCATTCCATCACGAAGATGAAAGATCTTCTCAGCTGCACAAAGCCGAACTCCAGATTCACCTCCGTAAACAAAGTAAGTCTATTGCTGTCACGGTAGTGGGCTTAACTTACATCAAGTACATCAGGGCTGTCCCCAAAGTCTTCCTGCAGGTGGGCTTTGAGTCCCACTGCCATATGGCTTCAGCCTTCTGCACCATCCTGGGATGGGTCTCCAGCTCTTAGACCCATACCCAAAGTGGGATGCACCAACATATCTCAGGAGGACCATAGGGTTTTGATGTGGGTAGGAGCAGAAAAGACATCCTGGGTCATCCCATCCCCATCCTTGTTATCACTTCTGACCTGTCAGCTAATCCTGCTTGGGAAGGTGGAGATACGGAAACGTCTTCCAGACCTCAGACTCATCAGACTGGGGATTAAGTTGACAGGGACAGGACCAAAGATGGCTGCTTAAGTCATGGATGAAACTCTGTGGGTCTTAATGAAGGTATACCTGCCATGATTAAAACTGATGGGTTTTTAAAATATATAATTGTACTGAATTCAATGTAAAAATGGACATCTCCACACAGAGAGCCCATGGGCTTCGGCAGGGATCTCTACAGCCGGCAGTCAGGCCCTGAATGTTCATACAATAAAAGCTTTCTGGGGTATAAATTGTGGCAAACTTACCCAAGAAAGTAACAAAGCCTGCATGGCACATTTTTGGTGATAAGGTTTTCCTACAAGGCTGCCATCTGGGTTGAGGCAGCTCTCCAGACCTCGCCTGTACCCATAGCTGTGACCGCAAAGTAACGATGCCACCCAGCTCTGTAAAAGGCAAAGTCTATGGATAAAAAACCCTCTCTATTAAAATAGAGATATTAATATTAAGCTTGGCATTTGCTGTCAAAAACCACCGCTTGGCGCATGGTTCACCTCTTCCGCTTCTCCACGACCTGCCACGTGCAAGCCCAGCTACTCTGGTAACATCTCCTGGTATGACCAGTGCTCCCCTCACCAGGGCTGGGAGAAGAGGCAGAATCCAGCAAATGCATCATTTCTTTTGGAAGGAAAAAAGCTGGAGAGCTTCCCCAAAGTTCAGCGTGCAGCACAATGAGGAAGCTGAGCGTTTTGTGACAGGAGCTCAGCGAAAATTGCTGTTGCTTGGCTTTGTCTTTCACTTGGAGAAAGTCTTTCTGATGCTCCTCAGTCATTGAAGGCCACACTTCTTCCCATGATGTGCAGCTGCGTTGGGGCAGCTATGGAGGAGCTAGCACTGTCCAATGGACCTGAAGGAAGGGTGATGCTTTGGGAGGCATCTATTTCCAGTTTGTAGCCACCAGGCATCACCCATGCCAGGCAGGAGCATCCCCCTCCTGATGAAAGGGATCTGCTGCCCTTTACTTCTGTGGCAGCGCCAGGGTGACACCACCTTGTAATGAAAGGGAAAGCCCACATGGTGTCACCAGTCCATCTCCCCACATCAGCCATGGGCAAGAGCTTCCCCACACTGTGGTCCTCTCCTGGTGCTGCCTTCTCCCACACCTGGGAGGAGGTTGGGCTCTTCTGGATTTCCCTGTCCTACATTTTGCAAGCGAAGCAGGTGACTTTGTGGGGCTGGAAAGGTCGTTTGCTGCTGATAGAGAGGAGGTTGCACCATTTCTACTTGCTTTTTCTCTTTCAAGATTTTTGGAGTCCAGTGGCAGCCCACCAGCAGAAGCCAGTATGTGGTGAAAGACAACCTCCTCCAGTCAGTGCTGGCAGAGGAAAGCCACATGGTGTCTCCAGCCCTGAGGTCCACCACCGGCATCAAAATCAGTTCAAGGTGAGTGATGCCCCCATACCACTGCCTGAATTGGGCAGCCCTGCATGGGGTGAAGGTGCATCTGTTGGACTTTGTGTTGGCTGCTCTCCTGCCACCTCCTGGTGCAGGTAGCAAGGAGGACAGGTTATAGCACCTGGGCATGGCATAGAGGAAACACGAGACACCTTTTGACACCCTGCATCTCCTCTTTCTCCAAACCTGCATGAACACAACCAGCCTCTGAGCCAGGGAGGGTGTAAATTACAAAGCGTTTCCCAAATGCTTCTTCTGTCTCCACAGGCAAGAGCTCCAGCTGGTGTCTCCTCCAATGCCCAGCCCAGCAGAGGTGGCTGGAAAAAGCCTTGAGGACGTGCTGGCAGGCACAGAGGGACAGCACCAGCCCCTGGGCATGGCCAGCCTGCCCTTCAGGAGGGTCTGCACCCATTGCCCATCGGTCAGTGATGCTACCCACCCCCAAAACACGCTGCATGCTCTCCCCCCAAGCTGGGTGCCCGGGCAGGCTGGAGAATTTGGGGTTAAACCATGGTGGTGCATTTGGAGGGGCTGGTTACCCATGTTGAGGCAGGATGCAGCCCCAGGAGCACCACAGAGCAGCAGCTTGACCTCATACTTCTCCTAAACAGCATCTAATGTTGCCACCCGTGGTGGGAGAACCCCTCTGTCCCTGCAGACATAGCTGAGTTTCTGTGACGGGAGGAGAAACCTGGTGCATGGCTGGCACAGCTAGTTGGGTTAAACTTGTCACAGGACTGAGGTCAGGAAACATTCCCACCACAGGCCAGACAGGCAAGGACAAAGCCTCCTCAAGTCCTCCAGGCTTTTCACCTAGGAAATCTTGAATTGCAATGACTCTTGGGCACCGGTGATGCTCAACAGTTTCTCCTCCTCTTTTCCTGGCACATTTGGGCTTCAGCACAAGCCCTCAACATTGGGGGTAGGAAGCTGCAGTAGATGCCTGCAGCCAATTGCATGACCCCCAAGGGCCCCTCCCACTCCTAAATACCTCCTGAGTATAAACATTATCCCATGATTCAGGATCCGGGGGGGGGGGGGGGGAAGAGGCTGAATTCCACCTAGCAAACCTCATCTTTGCAGCTGAGAGCCTACCTGAAGGCTTTTGACAGCCAGAAGGTCAAAGTGGACACCTCGAAGGCAGCAACCATGTGGCGGTTCCAGAGGTTCATCCAGATGCTCCGCAGCGCCAAGAAGAGAGATGTTCTGCAGCTGCTGAGGAGAGCACCTGAGGAGATGCTGTGAGAATCTCAGGAGCTATCTTGCCAAAATTGGCTTTCTGTGCATGTGGAGCCCTGACACGACCCTACATTCCTGTCCCTGGCAACTAGGGTTGTTTGATGCTGGTCCATATCTGGTCCAGGCAGCTGTCCTGACCAGTTCAAATGTACTCTGATTTTTCTTAATGCCTGTTCTCTACAAACACTGCATGGCTTTGGGGGGCTTTTTTTTTTGGCTGGATTTGTAGCGGAGGGAAAGGTCCAGCAAGGCTTTCTGCAAATATCGTTGGAGGTCTGTTATTTACAGCCCATCCACCCATGGCCGTAGCATCCACCCCTTTTTGAGGCACTAGGGCCTCTCTGCAGTGACATAGCTAGACATGGCTGAGTTCAGAGCAAGAGTCAACTTTCTAGGTGCTTTTTTAACCCATGAATTGAAGATCCTGTGAGTTTTAAAGAGGAAAGCATGGAGAAAAGAAAGAGGGATAAGGAGCTGCATAGAGTACCTCATTTCTTCTCCAGCTCTCTCAGTGGGTCATGCCACTGATGACCTCACTCTTCTTGCTCCAGCCCTTTTGTCGTGGAAGCAGCGGTGGCCGCACAGTCGGTGGCATCCTTGGCAGCTCTCTCAGACTTTCTGGATTTCGGCAAGGAGCCCAAGTCCCTGCTGGAGAAGTTTCTCTACGCAGCAGCTTTCTCTCCCAGGCCTTCAGGAGAGCTTCTCCGCCTGGTGTTAGTAAGTGCAGACATTCATCTCCCTCCCTGAGTCCAGGATGGATCCTCATCCCATTTCAGCCAGGAGGGAACAGCAAGTGTATTTTCCTGAAAAAGGAAAATACGTTTCTGTAGAAGTATATCTTCCTGCTTATGGGATTATTTTATGTGCCTTTAATGGGAGACTGGCAACAGGAGTAGATGTTCCTCAGAGAAAAAGCATTCAGCAGAAAGTGCTTTATGTCAGTGCACTCAATTAAAAGGCACTGTGAAAAATCAGCATTTTATCCAATTAAATTATGCATGGCCTCCTTCAAGGCAGGTAAGAACTCGTTTTTCCTTACTTTTTTTTGTAAACCCTTTGAGATAATAGGTAAAACACACTCCTACTCTGTCTTTTACCCATTTTTTTTCCCCCATTTCCTAATACCCCTCTCTCCTTGTGCCCAGGACAAGCTGGATGGGAAGCAGCTGGCCCCTGAAGTCTGGGAGACAGGGATAGTTGCCGTGGGCTCTCTGGTGGGCAAGCTGTGCCAGCAGAAGCTGTGTGGGCTGCAGGTGGGTACTCTGTAGCCTTTAGGCTTTTTCGGACCCTCCCTCCTCCTCCCAAAATGTCTCCTGTCCCTTCTCTCATTCTCCTTTGCTTCTGCCCTCCTGCAAACCCCAAGCAGGAGGTGGAGCGTGGGGTGGAAACCATCCTTGGGGGGCTCAGAGATGCCAAGGAGGAGTCTGAGATGGTCATTTACCTGCTGGCCCTGGGGAATGCAGTGCTCCCCGAAACCATCCCCACCCTCCTGGACTACGCCGAGGAGGGTCCTGCCACCGTTGCCACCGTGGCCATTTCTGCTCTGCGGCGATTCCCCGGTCCGCACATCTCCGACAAGGTAAGAAATGAAGCTGCCAAGGCTTGGTGCTTCTCTTCCCACTCAAAGCCAAACCATCAGGGCTTACAGCCACCATTTGCACATCACCACCCTCATAGCACCCTTTTCATTGCCCTCCTTGCCTCAGGTGAAGCGAGCCATGAGGAGGATTTTCCACGAGAAGAGGAAGAGCTACGAAAAAACCTGTCGCCTGGCCGCTGCAGAAGTGCTCCTAGATAACGAGCCCTCACCCATGGATGTCATCAACATCCTGCTGGCCACCAAGGAGCTGGAGACAGAGATGGCCACGTTTCTGCTGCTGAAGGTCTGGAACAACCTGCATGCTGACCACCATCCCGCAAGGTGGGTCTGGAGGGGACAGTTGTATTTTTTCCACTCTAGCCCTGCATCACGTTTTTCTCCTCCTCCACGTTCTGGCTGTGGCTTTTGACCCAGCGTGCCAGCATCACCTCTTGGAGCTGCCTGGAAATTCCCCATCCCTGGAAGTGTTCAAGGCCAGGCTGGATGGGGCTTTGAGCAACCTGGTCTGGTGGGAGGTGTCCTTGCCCATGGCAGGGGGGTTGGGACTCGATGATGTTTAAGGTCCCTTCCAACTCTGACCATTCTATAATACAGTGAAATTCCCAGCTTCAGGAGGAAGAAAAGAGCAGGGACCTTCATCTGCTCATGCAGATGCCACCCAGCCAGCCGAAACCTGGCGTCCCTCCTCATCCTGCCCCTTGGCAGCAGGACCCAGGCTCGTGGCTTTGGCAGAGACCTTGGAGGCCAAAGATCTGGCTGGCGGGGCAGGGCAGCGCACAACTTGTAACTGTATTTATCTCCCTATCAGCACGAAACAAAAAGAGCCCTAACATTTTTCAGACCTAAGCAAAAGCTGTGCCAAAATACCTGACTGGTTCACCCTAACACATCAGAGGAGAGGGAAATCCCCGGGTAGCTCATGTCTGCTCGTTTCCTTTTTTTGCTCACAATTCTTCGGGCAACAGAGAGAAATAGTTTGGAAATTTGAATTTCCTTCTTTGTACAGCTTTCTGTAATGGCCACTGACATTGTCACAGAATCCCAGAATGGTAGGGGTTGGAAGGGACCTCTGGAGATCATCTAAGTCCAACCCCCTGCCAAAGCAGGTCCACCCAGAGCAGGTTGCACAGGAATGCATCCAGGCAGGTTTTGAATGTCTCTAGAGAAGGAGACTCCACCACCTCTCTGGGCTCTGTCACCCTCAAAGTAGAGAAGTTTTTTCCTCATGTTCAGAGGAGAAGGTTCAGAGGAGTTTCCCTTCCTTCCTTCCTGGTTTTGACATACCCTTTCCTTCTTGCTTCCAGGAAGATACTGAAAGACATCATGAGAGACCCACGGATAAATAATTACAACTTCTTCTCGAAAGCTGGCGTCTCCTCTTCTTTCTCAGGACCTCTGACAGGTGACATCACAGAGGACCCTCATCCCATGGTCCCTTCAAACAGCTAAAGGAGGGGCTGGTGGGGAAAAACAGCCTTCACAAGAGACCTTAGCTTTATAGAAGTGCCCCAAAATCTCAGTGTGAGTTTTCTGAGCATGTCCCTGAGCACCAGCTGAGGCTGGCTAGTTGCCATCACCTGAGAGACATATATCTTTCTCTGACACCCCAACAGCAGGAGGCCTGGGCCGGGCCACATACTTTTCCCAAATCCTGCTAATTTGAGAGGTACTTCAGTTGGAGATGAAACTAATGGTAAACCATAGGTGGGATTTTCTATGCTTTTCCTGATAAGTCAAGATGTTTAGCTCCGTTCCTTCAGTTCCTCGGGTATTTTTAATACGCTCTTCAAAGGTGAGAATCCTTATACTGAGATAAAAATAGTCAAGCTTCAGAAAGACTGCAACAAATGACACTTGCTAAATATCTGCTTAAATCCTGCCCCTCAGTTTGCATTTCTGCCCCTCTACAAATTAACTCACTCTAACCTTGTGGGGAGTAGGTGAAGGCAAGATAGTCAATACCTGGAAGAAAACCATTGCAATACTAAATCCTTTGGTTATTGCAAGAATGGAAGGAGGTGGTGCAGAGAAGCTTTCCCCTCTGAATCAATTAGCTTTACCAGGTATTTGCTGGCTAACACGAGATGTGTGCAGGTCAGCCACCCTGACCATGGGTGAGACAGCTCTACAGGACTAGCCATATTGAGGAGGCTTTCAAATTACCAAGGAGCTCTCAGGTTCCTGCCTTTAGGTGTACCCAGAGACCTCCCAACTCCCTCAATCAATTTGGACAAGATATTTTAAGAAACCACTCCATCCTGCTGAGTGCTGACTTGGTGGCACCAGGCACAGGAGATGTACTTGCCAGGATCCCACCTACCGGCTCTGTTTTCTTCTCTCTCAGCCTTCATCCCCTGCTGCTGCTCTCAGAGCATTTATTGGTTGATCCCTGTTCAGTGACTCATTCACAAGAAGAGATGCGCCAGAAGCTGCCCAGTGATGCTTACAGGGGTCTCTCTGCCTTTCAGTCACCCAGGACCTGCTTTCCACCTTTGGGCTGGACCTGCTGTTTTTGGACGGTGGATTTCTGAGGAAGAGTGTCTCTGACTTCTCGCTGCTCAGCCACGGCCAGCGGCTTCGCGCCATTCAGGTGTGCTGCTGGGAGAGTGACCAGGGGAAAATATACGTGGAGAGGGGTGATAGCACTAACCCAGTGGTGCAACTGCCCTGTCCATGTCCCCTCTTGGCCTCCTTATGCTGCTTGACCTCACTCTCTGCACTGCATGCCCTATATCAGAAATACAGAAATGCACACCTTCCATCACCAATGTGAAGCCAGACAGATCTGCTCTGAAGAAGGGAGCCCCCTGCTCCCCCAAAATCCAAGGGATGGAACACCGCTGCTGCATGGTCCTCAGGGATGGCTTGGATGCCCCATCCAGCCCACTACATCACTGGCCTTCTTCAAAGGGCCAAGGGCTTGGACAAGAGTAGCAACTTGGATAGTATTGTGGAGCATGAAATGGGCTCTCCAGCTTTGCTCCACGCAGCTTGCATGTCTCCACTTCTGTGTTTTAGGTCACTATTGAAGCACAGGGGATGGAGACCATGCTGGGAGAAAATGTCTTGGAAGGGGAAGAGGAGCCAGAGCTCATGGCTGGGATGTCTGCTATCTTCTTCGATGTTCAGTTGCGGCCCATCGTCTTCTTCCAAGGATACACAGACTTAATGGCCAAGGTCCTGCTAAGCAGCGGAGAACCCACAAGCGTGGTCAAAGGGAGCTTCCTATTGATGGACCATCACCAGGTACTGGATGGGGGGGTGACCTACCTCCACGCCAAACCCTAGTCAATGCCATAGCGTGAGCTGGTGAATTTTAGGTATGTTAGTGCAGATACAGGTCTAAGAGCAAGGTGGCACTGTCGGATATCTCTTGGGGTTGGTAAAACAGCAGGATGGCTGGCTCTGCCATGGAACACACGTGGTTTGACATGCTCCCGTGCAAGCCCAGCTGTGGGGTTGGGATGGGCAGTCCCAGCAGCCATGCATTGCTGCAGTAGCTCAGCCAGGAGCAGTGTCTGCTCACAGCAAGTTCTGCCTTCTCCATCTTCCAGGTCATTCCTCTGCAGTCTGGCCTCCAAGTGGCCGTCAAATTCCAGGGTGGGCTGGGGCTTGACATTTCAGCCAACATGGACGTGAGCATTTGGGAGCAGGAACTGAAAACCAGCATCAATACGAGGTCAGCGTGGAGGGAAAACTGCTTGGCTCTGGGAATACGGGGTGCTCAGGGGGCTCAGCACAAGGGATGCTCCATCTTAGCCTGACTTCCCACATTCCCCTGCTGTCCTCCTGCTGTGTCCAGCCCTTCCTTATGGATGCATTGGGTAGAGGCTGGTTACACACAGCCAGACCTAAAATTAAGATGCTCATGGGGTTGTTTGGTGCCAGCGCATGGTGCCCAGCGCAGGGCCATTGCTCGGTGATGGACCCACATGTTTCTCTCTCACAGGGGAAGCCTCACCATTGATTTCCTGGCAGAACTAGATGCCCCTTTCCTCCAAGCCACCCTGAGAAGCCAGATGGAAGTGGAGGCCTCAATCCACTTTGACACCATGCTGAGGTTTTCTGGCAGCCCAGTGTTCATGTGCCTGCAGCTGAGAGAGGAGCAGGTCCCATACAGGTAGTCTCTAGATACGGCCAAATACTGTAGAAACATCATGATGTGCTTGAGATAGAGGACCTGCTGGGGAGAGGAGGGAATTAATGGTTGTACACTTACTGAGTAGGGTGGGTCAAAACTGGTAGGGGTTGGGGAAGTACACTGCAAGTTTCTTGATGACATAAGTGGAAGCACCGCACCTAGACCATCAGAAGATGGTGAGTATGCTGGTCTGGGAGGAGGCTGAGGTTCACCACCGCCACAACCTCTTGACCATTTTGCTGTCACCTTGTCCCACAGAGAAATTTTCACAGTTTCCAAGTCTGCTGGGAGCCAGAGCAGCACCACTCGAAAAGGCAGGCAGGGCACCCTGCCCGGGCGGGAGTTTGCCTTGCACCAGGCCAACTCCAAGGTCTGCAGCCTCCTGCTGACAGCAGAAGAATAGGGGAGTCAGAACACTTTGGGACTGGATAGTCACCCCCTCTCCTGCTACACACCCCTGTTCTCTGTAAACCCAACCTGAACTGTCAAGGGCTCTGCCCAGCTCCTCCATAACCATCTTTTAATAAGACAAAAATGCTGCAACAAAGACATCAGAAGAGACCACAAGAGGAACTGCTGCAGGACAGCCCAGAGGCACCCCTCGCTCGGGGCTAGAGAAGCCAAGCCTGCCCTCCCAACCCCAAAGGCTGAGATTTCCCTGCCTGAACTCTTCCCCTTCATGGGAAAGGGCTTGCTGGAAGCCAAAACCGGTCCTTGTGGAAAAACAGCCATCTTTTGCAAGGGAATGAGTTCCTCGGAGCCCAAGAAACCCTTCTGCAAGCCTATACCAAAAAATGCCATGTTTTCTCCCCATTTATCAAAGCAGTCAGGAAGGAGCACACCTGTAGCCAGCAGGGAGGAGGTTCCCCACGGAGGGAGTGAACAACCCCCCTTAAATGCACAGTTTTGTGGCCACCAGAAGAGTCCAGGAATACGAACAAAACTTATTCCTGAAGGAGGTGTGGGGTTTTAAAATTATTTTTTAAATGCAACCACAGAGATATTCACCCCAGAATAATCCCTCAGGGAGAAAGGCAGAGAAGCAAGACAAAATGCTGCACAACCTGTTGCCAGTTATTGTGTGTTTTTTTCCAGATTAATTGAAGATATTTGCATTTATTTGCATCCGAAGGCAACTCAGCTCCCTCACAGCATCTTCTCGCTCTCGGGGGGGGGAATTTGCACTCTGTTGCCAGGGATGAGGCTGGTGCCACTTCAGGCAATAAGGGTCTGAGGCCAAGGGAGAGGAACAGCCTGTATTTCAGTGAGGTCAGATTCACACTCAGGGCAAAAAAAGAAAATAATAAATAAATAAAAAGGAGCAAGGCAGAAGAACGAGGACCATAGAGCTTTCCCCAAAGCTGGATAAGCAAAGGCAAAGTTAAAACCAAGCAGGGGAGAGTGCAGCAAATTACAAGAGACCCTCTAAAGAGCATGGACCAGCGGTCTCAATCCTCATCTTGAAAGAGAGAGCATTGTCTTGAAGACAGAGCTTCAAAATGTGGAAAAAAATGCTGGAAACCCTCTACCTGTTGGGGGAGGCTGGAAGAAGGTGGGGGAACTCAAGCGGTGACTGACTGAAGGAAAACGGGAAGAGACGTTGGTGTCTCCAAGGCATTAAAGCATCTCATCACAGCTCTGCAGATCCCACCCTAATGCTGGTCCTCAGCTTCTGCTTCTTGCTCTAGTGTCTGCAGTTGAATTTTTCCACATGTTTTTTCCGCCTCTGAGATAGGCAGCATTGCAAGCATCATCTGAGGTCATAAAACACACCTTGTCATTAAAAACCACAAGAACACAAGCATTTTAGTGTTTGCATAGCATGGATTAAAAGGGGTTTTGAGATTATCAGGACTTTGCATGGGGCAAAGACACTGGAAGTAAAAAAATTACTACTGTGGCAGTGGCAGTGTGCAGAGCTGGATCTGAAGTCAGCAATGCTCAGCTGGGGAATCTGGTGGTTTAAAATCATGGGCACATCCTGCCAAGGCATGTGGAAGATTCTCTGTCCTTTGGGTATTATTTTTTTAATGAGTCATTGGTGGTTTCAGTCCATTTTAAGGGGCAAAAGCAAATGCCCATTGCCATGGAAGGCAAAAGGCCATGTTTGACTAACGTGGTCTTTTCTGGACTTGGGAATTATCACAAAAAGAGCTTGGACAAATGTTACGAAGCTGTTAACTTCGGGTTATCATCCTTCAGGGTGGACATTATTCAACCCAACCTGGAATTGTTAAGTGCTGGGGTACACCTTCAGCCTCCCCCCTTCCTCTTCTTTGTAGAAGCCGGCATACAGAAGCTAGATGTGCCTTTTGCTGGTGCATGCATGTTCAAAACCCTTCTATTGAGAGGTGGCTTCTGCCTAGAGCCTCTCATCTTCCTTTTTGGTCCAAAGTTTACATATTAATGGAGAAGCCTCTGGCCTCTCTTATCACCTGAATGGCAGTTCCCCGCGTCTCTTTTAATCGAGGGAGGCAGCAGATGGAGATAAGATTGCCTCAACCCCACATGCAGGAAGGCAGCCGTTCCAGCAACAAAGAGACACAACAGCTTCCCTTTTCTGCTGCTATTTGGGCTCTTTTGGTGACCATTTGTGAAAGTTACAATTAACTTCAAGTAAATATTGTTCTTCTGTTTTGCATTCTCCTCTCAACTTGGATTGTTATCAGCCACAACCACCAAACACCTCTCCAGCGCTGGAGGGAGGCTCGCAAGGAAAAAGCAGTATTTCTTCATTCCTTCCTGATAAGAATGTGCCTTTGAAATATTTTTTTGTATGAGAAAATATGCTTTTTAGGAAGAAAAAGTACATTGAGTTGTTGAGGTTTTTTTAAAATTATGAGCCTGACAACATAGCACCGAGTCTCTTGGTTTGGGAAGAGAAAACTTGTCTGATTTTCCAACTAGAGAAGCTAATTATGAGTGCTTTGGTTATGTACAAAAATAAATGCTGTGTATTTTTATATTTTCTCTGTTTGACTCTTAACTTTTCTGGATACACAGCTGGGAAGAAGAGAGAGGCAGAGAGCAGCTCCCATAGCACAGGCACTCCCAGCAAGAACAGCATGGCCAAAGTCACCCTTAAATAAAGTCACACTCCCAAGGGACCTACTTTCTAGGTCTGTATTTGGGGTGTCCCAGAGATGCATTTAGCTAAAATGCACCATCAGGCCTTTAAGATGGGGACACAAGGGCCACCTCTGCTCCCAGAAAGCCCAAAAGCACCATTAGGCATTATGGCAGCCCCACAACAGGGTTCCCATGGGGCCGAAGACGTTGGCAGGAGAGGGATAAGACAAATTCTGCAAAGGTACTGGAGGCCATCCCAGACTTCACTTAAAAAATCAGGGCTTCCCCTGCATCAAGGCTCTGCTGATTACAGAGCAGTCTGGCTCAGAGCTGGCCCCAAGGACACAGAGGTTAATTGCCCTGGGACTTGCCCTCGGGTCTGAACAGGAGGATCACTGTGTGACCATAGGAGGAGGGAGCCCATATTGCCCTTGACCTTGCTCAGCTTTCTGCAGAGCAGCTGGTAGCAGCTCCGAGTCCCACTAGTTCCCCATCTTCACTCTTTCCTCGTGGAGCATCCCACTGTTTCCCATTTCTCCTATCTCACCATCGGGATTTGGGCTGACTCAGGCTCTTTTACACACTGAGGAGTTGTTCTAACCTCTGTTGGCACACACCACCCCTGTGATCACCTTTCCTAGGGGTCTGCACAGGCCTGAATCCCCATCCAAAACCATGCTGCTCTGCCAGAGCTTTGAGGACTGTTTGGACCCAAAAACCTTTTTTCAGCCTCAATGTTTGCTCTTCAGCCAAAGCCAGGAGGCATCCACCTGCCCATTTAGGACCTTCTACACTGCCGTCTTTCCCCCTTCTCCTTCTCTAAAGAAGATTTACAGTGGAAGATTCAGCCAAGGTTTGCATTGCACAGGCTAAATCAGAAAATGCCCAAATCCCTTGGGATGGGGAGGAGATAACATTGCTGATGGGTGAGCTCTTACAACAGATAGCAATTCCCTTTTGCCCTAAACAAATAAGTGAGATTTACTGATTACCAGCACATTATGGGACACCAGTGTTCAGGAGGCGTGGAAACCCCAAAAGATTTTAGTCCAGGTTTTACTTAGATGCTGAGCAACAGCGCTACCCTCCATCAGTCAAACTTCTAGTCCTGAAGGATGATACTTGTCCTGCCAGAGGGGCCAGGTGCTACAGCTGGGGCTGGAAACGTGTGTCCAGCCCCCTTGGAACTGGTGAGGAGATTTCAATGGGGATTTTAGCATTCTTTCCTGCTGGAAGTTTTGGTCTCCTGCTGAGCCAGTGAACCCTAAAGTTTCCCACGTCCCTTCTCCTTCTGGAGACTTTTCCCCCCTGGTTCTGACTGGATGCTCAAACAGCAAAAGACAGTGAAAGGACACCGGTGTTTCTGTAAAATGACCCAGTTCTTTGACAATAGCTCCAAACCCTGCAGGACTTTCCAGCCCCAAACCCCCCCATAGTGCTGGAGTGCAGCACCACAGGCTCCAAAGATGATGGAGGGATTGGAGCATCTCCCTGATGAGAGAGCTGGGACTCTTTAGCCTGGAGAAGGCTGAGGGGAGACCTTATCAATG
>JAOXJM010000002.1:3611361-3626138 GCA_026413425.1 Tringa solitaria | reverse complement strand
TAGGTTGATGGTTGGACTAGATGATCTTAAAGGTCCCTTCCAACCTGGACAATTCAATGATTCTGTGATCTTGGCACTGATGCTAACTACCCACTGCTGGAAAACGTGCTTCCAGTAAAGACAAACTGAGCAGAGTCCCCCAGAGACAAGCATCCCTCCACTGCCTGCAGCTCCCTATGGTACAGAGGACCTCGACACTAGTGGGTACCCCCACTGCCACCTGCTTTCCTGCTGCTCGTCTTGGTCCCATCACACAGAAAGCTCCTGGCCTGTTTCTACATCTTTTTATTCTGCAGCACACAATATTTTATAGTCCAAAAGGGAAACCACGCAGGCTGTCCAAAGCAAATGCCAAGAATATTTGAAATCTGGAACTGGGCTCCACCACAGAGCTTCTGCAAACTCTTGCTCTGTTGACATGTCCAACTTCTATCAGGCTCCTATCAGCCCCCAGCCTCCACAGCCCAAAACCAATTCAGGAATCAAAGCTGCCAGCAGAAGAAAAAGAGAAAATAACTTCCCACGGACCCGGTTTTGCTATTGTGGCCAAAACAAGCAATCCCAACGGGGACCTGTCCACCGCCTCCTTCACGCAGGAGCTTCACCCTCCAAAGGGAGAACATCCCTCTGATTAAAACCGACTTACTGAATGTAGCGGTTGAGCTCCTGCTTGCTGCAGCGGGACCAGTGGTAGCGGTGGAAGGCGGCCTGGACCAGCGGCGCCATGATGCTCCCCATGCTGGTCTCGTCGGCGCAGCGGTTGCCCTGGCCATCGTGCTCCATGCCTAACCTGGTGGGAAAAAACATTGTAAAGCAGGGTTCCTGGAGTATTTACGCCAGAGCACTCGTTCCGCAGTGGCGCAGACGCCTGCACCAGTAGAAAGCCTGTTTGTGAAGAAAGAGGCACGACCACCCTGGGACCCCCACCGCTGCAGTGATGTTGCCCCCACTGCACCCCTGGAGGAAGGGGAAATGCCACCGGAGGGGACAGCCAGCTCTGTCCCCAGGACTTACACGTGGCCGGTCTCGTGGGCGACAACAAACGCCGAGGAGAAGCCGTCTTCATGGTTGAGGGTGCAGCTGCGGAGCGGGTGGCACATCCCCGTCACCGGCGCGTAGCCTGGGGCAAGCGAGAAGGGAAGGAGAGAGGAAAAGAGGAAAGAGAAAACCTTTGAGAGAGGGAGGGGAAAAAAAAAATGAAAAGTTAAAAAAAAAAAACCACCCCACAGCCTGGCCAGCCGGAGGCAAAGCTGGGCGCCTTCAAAAACTCCTGTCTCGGTGGTGATGTCCACCAGCATCCACACATCTCTTACAGCCGTGGGACAGAGAAGGAGCTGTGAAGCCTCCTGTCCTTCTCCTGGGTCATCCTCCTAGCAGAGGTCTGGCACAAGGCAAAATTAAGAGGGGGCTCAGCTCCAGGCGAGGCTTCACTGCAACAGGAGGAGAAAACGAAGAGGAAGGCACTGAGGAGGAGAAGTTGCCCAGGTTCCTTGGACAGCAGCCCAAGGATTTGCTCACCAGTACAACCATCCCGGCTGCCAGTGCCAAAACCAGGCTGACATTACGCTGGGGCTCGCTGGCATCTCTCTGCCATCGTGCCAATGCACCTTGGCTGGCGAGAGGGCAGCCAAGGGATCCGTGGGGGCTTCATTGGTGTGGGTGACCACTGCCTCCCAGCCCAGAAATGGCATCCCCCCGCATCCTTCTTTATTAAAAAAAAATAAAGAAAGAGATAAGAAAGGAAGAGAGAAGAACAAAAGGCATGAACTCTCCCCCCCGCCGAGCTAAAAATACAGCCTCTACGAGGGACCCCTGCGATGCACCCACACGTGCACCCACACCAGCCTCAGACAGAGCCGGGGAGGACCATGCACCTCCCCAGCCCCCCAGCCCTCGATCAAGTGCAGTGCAGTAGGGCAGCAGCGGGCAGGGAAGCCTTCCCCTCACCCATTCAGCAATGCCTCACCTCCATTTTGGTTCATTTTCCTTTTTTTTTTTCCCTCCCATTATTTCTGCCCAATTCAATTAATTCCTTGGCACTTTCTAGAATTTACTTTCCAATTTTTTTTTTTTTTAAGTTTTTTTTTTTAAAAGACTGACCCTTTTTGGCATCAAGGGAAAGGAAGTTAGTGAAGGAAGGACTTACAGGTCCAAGAGGCAAAAGCAGGGTAGGACCATGCTGGCTAACTCTGCCCTGGGGACAGGGATGCTCCAAGAGGAAAGCTCAGTGAGCCAAGAGGGAGGCTGAGCTGCAGGAGGAAAAGGGGTGAGGGTGACCCAAGGGTGGATTTACACCCTGACGCCTGCCCTCCTGCACACACCCTGGCTCAAACACAGCATCCATGGAGACCACCCATCACCGTCCTCATGGGCCACTTGCTCCACATCAAGCCAGCAACTTGTGACTAATTGCCCTGGAAGAAGGTGGAGAGGAAAGGACGCGATTTGGCTCAGCTTAATTCCGAAGCTGAATGAACGGGTGGGTCCCGGCACCACGCAGCTGGCCAAGGACAAGAGATTAAAGCAAAAAATAAAAGGTTTCCTACAGCTCTGCCCAGAAGTCAACAGTGGCTGACCTTGTGGGGACAATGAGCGGATCAGATGCCTGACAGGACAAGGGACAGGTTGCTGCTGCACCACTGGACACCCAGAAATTACCGTTACCCCAAGGCATAAGGCAAAACCAAGGGGGGGGTTGGGCAAGTGACTCCCTCAATATTTCTATTTTATCGGCTGAGCGCAGGTTTTCCAGGGTGTCCATCTGCACTGGAACTTGTAAAGGAAACTTCTCTCATCATAGTAATTTAATTTTTCAAAACAAGCCCAGACACGAAACTTTGAAGGGCTGGCTCTCACGGCATTCTGTGGGAAGCCATGGATGCATTTTTGCCCGTGCTCCAAGGGAAGGAGGTCAGGTGAACCCAATTCGCCGAGCAAAGCGCCCGAGATTAAATAAGCATCCAATTCTCATTACTTGCAGAGTGAGATCATTTCTGCCTGCAAAGCACCACGTTAACCTCAGAGAAATCTCCGCGATGACAAGGATTTTCTCCAAGCAGCTTCATTAAATCCCCTCCGGTTTTTATTCACTGGAGGACGCATTTGTTTTTCATCTTCCCCACATCCAAGTGGACAACGAGACTCACTCCAATGAACAAATAAACTAAAACAACTTCAGAAAGAGAGAGGAGAAATGCCAAGCTCAGTGGGGTGGGCACTGTAGTCAAAAAGAAAGCAAAAGGTAACAGGCCAAACCTAAGAGTTTGAGAGACAGAACTGGGTTTAACCATGCAGTAATGAGTCAAAACCCGGATAAACCTCTTTAAAAGATTCCCATCCATCCCATGAAACTTTCCACAAGAAAGAGCAAAGATGTGGAAAGTTTTCTGGACCAGGTGAGAGCAAATATATTTTGTCTAGGATGAAAATGGGAAAAATTCCCAACAAAAGAGGCTCTGGATGTCTGGACGGGAGATGGGACAAAGGGATATGAAAAGGTAGATGCTCAGCAAAGGAGACGCTGGCCTCTTGTAATCAAGACCCCAGTGAGAAGGGGAAGAACTAAAGGGTTCTCCACAGAGTACAATGGCAAGAAGTAACTACTTGGAATATACTTAATTGGTAAAACTAGATTAGCCTGCAAACACTTACCAGACATGCACATAGAAGCAGCATGCCCTCCCCACACCAGCAAGACCCCAGCCAGTCTCTTGCTTCCTCCAAATGCTCTTTATTCTTCTTTATGGACATTTCCTACCTGCCTTTAGCCTCTCTGATTTTCTAGGAGGACCACCAGCCTGCTCAAAGGCCAACTGTGGGTGATTACAGGGCCACAAATTCAGTCTAAGCAAAAGCATCCTCCAGCCTGGGTCAGAAAGCCCTCCATGCCCACTCGCTGCAGAGGGACAAGGCACTCCTCTGGTTTAGATGGTACTTCAGCAGCAGCAATTAATAATTTACAGCCCATCTGTTCACCAACAAGAGGCATTTCTCTTTGAAGGGCAGAGGTTTATTTCCAGCCCACACATGAGGCCAGTGCAGCTCAGCTGTCCCTCCTGGCCCTTCCCTTCATGCCTTCCAGCTTCCTTCGATTCCCAAAGCAACAATTGCATCAGCTTTCCAAAATTACTCTGCGTTGGCCATGACTGCTCCCATCCCATCAAAAGATGCGACGAGCATGTTGCCAGTTTTTGTAAACCTCCTTGGATCTGCAACAGAGAAGAACCAAGACTGCAACACTTTGCAAGGACTTGCATCCAGCTTAACCAGTGCCGTGCTAGACCAGATGTTGGTCTGGTTTACTGGCCAAGGGGAGGTGACACGACACAGAGAGGTATGAGCCATGCCTGGTGGGGATGTGGTCGTGGACATGGGTGGCTTGCCAGAATGGAAATAGGCCAGGCTACGAGGACTGCATGCTCAACGAGTCAGATTCAGCCCCATCTCCATTGCTAACTGGGCACACAACTGTAAGGAGTGAGGAGACATCAAGCTAAGCATGGCCTTGACATTTAGGCTCTATCCACGGGTCCCTGTGACTTGGAGGATTTCATCCTCAAAGGCTTCCTTTCTCCCAGCTTGTTGATGTAGGTCTTTGAGGCAGGACCATCGCTGCCTTCAGCTCAGCATCAGGGTACATACGAGCAGAGGAGATGCTTCATGCTCCCCAACCAGCACATACACTCTACAGCAGCGGCTAAAGAAGCCACCAGGTATTCGCCCTCACCCCAGCAAGCCACTTGTGAACATAAGCCACGACCAAGTATCGGAGATGCCACAGTCTGGTCCTTCATTGCATATAGCCCTGAGCTGAAAAGGGATGACAGGAAGCTAGAAGGACATCATCTTGAGGAAAAGAAGCAAGAGTAAGCAAAGGTTACTATTCCAGCAGCCCGACAAGAGGGTACTTCCCACTGGACGAGGAGCACCTTGTGCCATGCAAAACAGCCAGACAAGGTCATGGCAGCCATGGGGACTTCTGCAGAAAGCAAACATCCATCCCAGAGATGTGTGAAAAGCAGAGAGCCAGATCCACAGGGAAAAGGAGGAGCTGGAATAAGCATCCCTAGAGGAGGGCATCAATCTCACAGCTCCTTCCCACCAAGGGGAATTTCAGCCAGTTCTGACTCCTGCCAACATGCCAAAAAAGGTCCTCTCACCATTGCCTTTGGACACAGTCACTTTGCCAGGAAGGGTCTAGGAAAACGATACAAAATCTGGTATTTCACCCATGCTGCCGTGTGACTCCAGATGAGGTGCCCAAGGCAGGTCAACAGCTCAGTGAGGAGGCTGCTGGCACAACCCAAGCTCTGTTCTTCGATGGCTAACGTTCAAGAGGGCTTCCAGCTAGATGCCTCCTGCGGTTCATCCCCTGCTGCAGGGAGAACCTTTTCAGAGAGGTAATTGAGATGAGGACAGAACTCCTTCTCCACCTTTCCTTCCTCCCATGCATGCCAGAATAACTTGTGTTACAAACCAGTGTGACATTACCAGCACATTCGTGGCATCAAAGGGAGCCTCCTGATGGAAAATTCAAACCTTGCCACCAGCGTGGGAAGGAATTGGCAATTTGGAGGCAGCAGGCTCCAGAGAACTGGGAGAAGTCACTGAGCCACCAAGCATCCACCAAAGCATCCATGTTTCTAATGGAGCCGTGAAATGCCAGAAGCTTTTCCTGCATTTTTTTTGCCTGGGCCTATAACTTCTCAGACCACGTCAGCCTCTGCACCAAGTGATGAGAGGACTATAGCCATGACTTGTTCTGACCTCTTCTTTGGCCCAGGATTTACTCAATGCACCCATGTCCAGTCCTAAGAGGGCCAAGAAACCAACCCATATAAAACCAGGTTCTAAAGGTCGTCCAGAGGACAGAAAGGACTGACTGGCTCCATGAAGCTCCCTGTGGTATTCAATCATTTTTATGTTACTATTGGACTGTTTAGGGCACTCTGGGACAAGGGGAGGATTAGTGCACGAAGCCAAAGTAAGGGCAGAATGAATAAAGACAATTTCTTTACCCATTCAGGTTGATGCTCTGGATTAATTCTGTCTTTCTTCTACTTCACATTAAAAAAAAAAAAGAATACCAATTTTTATAACCTTTTTTCTGGGCCTTGCTGGCCAAGAAACAGACCGGGGTTGCAAGAAATCCTCTCCCCTTGCTGGCTCTCCCCCAGCAAACTGCACATACCTGATCGAGATAAATACAGTACCTTGCATACCTGCGGGACCAAAATCTTGCC
Source organism: Tringa solitaria (assembly GCA_026413425.1). Lineage (NCBI taxonomy): Eukaryota > Metazoa > Chordata > Aves > Charadriiformes > Scolopacidae > Tringa > Tringa solitaria. The sequence continues at coordinate 3,619,896 of JAOXJM010000002.1, read as the reverse complement.
TGGTGAGGAACACGGCGTGGTCGTGGTACTCGGCGTGCTCCGGGTCAGAGCGCTGCTGCGAGTGAGCCCAGCGGCAGACCTGCTCCAGACTCCGAGATGGGTTCCCTCGCTCTATGAGGCTGACTGACTGGGTAAAGAATTAAATAAATAAATAAAAAGATGGGTAATTTAGTCAGGCAGAAGCAGAAGAAGCCTGCCAAGAATTTTGGGGTCGGAAAGCCTCCTAAGCAGTGGTTCTCCATCATTAGAAGAAACAACATGCCTCTTTGCATCTCCAAAGCATCTTGTGCCTTCTTTTTATTTAAAAGCAGCAAGGAAATCATTCCCACAAATGGATGTGGTCTGGTACAGGAGGGTATATGACCCTCCTTGCCCACACAACGGCTCGGAGCAGCAGTAGATAAAAGAGGAGAGAGGCTGGGAAGCAAAGAGAATTCAGATTCTCAGCTCCTGCACAGGCTCCTGGTCAAGACACTGCGAGATGCTGATGCTCAGTGATGAGCGGAGTAATCCTTCCCTGTAGAACTTGACCCACAGAGAAAGGAGGTGGAGGTGTCCAGGACTGTTTCATAGCTGTCACCTCGTCCTTCATCTTTATTTTTGTTCAAGATTAGCATTTTGCAAAATTACGCTCTAGAAATTATGCTCTATAACTTGAATACTGCTCTGTAAAATAAATTATGCTCTCAGGCAGGTACCTGCTGAGCTGCAGCGGTGGGAAGAAAGGTGAGAAATATTGCCCTTCCCCTGGCCCTGAAGTGGAAGCCACGGAGGTTTTATCCCACCAAGTGCAAGGTGGGAGACAAGAAGCCACAGGAAGCATCGGACCTAAACAGCGATGAGCCGAGATCTTGCCTGGATTCAAACATCTGCTCATCTCTGGTTTTCTAGGAGGAATTGGGTTTCTGCCAGCCAAGCAGATTTCTGTAACAAGCAGGGTTGTTGTCTTTTTTTTCCCCAGACGTAATGGGCCTTATTTGTGGACCACACACGTGGACAGACATCACCATGTTGACTCATTAATACCCTTGCTAGAACCCATCCTGTGGCATAAGGGCTTGCTGCAAGAAGTATAGCAAATTACATTGTTTTACAGAAAATCTTTCAGCTGCCAAGCTCAAACGAGCCTTTAAAAAAAAAAAAATGCAACCTGAGAAACCACATGAAACCTTCCCGTGCTTTTTCTGCCCTTGCCCAAGCCACCCGAGAGCTGTGGGACAGCCAGCAAAGCCTCCCAGGGCTGCTGAGTCAAGGCTGGGATACAGGAGATCCTGGCCTCGGCTTCTCCTCACTAATATCCACCTCCTGCCAATTTGGGAAGCCACCTTTGTCCCATCATCTACTGCCACCCCAGAGCTGCCTCTCATGGGTTCTTCCCACACCCCAGAGCAAGCAGATAAAGACTGATGGCAGCCACCCACCGTCTCCTTAGGATTGCTTCTTTATCCTGGGGCTCGACAGCTATGGGGGTCCTTCAGACCTTCAGGCTCCAGAAACCAGCTGGACAAGAGTTCAAGTTCATCCCTGCTCAGCACAGTTGTCAATTGGGCTTTGAGAGCTGACCTGAACAGCCACATTTTCCCAAACCAAGGCTTACCTAAGTTCTAAATATTATGGTGAGAAGACACTAAGCCATGGTGTCACTGCATGCTTGGCAGCCTTGGGAGAAGCAGCAGCTGCCTGCTGTGCCTATATTGCATTTCAGCGACCCTCTTTCCCTCGCGGGGCAGGGTTCAAGCTGGGCAAGTGGCCAAAAAGCAGGGACCAGCCTGAACAGCATCTCCTCCTTGCCACGTCCGAGCGTTGTATTTACCTGGCGGTATCCCACCATGATCATCCTGACCAGCACGATGTTGATGTGAACACCCAGGGACTCGTCGTGATAAATTTCATCCACCTGAAGAAGGGAGGGAAATAAAACAGAGAAGTTAAGACCATCGCAGCTCTCAAGCTCCTCCTGTCCTCCACAGTCACACATTCAGCATCCTACCCCACTTTCCAAGACCACACAAGACCAGGTGCAAAGATCTCATCTCCCTCCTCCCACACCCAGCTTCTTTTTTTTTTTTTTTCAATTTTCCCATGTATAAAAACCATAAAGTCAAAAAAACAAGCTGGAATAAGCCAAATTTCCCCAGGATGGGTGGCTCAGATGGTCAATGACATCACCCGTCCCATCAAGAGAGCAGAGGAGGGTTGTGTTTCCCATGGGGGCTGTCTCCACCACCAAGCATCTCACAACAAGCCATCGCCCTCTTCGGGGCATGAATTCCTCAGAAGGAAGGAAATGCTTTGGACTCCATCATCCTTGCATTTGGTGGAAAGGAAAAATGGCTTTTTGGGGAGAGGCAAATGATTGTATCAAAGCAAGAGCATGACTCAGTTACACCAGTGAGTCAAAGTTGACCTACCACTTCAGAAACCCCAGGAGAAGACAATACAATAAGAAGAAGAGTGGCGGCTTCTGAGTCAATATCAATCAATGTTGGCTACTAAAAATGACTTTCCAAAGGAAATAACCCTTTCCCTTCTGCGTTTCTAGGAGTAGAATTTGTTTATTCATCCTAAGGACTACTAAGAGAAGAAAAAATCCAGATGAGAAAGGTCCCTGAGAGCTGAGCACGGTGACAGCCACCCATGCAAATGCAGAAGATCCTGCCCCAGCCTTCACCCATCTTCACAGCAGTGCGAAAATACAGCTCAGAAAATTAAAAAACAAAAGAGAATTTTTAGAGAATGGGACTTTCTTATTCCCCAAATGTCTCAAAAATGAACACTGCCACAAACGGGAGTTCAGTGCAGAAGCTGAGGAAGTCAAATTAAAACCCTTTTCAATATTGGCTAGAATTAATGTCTAAATTAAAACACACTTTTTCAACTTTGTCCAAGAGAGAAATAACTTGCCTTGGCTCTATTATACCTTTCCAGACTTGATGAATATTGTAAAGCCAGATTTAGGGGAGCTTTTCCCTTTTTTTCCACCATTCCTTTTTTTTTTTTTTCCTTTTTTTAAGCTTACATTTGAACTCGAGGGCTGAGTGACAACTACCCCTATACCACTGCCTGCATCCAAGTCTGTCATTTCCCAGACTGCACGAGTGCTGCACAAGACCCTGATTTATAGGATGTGCTTCTCTTTGAAATACCCACTCAGCCCATTTTTAAACCCAAAGAGCCAGCATTAACATTTCCCCATGACAACTAATAGTCCCGCGGAGCGGCTCCTAGCTTTGCAGAGAGGTGGTGCAGATCTGCCATGTCTTAAATGCAGCAAAATTGATTTAAAAAAAAAAACAAACGTAAAATCAATCAATAAATTGTCAGTCCATCCCCATTAATGCATCCCTTTGGATGCACAGGCTGGAAGCCCCGCAGGGTCATCAGCGTGGAAAGATAACGCCACACAACCCATCCCCAGCTTGTCACGGTTGGGATGCTCCTTCACGCTGCACCAATATCTTTTAAAAGCATTTTATAAGACAAATGAGAATATGATGGATTTCTTTTAATGCAAACTCTTTTTTTTTGGGGGGGGGGGGGGGGGGGAATGTGCACAGATGTGAGGCAAGGTCGTGCAGTGCTGCAGCTGGGCTCCCGCCTGCAAACATCACTCGTACCTGCGGTCCCACCAAAGCGCAAAGCATCCATCCTACCACGTAGCTGCAACACCCCAGGGTGGGGGGTTCACCCTCAGCCCCGGATTTTGGGCCATAGGAGGCTTTGACATCCCGGAGAAAACATCAGCAGCTCTGAGAAGTCCCTTGTCAGAAGTCTGAGCCTTCAGAAAAATATTCCAGCCTTAATGCATATGGTATGAGAGGCAATATCAAAAGAGTGAGAAATGGGGAGAGGGGGAGAAATGAAAAACATGCTGTATTTTTCAGGCTATATGCCCCGAAGAGCCAGAGAGCTGGACCTGGGCGATGGTTCAGGGGAGCAAGGGGGAAAACAAGGCTATTTCCCTCACTTTCCCAAATCGTTATGTATTTTCCTTCACCACCAGCACTTGCTGGGAGCTGGTGCACCATCAAGCCTCCGCTTCAATCAGCGCCTCAGCACCATCCACTGGGACTCTCCTGCTTGCTCCCCGCTCCCGAGAACCCCTCGATTCATCGGGATGAATCATGTTCCTGCCTTAGGGACCTCTCCACCAGCTGGAGATCCCGGCCAAGCCACTGCCTGACCTTGCCATGACTCAGAGCATCCAAGGGAGCAGCACAGGATGTTTTGGCAAGATGCTCAGCAGACCCCACAGGGAAAAGAAGAGGGTCACATCCAGGGGAGGGAGGAACACGAGCAGAGGAGATGTTGGGGCAAGAGCTTTGCTCCATGCTGGCTCAGCAATGTCTTTTCCCACCAGCGGTGCCTGCAAATAGTCCCCAGGTCTGAGAAGAGCTCCCTGCCCCAAACTGTGCCACCCTCAGGCAACATTAGCAACCCAGGGAGAATGAAAATTTGGGAACAGCAATACTTTCCCCACAGGCATTGACAGCTAAACTCATCAACATCCTCCCAGCACTGGGCATCCTTCCTCTTCCTTGCTCGAGAAGCAGCTACAGACAGCAGCAGGATCACGAGCAGCCTAGAAACAATTCATTAAGATGCAAAAGGTTGTATTATTCCAAATGGGATTTAATCCCCTAAATCTTCCTCTTAAAGAAGTGCTAAATCCTATTCTCCTCCAGCAAGTGGGGACTAGGCACCCCTCCAGTCTCTGAACCAAAGGGTTAACCCCAAACTCCAGGCCCTGTTGTGTCTAGGGGAGGGCAGCATTTAGGCTACCAGCTCCCAGCGACCTTTAATTCAGAAAGCAGATGTGGAACCAGACTGCCCAAGGCTACGGTCTTCTCTTAATAGGCAGATATAAATAATTGATTGAGCGAGAAAGACAAAAAAAAAATATAAAAAAATCAAAAGGGCTCATTGCTTGCTGCCCATCAGCCTGCCCTGGAGTTGGTTCAAGCCAGCAGAGGGGATGGAAATTAGCCCAGAAAGCAGTTTGCAGGATTGGCACAACTCCCCCTGCCCTCTGTGGATGCCATTAAGTGAGTTAATGTTGGGAAAAAAAAAAAAATCCCTTCAGAAAATACCTGCTCAGCAAAGGACTCCTGTAAAGGGAGTAAATGATCTTAAAGGTCCCTTCCAGCCTAGGCGATTCTGTGATTGATTCTGTGACCCGCCTCTCCGAAAACAGATGGGATAAAGATCTTCTTATCCCTCTCACCCATGTGGTCAGATGCCCAGCCTGTTTAATACCGTCACCTGGCAAGAAATGCTCTCCTATTTCATTTTAAAGAGGGTTTGGTGGTTTGAGTTTTTTTTTCCCCTAAAACAGAGCAGCCCTTAAGGCTAGCTGTGCATAAAGGGCGATCCAGCAAGAACAACCAACCTGCAGGATTCCCCACAGGCTGCTCCGAAGCCCCCAGCCCAGCGACGCCAAGGGGAGGATGCCAATGCCTCGCAAAGAATGAAAGGAACATGAAAACCTTGTGCCTCTCCCCTCTTGAAACGCTCCCTAAATCGGGCAAGGCTATGGCCCCCGCCTTTCACCCCGACCCTGGCTGGCGCTGGGAACGAGCACGGCTGCCTACCTAAATCCCTGCAAGTCTGGCCAGCCCCGAGTCTGCAGCCCCAGACGCCAGATCTCGACAGCAAACCGCGCTGGCAACCGCTAGACCTCGCCGTTCTTCAAGGGAAGGAAAACAAAGAGAGAGAGAGAGAGAGACACACACACAAGAAGAATTTGCCAAACCAGCAGAATAGCTGACATTTCAAAACCCCGGATTGCTTACTCAGAACAGCCAAGTCACAGAATCATCTTTAAGCTCCGAGTCATCTTTAAGCTCCTTTCTTTTATTCCCTCTCTCCGTTTTTCATGCTGGTGGATTCATCCCAAGCCTGTTTGCTGGGGCTGAGGGGTAGGAAGAGAGGCAAAAGTCCTCCTGACCACATTATCGGGCTTCCCACATGAGCTTGCATCCCCTGCAGGGATGCACACCGCCGGGAAGACTTCTGCAAGGGCTGACTCACCTTATCCACCTTCTCAATCCAGAGGAACGGAGGAGACAGGGGAGATCTGCTCTGCGGAGCAAGACTCCAGGTTTTTATCACAGCTATCTACGCCACAGGCTACGTTGTCCCAAAAACATAGCAACAAACACATGAGTCTACCTAAGGGGTGGGAAAAAGTGGGGAAATACATTAAGAGGCACATCAGAGATGTTTTTTGTAATTATCAATCAGCAAGGCGATGGCTCCTGAACCACCCCCTAAACAAACCCATACACCAGAAGGACTGTAATTTACCCATTATTTTAGACTGGCCTCCCTCCTGAAAGGGCACCGAGCTCCTCAAATCAGTCTCTCAAGCAATCCATGCTCCGGCTTGGCTTTTCAGATAATCCCAAGTTAAAAATAAAGCCAGAGGTTTGATTTCCCCCCACCCCCTGCACAGGGTCTCAGTAGCAGTCTTTGTCCCCCTGGGAACAATAATTCTGCCAATGTGCCTGAGGGGAGCTGGGCAAGTCCCAGCCTGGAGTGGGCTCTGACTCACAGGGTTTCCCTAGTAACCCGAAACAATGGGAAAACACCAAGTACCTTTGCATCCTTAACCAAATCATGGGCAATATCCTACAAAAAACCCAGAAAATCAGGGGATGCCGGGGCCAGGCTTAACAGAGCCCCCAACTCAGCTTGTCTCCTCTGAGCGGGGCCAGCCCCGGACTTGAGAGCATCAGGGGTGAGCAGTGGGAAGTCCGGAGGAGAAAACCAAGGAGTCCAACTGAGTGACAAGAGGCTGAAAAGCAAAAAGCAGCAAAGCAGGACACAAAACATTTCCTCTCCTCTTCCCTTTACGGGGTGCTGGATCCCCTCCTGGTTCCCAGCCCTTCTCTCAACCCTTCAGCCAGGTGCTATGGCTGGGGGATGCTAATTTTGCTTCGCTAGCATCACGATCCCTCCCACATAGCCAAATATTCATCCCCAGAGCCAAGCATCAGGGAAAGAGGGGGGCCAGGTCGTGCCAGGGTGGACACGGTGACGCTCGGCTCGGAGTTAGGAGATATGCTCCGATGTGCCTTCTCCAGCACGCACAGCAAGCGATGGCAAAGGCATTCTGGTGAGCCAAAACCTCCGATTTTTGGTGGAGAGGCTGGCAAGCCACTTGAAACAAAGGTGATCAAGCTCGCATCACGCTCGCTATCGGAAGACTGCAAGGGGAAAAAGGAGAAAGTGAGAATATATCGAAGTCAGGATGTGTTTCCCCAGGCTGTGATCCATCCAGCACCACTCGCTTCAACCTGACCCAAAATCCTCGTTGTAGCCTCTGAGCCAAGAAGGGAACGGCGGGCTGGGAATGCCGGCTGGGAGCCGGGAGCCAGCAGGGGACGGCAGCCTGTGGGGAAGCTCTTAGGTGCACAAAAGGAGCAGTCATCCTCATGTCAGCTTCCAGGGATGGACACAGCGCCGTTTAATGAAAAGCCTGGCATCCACATTTCTGGCAACGAAATAAGGATTGGGGTTTTGTTTTGTCTTATTTTTAAAAAAAAAAAAAAACAAAAAAAAAGGTCTCCGTGACGAATCAGTTACCATCGAGCTTCAGCTGACACCAAGTTCCTAATAAAAGGATTTGTGTCTCGGGGAGAGCCCCAGGACCCTACCTACAGCAGCGTTGGGTTAAGTCGAGCCCGCACAGCACCGGGAAGGGGTTTGTGTTCCACCCCCCACCCTCCCCCCAGCACACAAGGGGGATCCCAGAAAAGGCCAGGAAAGTTTATTATCAACTTCCAAGCTCGCTGCCCCCTTCCCTTGGGATGTATCTTGATAGGAAAACAGCCTTCCCAGATGGCTCCCATGCAGCATCTCCCCCAGCATACTCCAGCCCAGCTCATTAAGTCTTTTCCTCGTTAGAGGGCTGGCCAAGCCTCCCCTCCTTCCCCTTGCCTCCAACTAATGGGATTAGTGTTCAGCTGTGTGGTCCCAGCACGCTCCTCCCTGCCAGCCCCCGGCACCCTCCTCTCTCTCCCCTCTGCCATCCAGGCCAGAAAGCATTTTATTTTTTTTATTTTTTTTTTCTGCTGAATCGGGTATTTTAAGGCAATCTGAGCCGGTAAGGAAATGAGGCGGCGCCAAGGGAAGAGGAGGCGGAGGAGGTCATGGCAAAGCTGGAAAGAAAACGCACTAAAAACCAGAAAGAAAGAAGGGGAAGGGGGTGGGGGAAGAATGTGTAGAAGGAAATAATACTTGGGAAGTATTTGTTGCGTGCATTATCCTGGGGTTTTCCCCCTTTTTATTGATGCTGCTTTTTCCACCCACCCACACACCCCCTCTTAATTTAATTCATTAAAGTCTCCAGCGCTGCCTTTATTTGAATAGACAGCGGTCCTCCCTTCTCCCAGCACAGCATCCCGCGCATTCACTCCCTGAAAAGTCCTGCCCGCGGGGTATAAACCATGAAATGTGTCTGAAAACCAACCTTTTGATTAGAGCTGACAATCCCTGGGCGCTCAAACCGTCCGCTCTCCCCCCTCCATCCCC
>JAOXJM010000002.1:3513824-3529672 GCA_026413425.1 Tringa solitaria | reverse complement strand
CCATTCCATCACCCCAGCCTTTCTCTGCGGCGCTTTCCCACGGCCAGGCAGGGAGGTTCATCACCGCCACCACTACCACTACCCCCCGGCCGGTGTCCCCCCCACATCCCCTTGCCAGCGCATCCGAGATGTCAGCGTTGGACCCGAGGACACCTCCATCCCTCCAGCACCGAACCCGGACACTCGGCAGCCCCGAATTTTCCTTTCCTCCTCTTCCACCTCGCTTGGGAAAACCGCCCGTGATTCCTCAATCCCTAGGACACCCGCTTCCCGCTAATGCTGCAGGACACCGCAGCCTAAAGAGATAAAGTCCGGCAAAGTTTGGGGCTTAATACCGCGGGTTTCGGGCAATCTCATTACAATCTTTGGTCTACGAAGCCAGTTGGTGCGGGTGCATCTGATGCCAACCAGCTGGAGCATCTTGCCCCAGCAGCCCTGATGTTTCCTTGCCTCTCTGAGATGCTCCTTCTCCCCTGCCAGCCCTGCAAAAACCCCTGGTGCCTTACTGAAGCTCCGCTGGAAACGTTTTGGCCCAAAACCATGCCCAGGGCAGGGGTTATAGAGGCCCAGGGCAGGGCATCGCTGCGTGCCAGAGCCTCCGGAAAGCCGGTGGGTCCCGGTGGCATCTTGGCTGGTGAGCCGAGCACCGGCGCTGGCACAAGGATGGGAGGGGGGGGGGATGAGACAGCCACCCACCATGCAGCAGTGGCTTTGCAGTGCTTTCGCAGAGCAGGGCTGACCTGCAGGAGGTTAGGCTGAGCCTTAAAACCAAAATATGCCTTGTCTTGCCTTAAAATCACAGCCTGGAGTTAAGTCCCGTCACCTGGAGCCGGCATCCTCCTGTGTCAAGGCAGGGACACCCGGGGGTGGGTGCTGCACAGACCTGCTCCCCCCGTTTAAATCTGTAGCAGCAAAACGCCAACCTCCCCCACCACCACCTCCATCGGAAGCTCTCTGTGTCCCAGATAACGATCATAATTATGTCTAATTATGTTAATATGTAAGGAGAGGGTAGGGTCTTCCTCTGCCCCAGCCCGTCTTCCCTTGGGTACTGCGGCTTTGCTGGGGAGAAGATTTTAGGGGATCTCAAACTGCAAACCTCGGAAGCAGAAGGAAGAGAAGCAGCAGAAGACACCCAGGAGCAGGGATGCCCCCAGGCCGGCCATGCCAGGGGCCACACAGACGTGGCTCCCCCACGGACGGAGCGTTGCGATCTCAGGACATAGAATTCTCTTCCTTGCACCATCCCTAAAAAACAAAAAAATCTCATGAGAACAGGATGTCTTCTGGGCTTCTTTAATTCCTCGTCGGAATAAGGATATAAAATAATGAGGATATAAAATAATAAGGATATAAAATAACAATGCTATAAAATAATAATTCAGCCAAGGTGCTGCAGTACCTTGGGCCACGCAACCCCACAAGGAGGAGACTTGTTGGGGTGCTGAGATAATCCCAGCAGGACACATCCCGGCCAGGCTGGGCACGGATATAAATATGAAACCCCACCTCTGAGGGCATTAAGAAACAAAGGGAATAATCGCTTTATCCTCTTCCAGCTTCATTTTCCTGCATTCCCTTCCCCAGGCACTTCCAACAGCAGCTGGCCCAACTCCACTGCAAGCAAGAGCCACCTTCTGAGGGAGAACTACACCTTCTTGACGTACTACCAGCACTCCTCCCCTGTGGCCGCCATGTTCATCCTGGCCTACACCTTCATCTTCCTCATGTGCATGGTTGGCAACATCCTGGTGTGCTTCATTGTGGTGAAGAACCGCCAGATGCGGACGGTCACCAACATGTTCATCCTCAACCTGGCCATCAGCGACCTGCTGGTGGGCATCTTCTGCATGCCCACGACCTTGGTGGACAACCTCATCACAGGTGAGTGGGGCAGTGGGAGGTGAGAAATTGATGGGGAACATCACCTGCCTTCCACCCCACATACATGAGGCCACCTCCAAATCTCCTGCCTGTGGATGCTTTTTTTTGGCTGAGGATAAGGAGGGTAGGTGGTGGCCACTCAACCATGTCTGATGAAAGGCATAATTTCATTTAGACCTACTATTTTAGGGGGGAAAGTACTTTTTTTTTTTTTAGGTTTTGGACATCTTTTGGCAAAATAAGTATGACCTTAATGCTGCATTTATATATTTATTTGAAGTTCAGTAGTTTTCCATCAAGCAGCACTGAAAAAAAAACCCTCTTCTTGCATCGATCTCCCCGCGCTGGCTCAGCTCTGTCCATTGACCTTTCCAAAGATAAAAGGTGACATTGGCACAGCTGGAGGAGTTTGGCTGAAGTGGCAGCTGGGGCGTGGGGCAGAGTCTGTATTTATTTATTTATTATGGAGTGTGATTTCTTTATTGCCAATGCCTTATCGGGGGTCAAGAAACAAGATGAAAGCCCTTCTGATTGAGGATCCCGAAGTCAGCCCCCGTGATAACAGCTCAAGACATACGTAAGGGTAGGAGAAACGACAATCACTGTGCTCCTTGAGTTTCTAAGAAGTGTAATATGCATCTTTTTTTTTTTTTTTTACCAATTTTGGAGGTTTTCTCCAAGCATCTGTACTGGTAAAGCCCATCTCTGCACGAGCCAAAAACGCAGCCCCCTCTTTGGAGCAGGATTTAGCATCCCCCAGCAACAGCCTGGTGGGTGGGGACATCTAGAGGGGGCTGCTGATGCCAAGCCAAAGACACTTAAAACCTCCATGGTGTCCCCTTCACAGGTTGGCCCTTTGACAACACCATGTGCAAAATGAGCGGCCTGGTGCAGGGCACGTCTGTCTCCGCCTCCGTTTTCACGCTGGTGGCCATTGCCGTGGAGAGGTACGTTGGCATGGGGGGACATGAGGATGGAGCCTCCTCTCAGAGTGTTTGGGTGTGCTGTGCTGGTTTTCATCATGGGAAGTCTCCCATGGGCATCACAAGAGTGACCCAGCCCCCCGTAGGGCCACAAAGCTGTCCACGGGGCATCCTAGCAAGGTGTCCTTCCCTACCTTGGGCTGAAAACACCAAAGCTGGAGATATCCCAACCCGTCTCTGCCACCAACAGCCATATGTAGAGCAACCCATCTTACCCTCCCTTCCAACCCCTGGGTCTTGGCCACCCTCCTTCCCCAGGGACTTTCCACCACATGCCCAAAGCCATCACCATCTGTCCTCCTGCAGGTTTCGCTGCATTGTCCACCCTTTTCGCCAGAAGCTGACGCTGAAGAAAGCCCTGGTGACCATCGCCATCATCTGGGTGCTGGCTCTGCTTATCATGTGCCCCGCTGCCATCACCCTGACCGTCACCAGGGAGGAGCACCACTTCATGGTGGACACCTACAACAACTCCTACCCCCTCTACTCCTGCTGGGAGGCCTGGCCTGAGACAGGGATGAGGAGGATCTACACCACTGTCCTCTTCTCCCACATCTATGTGGCCCCCCTCGCCCTCATCGTCATCATGTACGCTCGCATCGCTTTCAAACTCTTCAAGTCAGCAGCACCCGACCACAGCCAAGGGGAGCCAGAGGGGAGGAGGGTCTCCAGAAGGAAGGCCAAGGTCATCAACATGCTCATCATCGTCGCCCTCTTCTTCACCCTCTCCTGGTTGCCCCTCTGGACACTTATGCTGCTGACAGACTACGGGCGGCTGAGCGAGGGCCAGCTCCGCCTAGTCACTGTCTACGTCTTCCCCTTTGCCCACTGGTTGGCCTTCTTCAATAGCAGCGCCAACCCCATCATCTATGGCTACTTCAACGAGAACTTTCGACGGGGCTTCCAGGAGGCCTTCAGGGCCCCCTTCTGCTCACCCCACCGCCATCGCCATCGCCATCACGGCTCCTACACCCCCAGGAGCCACGGCCGTGGGATCCTCTTCGGCACCCGCAACCGCGTCTTCGCCCAGGCGCGGGCCAGCGACTCACCGCCTGCCTCCGAGTCTGGGCCATTGGCACTGCGCCGCCCCGGCGTCCCCGCATGGGATGCCTGAGCAGCCGTGGCCATCGGGCATCTCTGGACCAAGGGCTTGTGGGGTGGGGAATGGGGATTCACCACATCGTGGGCCATCAGCCACTGAAATAAAGGCACGTCCTGCTGAAGCCATGTCCCTGCCTTGGCTCTTCTGCTTATCCCAGCAGCACCATCCTGGATGAGGGGCAGAGGGGGGACCACCAGCCAAGCCCCCCAGCACCATGGGTCCCGCTGCCCTGCCAGCACCCCCTTCACCCAGACCCGTCCAGGGCATGTGGCCGGGGAGCACAGGGAGTGGGGACCAGTGAGGGAGAACTTGTGTGAACAGGCTGTCCCATGCCATACATGGCCACACCATGGAGAACCATGCAGTCCGTTGCTGGACCATACCAAACCACACCATGATATTGTAGCCATGCTGGACCATACCAAACCACACTGCTGTGGCCATGCTGGGCTGGACCAAGCCATGCTGAACTGCACTATGCCACACCATGGTATTGTGTTCATGCTGGATCATGCCACACCATGCTGCTATGGTCATGCTGGACCACACCATGATGTTCTGGACCATGCCACACTGTGCTGGACCAAGCCACACCATACTGCTGTGGCCATACTGGACCATGCCATGCCATGCTGGACCGTGCCAAGCCATGCTGCTGTGGTCACGCTGGACCATTCCATGCTGTGCTGCCGTGGTCACCCTGAACCACACCATGCTGTGTTGGACCAAGCCACACCATGCTGGTCCACACCATGCTGTGCTGCCGTGGTCACTCTGCACCACATCATGCTGTGCTGGACCATTCCATGCCACACTGGACCATGCCATGCCATGCTGCTGTGGCCATGCTGGAACACGCCATGCTGTGTTGGACCAAGCCATGCCATGCCGGACCACACCATGCTGTGTGGGACCAAGCCACACCATGCTGCTGTGGCCATGCTGGACCATTCCATGCCGTGCTGCATCATTCCATGCTGACCATCCCGTGCCGTGCTGGACCACACCATGCTGTGCTGGACCAAGCCACACCATGCTGCCATGGCCATGCTGGACCATTCCATGCCGTGCTGGACCATCCCATGCTGTGACCACCCCATGCCGTGCTGGACCACACCATGCTGTGTTGGACCAAGCCACACCATGCTGCTGTGGCCATGCTGGACCAAGCCATGCCGTGCTGGACCACGCCATGCGGTGCAGGACCAAGCCACACCACGCTGCCGTGGTCACGCTGGACCATTCCATGCCGTGACCATCCCATGCCGCACTGGACCATGCCATGCCGTGCCGCTGTGGCCACGCTGGGCCACCCCACGCCGTGCCGGGCTACCCAACATCGCCTTGAGTTGCCCGCCCCCCCACCGGGGCGGTACGGTGTCGGGGGGGGGGGAGGGGGGCGAAGAGGTGGAGGCGGAAGAAGGCGCTGGGGGGGGGTGTAGCGCGCGCCTCCGCGTGGCGCGGGGAGGCGGGGTGCGTTGTGCGCCTGCGCAGTGCCTGCCCCTTGGGCTGCGCGGGGAGGGGTGGGGGGGGCAGTGGAAGGCGTGTCGCTCCGCGCCTGCGCAGTGCGTCCGCCGGCGGGCTGCGCGCGGCAGGATGGCCGGCTACAGCGTGGAGGAGCGGGCCGCCCCTCACAGTCTGGAGTACCGGCTCTTCTTCAGTGAGTGCGCTGCCGCTTCTCTCCTCTCCTCCTCCTCTATCTTGTCCCCTTCGTCCCACCGGCACGGGGGCTGCGGGGGCGGGCTCCTCCGGAGGCGATGGGGGGAGTCCCCGCGGCCTGAGGTGCGCCCCCCACACCCCCCTCCTCACCTGAGGCCTCCCCTCAGGCCGGGCTTGACTCGTCTCCCCCCGCTTTGCCTTACAGAGGACGCCACCGGGCGCTACATCTCCCCCTTCCACGATATCCCCATCTACGCGGATGCCGGCAAGGTAAGAGGATGGAAAAAGGTGCGAGGGGAAAGGGCCACCAAGCCGGGTGGCCCGGTACGGCCTCCTTGGCTCGGGGCCGGTGGGTGCTGGAGCTTTGGGGTGAGTATTTTGTCAGTGCTCCTCAGGGAGCACGGCTCTTCCACGCCTGGAATACCTCAGGGAGGCTCCTTCTCGCTAAGTGGAGCACCTCCAGGTCTTGCAAAGAATGCCCTTTTCTCGCAGTCTCAGCCTCAGGTAGAGTGGGTGGCGCAGGAGAGAAGACTGGATTATCTTATTCCCACATTTGCGTCCGAGATACGAGTGGTTGCCCTCAACTTGCCCACGAGGTCGCACGAAAGTGTTTTGTGTTAAAAGAAGCAGTTTTCCACGTAGCTAAATACCTCCATCCTCTTCTGGGGATGCTAATATGCTCACGCTGCCTGATATTCCGGGCTTGGGTTTTGACTACAGTACGGCTGCTTTATGCCTGCAGCGTAATCAGCTGCTGAACAGAAGGCAAAGATGTTAAATTCTTGCTGCAGTGGCTCCTGGGAACCTCTTGCCCCACCGAAAGTGCGGCTGGGGGAAGTGCCGCATGCGGTGATACAGGGCTTTTACATCCTTCCAGCAGCCAGCGCTTAGTCAAATTAGGCTCTTCTGAATCACTGCCTGAAGTGCCTCAGCTCTAGGAAACCAAAATGGCTGTGCTTTCAGTTTTCACTGAATGCTTTCTCAGGGGTAACTCAGGCTCTCTCTGACTGCGTTCTTTACCTTTGTAGCTTGTTTGTTCTTTTAACGCGTACCAAAAAGCTGTGCAGCTTGAGAAGTGTAGTGGATGAACTGTTCTAATGGGCGTGATAAAGAGAGGTGTAATTTGGAGGTAGAAGGTAGTTACAGGAAAGGGAAATAGCATTTAGAATTGGGAGATGAACTTCTATTGAGCTTTGAGGTGCAGGTGTTGTTGGAACACGCTCTGGAAAGTCTGAGGTGGGTTTTGCCTGATGAGAAGGGAACAGACAGATCGTAATCATCCAGGACAGCGGCAAAGGGCTTTCTGTGGCCGACTGGGAAAGCAGTTTTTGAAAGCAGGTGTCTTAAAGGTAACTCGGACAAGGAAAATCCAGATGATATTCAGCTTTGCAGACACTTGCAGAACGAGGGAGGAAAGAGCAGGGGAGGGAGTATAGGGGTGAGGAGGGTTTCCACGGACTGGTAATGATTAACAAGGGAAACTGGACTACTGGTATGCCTTCAGGCGCTTAGCGCTGCTTGCCAGAATCTCTGTGCCAAGTCATTAGGAGAAGCAAGTATCACTGAAGGTCACAGTTCCCAAAGTTACACAATAGTGCTGATCACATTAGACCTCTTTCTGTTGCTGGAGTGCCTTTCCACAGAGATCTTACTCATTACTTAGCGGGTTCATTACCAGCTACGGCAGGGAGCCCGACTTAGAGCGAAAGGTTGTCTTGCCTCCGTCTGGGCTCCTTGATCTTTATCCTTAGACTACTAAGACACTGAGAGGATTGTAGGGTGTTTTTTTCAGTCTAGGGCTTGGATGTGCTGACCTTATCTGTACCTGTGTGTCTTGGTGTTGTGAAGGAATGACCTTGGGCTACTCGCTGGGTGTCGTAGACCAAGGCAGATCTGTCAGTTGGACTCTGGGGAAACTGTGACCCTAAACAAAGGTGCACCCCCAAGTCATCTTCCCTTGCCTGCAAAGCTATAAGCACCATACCTAGCCGGTTCCGGTTGCCTCATTCCTTTCCTCAAGTTATTTAGAAATAAAAATAGTATAAACCTTTATACTTTTAAATTGCAAATGAGCAGTGATCCCCTGCAATTAAGGGTTTGTAGTAAACTTCTGTTAGGGAAGGGTGTGGGCAAAGTCAATGGTGTGACCACACTCATTGCACAATAGCAATCTAATTATGGCGCAATACAGGTGCGAGGGATTTTGCAGTGCTAATACTGCTTAACCTGGGGATTAGAAACATTATCGATGTTAGGGAACAAGGTTTGACTTTTTTGTTAAAAGCCATAATCTCTTCAAACAGAAAACATTAAGAGTTCAAGAATGGAAAAGCTTATTTTCTTGAAGGGGAAGCTCTGGCGCCGAAGTCTCAAGAGCTATCTCAGCCCAGCTGGAGTCAACAAGAGATATTTTCAAGTGTCATCTGTACACTAGATACTGCAAGATGTGGTTCTACCTTCCTCCCCCACATCTTTATCCTTGCACCGTGCCACTAACAAGGGCTACTTTTATAGGAGCATTGGCTTGGAGAGGGAGACCTGGGGCATCTTCCCCTGCTTCAAGACAGACTGCAATATTTGGGACTGATGTTCTCAGTCATTCAAGATAGTACATGGGTACCCAGGTTATTAAATAGATGGCTTACTCCTGTAATCCTTGTCTCTTCTAAATTGCCAGGGTGGCTCTTGCTGTAGCATTAAGTGCTTTGTATTTAATAACTATGCCTAAAACCTCATTTTGTTACATCCGAGGTAGTTAGTATGCAACCATCTACAGTTTGTTTAAACCTACTGTTCTGTAACCTGGGTACATGATGGAGGTGTTTGTAGGAGGAAACTTATGGAGAATGGGTGTGGAATCTCAATCTAGGTTTTGGTGGTGTCTTTCATGGGGTTCAGCTTTGTATGATGATATGTGACTGGCTGGACTACAGGACTTCTATCAACTGTATCAAAACTGGCACTGTAAAAAGGAAAAAAGTTATGGTTTTCATGAGAACCAGCTGGGTTTCATACTTACTTATATGTGTTCCCAAGTTTAAAGTGTGGCCTTGAGAATCCCTCTCATTCACTGACATTTTGTTTTCTCCAGAATATGTTCAACATGGTTGTGGAAGTACCTCGATGGACAAACGCTAAGATGGAGGTAACTATATTACAGTTCCTAGCAGAAGCGTTTGAGCTGACTAGTCTATTAGTCTTTGGCTTTGCTGTTTCTCTGCTTCTTACCTCCACCTCCTGAATCAGACTCACCTAACGTTGGTGGCCCTGCAACTAGCAAGAAAATAGTTTAGCCCCAGTAAATAAGGCCTTTCAAAACCTGCCATATTACAGGCACCACATCAAGGGAGGTCTCTAGATGTAATTCTGACTTCTCATGTAAATGCTTGCTTAACGCTAGAGGTCTAGTATGGAGGCTGAGACTGGCAGAAGTTGGAATAACTTCTCGTTCTTCTGTGGCTTCTGATGATGGCATCTTATGGCTCTCAGGCCTGTGTGCTTCTGACGTTTGTAACTCTGCTGAAAGCTGTATCCCAGGAGATGGACAACCCCATTTCCTGTTGCATTGCCAGTATCTACTGTTGGCTTCAGGGTTAGCTCCTGATCTCTTGGCTTGTCAGTTAGCAGTCAGCTTCATGAAAAAAAAAAAAAAATAGTAGTTGCTTGGGATTTCTTAGAGTGCAATGTAGAGAGATTTGTGTAACTTTTCTTTCAGATTGCAACAAAGGATCCCTTAAACCCAATTAAGCAAGATGTTAAGAAAGGAAAACTGCGCTACGTAGCGAACGTGTTTCCCCATAAAGGTTATATCTGGAATTATGGTGCTATCCCACAGGTACTGTAACTTGTTTCGGTGGCTCATCCTTTCTGGGAGGGAGGAGGGAGGATGCCTGTGTGTGTTTTTGACCACCACCAAATTAATGAGCGAGGTCAGCTGAGAGTCTGATCTGGAACAGAGCATTTGCTGCTCCATGTGTAATCTTGCTAATGAAGAGAACCTGTCAAGAAAGCCAGGAGTGCTTTTAAGTAGAAATCTCATTAAATAGTCTTGTAGCTAACACTGTAAACAAGCTGCTGGAAAATTTGAGGATGTTAGTGAGGTACCTGCTGTGTCACTCCTCTCCTTGGCCACTCAGCAGTGGGACAGTAGCTGGCAGGTCCTTGACTTTTGGATAAGGAAGCTGACACCACACAAGGAAGATGAGGGTTCATAGTGGGCACCTGGCAATGCAATGCCCTCAGTTCCTACCTGGTGAAGCATAAAGAGCTAAACCTGTACAGCATCTCAGCGTATCGCCCCTAAGCTGAATCTTTAAAGAAGATGCTTCTTGCATTGAATTAGCTGCTTGTTTTAGATTTTGGAAGTGGACAATGAAGATCTGAAGATCTGAAAGACTGTGTCTTTCCTGCTTCTTGCCCTCTGATTGTTCAGGGTCTAAACCACACAGCTAGACTGATGGATTGACCTCTTGGATGGTAGTAGATGCCCTGTTCTCAGTGCTGGGTCTGAGAAGGCACTCAGGAGTCCAGAGACTGCCTGAGGCAGATGTCCAGAGCTGCAGTGATGGTACTGGTACAGCTGGCAAGTGGGTACTAACAGATGGTGACACCTGGACACATGCTCTTAACTGGTTGGTGACTGCTAGATAAAGAGGAATTTTGAGCAAGGCTGTTTGCCTTTGATGTTTTCTAAGGTTCGAGTTTCCTTTAGAGAAACAAATCGTCAGTGACAGTTCATGGGGAAACACACTGAATTTTCAAATTCTACTCTCGATAGCAGTGCGTGTCGAGTGTCTTCTCCAAACGTCTTCTTTTTTTTCTGGACGGTGCTTTAACACCAGAAAGCGTGTTTAGGTACATTCCTGAAGATAACAAGCAGGCAGCCTGTGTCCTGAGCAAAACTATGTGGGTTTCAAGTGGAATCCAAATGGAAGATGCTCCCATCTCTAATGGGACACAGTGGGGTGGTCTTGGTGATACATCCCAAGAATGACAAGGGCCAGTTGAAGACAATCTACTGGGGAACAACAGGGACAGTTGCACCTCTAGAAACTATTCCTATATAAGGAGAGAATGGAGAAATTTGGGATTCTTTTATCAGAAGCAGAATGGATGGAGGTAAGGCCTCAAATGCGTTAAATGTTGCTGCAGAGTGAGAATAGGTAGCGACTGAATTGTTTTCCCTCTCTGTTGTGGAGAGGACAAGTAATGGCCTTAACCTGATAATCTTCTCCTCCACTTCATACCCCAGGGAAAACCTTTCCCGTGGCCAGAATGGCAAAGCACCAGGATGGGTGGCCTGGGAAAGATACAGCTGGAGCTAGCCTTGCTTTGGGTGGAGGGATGAACTGAGTATCTCGTGGTCTCTTCCAACCTTTTTGTGATTTAGTTTTACAGGATAAAACACTGTGGCTTGTGAAAGAGTAGAAGGAATTTCTAGCTCCTGCATGGAGAGTTTCTCCTTGAATTCTTAATGAACGTGCAGCTCCTCTCAAGCTATGTAGGCTTCCAGAGCTACTTTGGCGTTTCTCTGAGTGCTGGAAAGGGATGTTCTCCTGTATTAGTCTGTCATGGTTTCTTGGTTTAAGGTGATGTTTTGAAGTGGAGTTGTTTTCTACTGGGATGGATTACAGAGCTGGTTTCTTTGTAACGAATTACAGCTTTTGGAGCCTTCACCTAGTGGTGTGTTAGTGGACCAAATAAACGTATGTGTCAAGGGTAAGGGACTGAGCTTAAAAATCTCTTGTAGAGAAGTGCGATAGCAATTGTGAAGAGTCCTTCAGCATCACCCAGGTTTCAGTGCCTCTTCCTGAATGCCCTGGAATTATACTAGTTGTGTCCCAGCATGCAGAGATTTGGGAAGAGCGTTTCTTCTTTTTATATCTGAGCAACCTTAGAGGTAGGTGCTCCTTATGATGCAAGTGAGCATGGTGTCCTTTTCCTCCCGATCAGAAGTCTGTGTTTTAAGTAGCTGTTATTTTTGGAGGCATTGCTCAAATGCCTTATGGACTCCTGTCTTCCAACTTATCCTCATAGCTTCAGGTGACAGGTGTTAGGATACTGGGTAGCACAGCGTATGGGACTTAGCGTTCTTGTCACTGCTGTAGTGTAACAGTGTGTCTTTAATTGTTTAATTAAAAGGAAACAATACACCCTGTCTGTCTTCCATCTCTTTTAGACTGCTATCTGGAGTTCAGGAAACTTCTGTTAAGAAATGAATAGGGAGAGGAACAGGCAGGCAGCCAAGTCAATGAGTGTTCTTTATAGATGTGAACTTCACCTTTATGCAGCTGTGGAACGGAGGAGGAAGTCTGGAATGTTGTTGAAACAAGGTTTGTCAGTGGGAGGGAGCAGTTTACCCTTGCCAAGATAAGACCTTTTAACTTGGATTCGAGCTGCATTTGCAGGCACTTCGAAATAGCCCAACCACTAGACCTGAAAGCAAGGTGAAGTGGGCCATCATCTGTATCCTCAAGGAAATTGCATGCCTGAAACAAACCTGCTTTTTGTTGCCACTTGAAACCTGAGAGTTCTTATTCCTGTGGGGGGGGGTTTTTTGCAGACTTGGGAAGATCCAGGTCACAAAGATGAAAATACTGGCTGCTGTGGAGATAACGATCCGATTGACGTGTGTGAAATTGGAAGCAAGGTAAATGCATTCTAAAGGGTAACTGTCTTTTGAAACACGTAATTAATGTCTCTGAAGTCAATTAGCCGGAGACATTATTTAATTCCTATGTCCTCTGCCTTAAGAGTGTGATGTTTCCCTCCGCTGCCCCTGGAGATTGTTGATGAGATCTTAGAGCAAGCCTTGTGAGCCAGGGCTCATCAACTGCTGAGAAGTGACAGCTAATTTCGTGGTACCCGACTGCTTGCTGAACTCTACCAGCTTGCACGATCTCCTGTTGTGCCTTACTTGGCTGCATCATTACAGACAACAAGGTCTTTGTCCTTGCAGGTCTGCTCTCGAGGAGAAGTCATCAAGGTGAAGGTGCTGGGCACGCTGGCACTGATTGATGAGGGAGAGACAGACTGGAAGATAATTGCTATCAATGTTGAAGACCCTGAAGCAGGCAACTATAATGGTAGGTAACAGGAGGGAGGAGCAAGCTTAGTACTTCCCTTCCTCTGCTCAGAGCATGCAGGAAACTTTCAAGTCAGGACATGGGCTTGCTCCATCTGTGCCATGGTGTTCATCAGATGTGATACTGGAAGGACAGCAGAATCCTATAGTAAAACATTTTACTGCTACTTATCCCAAATTCAGTCCTCTGCACAGCCTGTCCACTGAGTGGAAGGAAAGGGGGTTGTCCAGTAAGTGTCTAATTACAGCTGTTTAAATGTGTGCGTGCTCCTGGGGAGGATCAGGATATACTGTGAAGTTGAAACACTGACTTCCCTCTGCAGTTACCCACTCTGTCCTGACTGTAACCTGTCTGTAGTGTTGCTGAGGCTGCCTGAGGAGTGGCAGCTCAGAAGAGCAGGGTAGTAGCTAAGTAGCTTTTGTTACTAGATCTGGCTAACAAACCTTTTCTCCGTGGCTAGATATCAATGATGTCCGAAGGATGAAACCTGGATACCTGGAAGCTACAGTGGACTGGTTCAGAAGATACAAAGTACCTGATGGAAAGCCAGAAAACCAGTTTGCTTTTAATGGTGAATTTAAAGACAAGGTAGCGCCGCCTTTATTCATTATTGTGAGCATGCCTTTGCATGCTGCTCAAAACCTGAGCTCGAGGTGCATGAGGACACAAATGAGCAGTTGCTGAGAAGAACAGGTTTCTATGGGGCTGCTGATAGCTGCCTTCATTCTTCCTGCTGTTTTCCCAGCCTACTATTCTGCTTGTTTCCAGCCTGGCGCTTGCAGGGGTACGAGGAGAAAAAGTGTGGGGTTATCAATAACCCAGCTGCTGTTGGATACTATCAGTTTTCCTTCTAGATAATGTTCCTGTGGGATCCCCTCAGGGCTGGGAGCCTCCATGTCAGAACAAGGGTGGAAAATACCAGCTTCATTCATTCCTGCTCTGGAGCAAAGGGTGCTTGGCATCACCCTTTGCCTCCCTTGCTCACTGGCTTTGTTCCACTGCAGCCTGTTGCAAGTTGACTGCTTGCAAGTTAAAATGCTTCTTCCTTCAGGCATAAGGTGTTCCCTCACGCCCTTATTCCTCTGCCCCTTCTCTGGGTTGGGTCAGAAAACCTACTGCTCTTGGACGGTGAAATCCTGCTTCTGCACCCTCCCTCCTGGCAGTCCTGGGGTGCCATGAGTGAGTTAGTGAGGTGACTCAACTCTCAGAGTTCCAGAGTTGGCGCAGAGAAGGAAAGGGTAAGGGGAGCTAAAATGGAAGTAATGTAGGAGTGGACTTGTCCCCTTCAGCTGTAGCACAGCACTAGGTTGGGTTGTTTGGGAAATCTCAGGATGGGTGAAACTGAAATCAAGGCCAAGGCGGAAAATAAGGACAAAGAACCCGGCACATATTCCTGCAGTGTTTTATTTGGCTCCGTGTGGTATCAAACCAGGATATTTATTGCTGGTGTTCATGCTAACAAAGAATTGTGTGTGTTTCCTTCTTCATTTGACAGGTTAATGCTTGAGCATATACTACTTTTTTTTTTAAGGGAAAAAAAAAAAACCACCCTGTGATATGCTTGGAAGCAGATTCATTTTTAAACAGTGGCAAAACTAGATAAGGTGCATGTCTGTTCCTGTTGATCTGCACAGCAGTTTGCCTGGGGTTGAAGAGAGCTCACAGATATTTTGTCTTTGGCAGCTAGTTGACACCAACCTCAGTGGGAGGAGCAGCAGAGTGGAGGTGCTTTTATAATATAGCACTGGCCCGAGACTAGAATATCTGCCTTTAGTTTCTTTTGGCTTCAAGCTCGGTGGCCTTGGCGTATCCTCCCATCTTGAAAGTAAAACAATTGGTATTATAAAATCCCCATTGTTCAGCTGTTGTGCGCTGTGAAGCTGCTGTTGTTCCTGAAAGGTGCAGTAATGGAAGAGGTCTCTTTGAGTCCCATCCAGAGTCAAAAACTATCTAAAAATCAGCCTATAAATACTGGTTTCTTGTTCCATGTAACGGGTAGTCTGGAGAAAATGGCTGAGTGCTTGCACATAACGTGAGGTTGTTTGGTTTTTTTTTTGTCTTCAACTTCAGGATTTTGCTGTGAATGTCATCAAAAGCACTCATGAACACTGGAAAGCTTTAATAGCAAAGAAAACTGACGGCGGGGAGATCAACTGGTAGGTTAATGCTTGTGGTACTGCGCGCATTCGCTTCCCCTAAACAACCCTGAAACTTCTCTTTCCTGAGTGGTGCCATGCTTTCTGTTAGCTGCTGGCTGTCTCTGCAGGCCTTCCCTTTCCCCCTTGGCAGCTGTAACAGTGATTCTTAATATTCCATTATTTAATACTCTAGAGGGGGAGAGGCCTGGCTTTTGCTTTCTCACGAGTGACCTTTCTCTTCTAGCACAAATCTGACAGTGTCCGACAGCCCTTTCTGCTGTAGCCAAGAGTGTGCAAAAGCTACTGTGGATGCAGTAAGTACAAATCTGAGTGTCCTACCCCCATCAGCGTTGGTGAAAACTATATGATTTGTGTAAATTGTCATCTCTGTGTGAATAGCACATTGTGTGCTCAGAAATATTTTGGATGCATGGACACAGCACCTGTTTCTGATTAACAGGGTGAATGTGGAGCAAGCCAGACGTTCTTCCAGAGGCTTCTCCCTGCCCTTAGTCCTCTGGGAGATAGAATCCAAAACACAGTTTGCGTGAAGGGCTAAAGTTCTGAACCATAGCTTGGCTGTCAGCTGTTCAGAGAGTGTTTAAATATTTGGCCTTCCAAGAGCTTCACAGCCCAGTTCACCCTTTGAGAAGAGAAAGCCTAATTTCTGAAAGCGTTGCAGTCAGGGACCTTGCATCCTTTGCAGTGAAGAGCTTGAAGTTCCCAGTGTAGTAGCCCTACAGTTTCCGGACATAACTGCATCTCCCTAGGCTTGTGAACTACTGCTGTTGGCAACTTGAAAGGGGTTAGAGGAATAGGACAGAAAAATCGAAAGGCAAACACCTCAGAGCATGGAAATGTGACTGGAAACCAGAGTCTTTCCATAGCCTTCTGTCATCGTCTTGGTTTTAGAGTCATAGACTGGTTTGAGTTGGAAGGGATCTTAAAGATCATCGGGTTCCAACCCCCCTGCCCTGGGCAGGGACACCTCCCACCA
>JAOXJM010000002.1:3483458-3493999 GCA_026413425.1 Tringa solitaria | reverse complement strand
GTGCAACCAGCTCTGGGTGGACCTGCTTTGGCAGGGGGTTGGACTAGATGATCTCTAGAGGTCCCTTCCAACCCCACATCACTCTGTAATTCTGTGATCAGCCCTTCTTTGTAGAAAAGCCGTGTTTGCCTCCACACCGAGATGCAGTTTGTAAGGTCAAAGCTCCTCCTGCATCTGGGAGAAGAACACCTGAATGAAGAACGACGACGCAGAATCACCAGCATTAGGTGAGCAATGGAGGAAAGCAGGTATGACAGAAATGCCACCGATGCCCTACTATGGAAAACTCAAGTGCAAAGAGCATCCCACGTCCTGCAGCGCCCAGTTTCTTGGCGAGAGCTGTTAAAAACCCAGCAGGCACAACCTTTTTGAGGTGCATCTCCCCTTCCTGCGGCTGGCAGCACGGCCACGAGAGGAGCTCCCAGGGCTGTTCTTCGGGTGGCTGATACGATTTGCCAAGTACCTCTTCAGGCTGGCGGAAAGATGACAGCAACCGGTGTTAAGTGCTCTCAGCACCTCCCTGCATCGCGCTGCCAGCGCTCTCCCCGCCGAGCCAAGGGTTTTGAAGGCGGCCTTTCCTCCTCCGCCTGCGTGGAGAGCACAAAGGCATTTGGCTGCAAGGAAAAGCAGAGACAAAAAGCCCAAGGGTTGTAATTGGGTACGAGCACAGACTCGGGGGTAAAGGGCAACCGGCAAAAGCAGGGATGATTGGATTTTCTGGCAGGCAGGCTCGCAAGCAGAGATAGGCAATTTGGTCTCGGAAATACAACCGGCAACACGTTTGGAGAAAAATGGAAAGCCACCCCGAATCCTGACAGCCTCCCACAGCTGTTTGTGCGTGCAGGCAGAGCACAGCCACGCAGCCACCTCACTTCGGGAGGGAGGAAACAGGATAAAAACCTCTTCAAAACGATCATCAGTACAAGCAGGTGCTGCTGGAGCAGCCCTGTCCCAAGCAAACACGCTCTCTGCCTCCAGGACAGCACGATTCCACATCCACGGCACCAGCTAGGAATGGGCAGCAACAGCTGCCACCACCACCAGTTTGTTACAAAACAACTAAAAAACAGCATCTTCCATTTTTCAAAGCATTCATCCTCGGGCGAGTTGAAAGCGTATGTCACTATTCTTACCAAACAGGGAGATTTACAAGAAAAAAACATTCGTCTTCAGATCTCTGAAGGATTCACAATGGTATCAAAGAGTTTTGCTTTTCTTTTCATGGAGAAACCACCTACAAAGGCATATGTTTTTTGACACGCTCCGCAACGGTCACCGGAAAGAGCTCTTACCGCAAATGCTTTCTTATTAAACATAGTTGCGTGCTGGAAGTTTAATTACAGAAACTATCAATGCAACAGGAGGTAAACACTTTTGAAGGGAATTAATTTATTTGGAGAGCTACATCACACAGGCACGCTGCTGGAGATCCAAGCAATGCCTGACCTCAATATTGTTAAATCATGCTCCCGGGAGCTCTCTTGGATTTTAAAATACTTATTTTAAGAACAAACTTCCTTCTTCTGAAATAAAGCCGCGCTTAAACATCGTCGTTGACCAAAAAGTTACCTGCACCGGTTTTTCTAGTTGTTTTCTTGGAAACCAAAGAGGCAACAGACATCAAACAGGCAACTTTCCAACGTTCTGGTTACCACTAGAGAAAGGAGGTGGAAAGACTCCGGTTCCCCCCAAAGGGAGGGCAGAGAATGTGTGTAGGGAAAGCTGTGGGAAATGCCGTGGTTCTTGGCTTTCAAGGAGTCATGAGGCAATCCCACCTGGAGTTCCCAGGTTCCTGGCCAGAATTTGTGTCCTATAAACCCACGTTTCACCCATGAGCAGACCTGCTGCAGCAGTTGTGTAGCTGCTTCAGGAGAAGGTCAGCTGCCCAGAAGTCACGTAGTAGCCAGAGGCATCCGAGGAGAACCTCTGGGAAAGACGCACCGAGTCCAGCTGCACCTCTCCAAAGTAGAAGTTCTCGAAGAGCTGGAAGAGAGGAGAAAAACCATTTGAGGGTTACCTAGAGAAATGCAGCCTGCAGCTGGTCCACGGATCTCTTGCAAGAGCCGGCCCTGCAAAAAGCCTCTGCTCATAGACTTGTTTTGCCTTTAATGAAACTATTCTTTAAATTATGTTTCCTCCTAGAGAGCGCAGTTAGCCTTTAAAGCAAACGGTATGAAATAAACACCTCTTTTTACCTAGAGCAGCAGTTGCTCAAACCTTCCCTACCCTTGCTTTCTGACTGCGTCTCGTTTGGGGAGCCTGAGGAGGCTATTCACCTCCCTGAGGGCCACCACCTCGGGGTGACTCTTGAGGTTGCAGGCTCTGCAGGAGAGAGGATTGAGGCCAGGAAGTTTCTACCAATCCATGCCACAGGACGTATGATTTACAGTTATGGCTCAGTCCTAATTCAAACTAGCAGGCTAGGGGCACAAGGCTCTTCATCCCAGCGCTGATCCCGCTTTGTTCAACAAATCCATCTTTGTTTGGCAAAGACTGGAGTGCAAATTAATGAAAGCAAGCCAACTCTGGGACCCAGAGGGCGTGCCTCTGCTGATTAATCCAATCTATGAAGCAGACCTAAAAAATGACATCAGAATTTCTTACGGGGATGTTCAATAATATTGCTGGAAAGGCATTGTGTTCGACCATAAAGTGCTCCTCCCGTTCCATTAAGACGCAGGAAATTGCTCTACCTGGACACATCGGCTGTGCTGTAGGAAAAGCTCTTCACTGGAGATGTTAATTTCAAAACTCTGCTTAAGGGGAGCCCTGCGAGTCCCTGAGGACCTGAGCAATGACATCTCCCCAACGCGGAGATCTCTGAAATCTCTGAAGTGTCCATTCTATCTGTCTCCTGTTCCATTTTCTATCTGTCCCTGAAGGCGTTGGCTCAAGACAGTGGCACATCCCTTCCAGCCATTACAGAAGGCAGGAATGGGAAAGCTGACGCATTACCTACAACAGGTCCTCCTAGAGCCAATGGTTCATAAATTGCTCCATACAAGGAAAGGCTGAAACCCCAAATACCTACTTAGCATCTGAAAAGTTGCATTTTGCCTCCTCCAGAAAGGCATTGGGCTCTGCCTGGCACTGATTTGGGCATGACTGCTCTTTTATTGGTTCTCCTAAGGGTATTCTACTTTGCAAACATTCCTTTTTGCAAAGGGACCAGCTATGTTTCTTTCCGGACAATCCCTGGTTTCACTGTCACTCCTCCACAAAGGAAAGGTGCCTTAGGGAAAGTGATTCCCTGCCATCTTCAGGGCAGATCAAGCAGGGCTTTAGCCAGGGCACACCACCCAGGTACCAGGGCCACACATCAGATCCCAGGAACCATGATGCCTCCAGCCTCTGCTCCAGCCTGCCAGCTCACCCAGACAACTCTCCGCTCAGGATTTGGCTGAGACTAGCAATTCCCCATCGCCACACAACAGTCAGAATGGAATCTGTGAAGAGAAGGGGTATTTACGCGTGGCGAGCCAGCTCTCAGCCATTGCTAAGCCCCTGCTTCTCTTTGCAAGGGCTGCAGCTGCAGGCAGATGTGCTGTAGAGAGCTTGGTGCCAGCAGCCCACCTGCTGGAGACCACCTCCTCCCCGGACCCGCCTGCGTGACAGCACGGGGCAGTCAACCCCCAAACTGCTTCTGCAAAAAAACACCTGGGGTAGCACAAACGTCATGAAGAACCGTGTTTCTCTGCGCCGGAGCATTTAATCACAGCCTGCCTGCCTGCCCAGGAGAGGGGGTAGGCAGCCTCCGGCTCACCTGCACCTCATCCCGCCTTTGGGGTGACACTTGTCCCTTCAAATCCTGGCAACAAGGATTTTTACTTCGCACAGGGCCCGAAGTAATTCGCTGCTAATCACCCAGACTCATATTAAGCCGCAACTTGCTGCCAGTTCTTCCCGGCGTGTACTTGGCAGGAGCCAGATGCCCTGCCACGGGGGTCACCCAGGTCCCCGCTCCCAGCAAGAGGCCCCTCCAGAAAAGTTTGGCTTCGAGGGACACAGCCGCTGCCCTGAAGCAGGGCACCCTGCTGAAAAGAAGCTGTCCTAAGGGAGCGTCTCAAACAGGGAGAGAAGGAAAAGAGAGAAGAGAAATGACTATAGCCATACAAACTCCATTTTAGACAATTAAAGATTTATACAATTAAAGATTAATTATGTTCCCAAAAGCCTGCGTAGCTCATGTTAGAGGACTTAGGATAAAACGTCTCATTAATAAGAGATGTTAGTAAAAAGGGGGTTGGTCTCCTTTCTCTTTTTGTTTTGGCTGATCTGAGGAGGAAGGAGGATTTCCAGCTCTCTGGGGCGTGCTGCAGTGCTTGCCACCAGCGTGCCCACTCACTCCAAACCTTATCACCCATCTCTGTCAAAACAGGCATCCGTACCAACACTCGTTTCCTTCACAGAGCACTCCCCAAGAAAAATGGAAATCATTTCTCTCCATTCCTAACGGAGGGAGCCAAAGGTGCGCTGCAGAACAGATCTGAAAAGGATTTTTTTTTTTTACAAGAGAAGGGGGACAAGATGCATTTCTGTAGAATGAAGTCTTTGCAAACACAATGAAAACAAACGAAATGCTGGGATGTGCTGGTCCCATCAGCAGCTCTGGAAGTGAAACCTTCACCCAAAACAGCCAAAGGAGTTGTCTTTCAAATATTTGTTTATATTATCTCTGCACACTACAACCTGGTTTTCTTACAAAATACATGTACTTCAAAGCAGAAAGTGGCAAAATCAGTGAATGAGACAAACCCTCTCCCAGCCCCTCTTGCCTTGCACGGCCTCAGGCACGTCAGCCCAGAAAGACAATCAAGAAGTCCCAGAAGAGACAGCCTAGGTCAAGGGCCCTCCATTTGTAGACTGCTAAAAGTGAAGCAAAGCCCTTGTACCAAAGCACTTTGTATTCCCTTGGCTTTTTTTTTTTTAAGACGTACCACCTCTCGTGTGTCCGAGTGCCTGTGTGTTTCCCAGGGAGAACGCTGCTGGAACTATTGATTTTTGGTAATGTAGCTGTACTTTCTGAGAGTAAACATGCTACAAGATTTAGAGGACATTTTTTTTTCTGCTCTCGTTTCAAGCTGGCTTCTCACAGATGCTCCTTTGCTCCCTGAGGCTTCCCACGACAACAGCCGCTGGACTCCAGGTGTTGGGATCACAACTGAGATCTGCTTTGGGCAGCGGGGAGGAAGGCACCTCAAACATCATCCTCATAGACCCCCCCCCCCAACAAGACACCATGAGGTGGTTTCCCATCACAAATGCACCCTGCGCTCAGGTCCCTGGGGGCTCGGGAAGAGATTTCAGAAGGCCAAGCCTCTGCTTTCGACTTTCACTTCTATTAATCTCGGGGAGAAGCCAAGCGGAGCTGAGAAGGATATTTATATCTCCCCCCTCTCCCCAGCCACCAAGGAAACACTCCATTTCGGAGGAGGCCTGTAACACAGCTGATGAAACGCCTCCTATGAAAGCATTTTAGCTTTTTTTTTTTTTTTTTTATTCCGGGCCAGGAAAGAAGATACCTGGAGGTCGTTACGCTTCACGTGCAAATGCTGGTAACCCGAAGACTTGCCTAGTCCCCTTCCTGTCGCTTCCCAGGGGTGCCAAGGAACATCTTTTTCCCCCAAAAAGGGAGCAGAAGGAGGTGTGCATCAAGAGCAGCTCAGAGGCAGGTTGGGGGGTGGAGGAAAAAAAAAACAACAATTACCCACAGGGCACGGTTACCGAAAGCCGTGTCATTTGATTGGAGTGGGACGTGAGGCTCAGCAAAAGCGCAGTAATTCTATAAATCCAAACATGCTGAAGGATTTACGTCCTCGCTGCCTAAAGAATAAATAAGAGGTTGGGGGTTGGGATTTTTTTTTTTTTTTTGATACAAAATGAACCTGATGGAGGCAAAGGTCAGTTTATGAAGTAGATGCCACGCACGCCGTGCAAGTTACTAACTCCTATCAAGGGAATTGCACTTAGCAGACTAAGTGCCCTCTGTCTCCCTGCTGCCTTCCCAAATTAAATTAGAACCCAATAAGGAAAGCACATTGTTAACTTTTAACCCCAAGCCCAGCACCTCTAAGCAAATGTGCCAGAGATGTGCCCTGCCTTTCAAACTGCTCAGGGAGGGTGCCTAGAAGGACACAGCATCTGCCACGGGGAGGAAGCGAGTGCCTAGAGAGCGGCACAGCATCCTCCCAGGAGCAGCATCCCAGGATCTGCAGGGGACAGCAGGGACTGCAGCCGTGCCACCTTCCCCAAAAGCCATGAACCCCCAAGGGAGGGAGCACACCAGTCCCTGGACAACCCATATTTCACATGTCAGCCTGTAAACTACCATAGGCCCCTGTGTGAAAGCGCTCCCCTGTCTCCCTCTCCCTCCTGGGAGGCCAGGTCCAAGGACACACTCACGCAGGTAGCCATGAAAGGCAAGCAGCCCTGCAGTAGCTCCCAGAACGCAAGCTTTTGTCCCCAGAAGTCACTTATTCTGAGCCAGGAAAAGCTAGCAGCATGCCTGTCGTTTCCACACCCCCCACTTCTCTCATTGAAGGCAATTCTGTTAGAGGTTTATAGCGGTCTGTTCCCCTCTATTACCCACAAATTACACAGCAGGGCTCCCTTGGGATGTGACAATCATTTTCTGAAGGAAGACACGAGGCTGAGGGCTTGTTTTGGGAGAGAAAGAATCACACAAACTGCTCGCTCCTTGCAAATGTGAGCCAAAAACACTAGTACAAACTTCAGCCCCTAAACAACAACCACCTCCTTATCAAAGGCAGAGCAACAGATCAAAACCAGGATCCCTCTTTTCCACGTTTTCTCCCCCTTTTGCCTAAGTCTGTGAAGCTGGTTTTACCAGAGCACTGTAGAAAGAAACGGAAAGGAGGAGGATTCCTCGATGAAGCGGTTAAAACGTGTGTCTAAATGATGTTGTGTTCCCGAGCGCGGGCATTTGTCAAGCAGCCATCCTCGGGGGCTCGCTTCCCGCAGACAACCCTCCCAGAATGAGACAGCACCTTTGTGTTCAAACCTGGAAACAACAGTAATAAATCACAGTGCTAATCCACGTAAGGACAGCAGCGACGCGTTTCAGCTCCGGTTACGAAGAGCGGAGATGCCAACACAAACCGGTGCTTTTATATCACCTGTCAGGGACTCAACAAGCATGAGAAATATTAATGGATTCGCCTGGAAAGGCACTGGGCAACGGGAGGACAAAATAAGTCCAGACAAGGGAAGGGAGTAAGAGGTATTTAAAACTTCCTTCACGTAATCTCTGGCTTGCACTCACACTGCCTGGCCTGGATTTTCCTGCTACCATCAGGATTATTGATCAGTTTTTAAAGCCTTACGTCGTCTACGGTAGTCAGCCAAAAAGGACCCATCCTGAATTAATGAAAAGTCCGAGCAGCTCTGCCGAGAGCCTCGGAGCTCAGAAATGCCGAGGGAACAACGATCCACTGCAATGCCTTGCAATTAAAAACTACCACCAAAGAGGAGCATTATCAGAGGATAAAATGCATACACACATACAGCCCCCAGTCTGCGGGGAGCTCGCTTTGTTGTGAACTCCAGCCACAGAAAGCAGTGCCTTAGGGTAGGGGTATTATAGATTAACAGTACAAAACTGTCCCTGGTGAATCAGCGCTGCGGGCAAGCAGAGGCATGTAATGTCATTAGCCTGTGACCAATCAGCCTAAGAAACCCGGCTGCCCTCAGCAGGGAGCTGAGGAGGGGGTCCTATTTTCCATATCTGGAATGAGGACAGAAATTAGCAACTCCTGAGACGCGGGAAGGAAGAGGCTCACAGCTCTGGGAACCTACGGCTGCGGATAATCTGGCTGTCATTCCTGCTGCGCAGTCCATGCCGAGGACGGGACGCCAACAATCCCTTCTCCTCCGTTTCACCCAGGTCGAAGGTGTCAATCCACCAAAACATCCCACCCAGGAAGGCATGGGAACAGGCTGAGCACCGCTTGTCTCTGCCTCCTTGGGAGAACACCTACAGGAAGATGGTTTTTCACAGGCAACTTGGCACTGTGGCCATCCAAGATCACACCGGGAGTCGGGGTCCAGCAGCAGACAGCAGCGTGGAGGAAGCTCAGACCAGGAGACTAAACTGAAGCTTCAGAGGAGCCGCAGGCTTTACAGCTTCATCTGCTCTGCACGCAGTGACAACAGTCACCAGCTCACTCGGTGGCAGCCACTGCCCCCAGTGTGTCCTGATCGGGAGCAGCTGTGAATGAAGGAACGAACTCAGAAAGCCAGGAGGGATGGGAGGTTGCTTTCCGTGGAAAATCAGCGTGCTACGGTGCTGTTACCTGCTTCGGGGAAGGGAAGAAGCAAACAAAATCCCAGGCACCCGCTGACAAGCATGGAGAAAAATTAAGTGGCGTTTCTTGAAGAGGTGCCTCCACATGGATCAATGAAACCTATTTGTTTTCAGACTCCCTGCATCCTCCCCTGGATATTCCTGGTGGTACTGGCAGCAGAGCACAACCCCAACACTCCAACCCCTTCTTGCACCATCTTAGACTACAAGGGAGGGGAGGGACCTGGACAGGATCAGACTATGGGCTGTGGCTTGCCCAAATAAAGATCAAGGTATTTTTCCATCTCATAAGGGATGATACATTTGAATTAATGCTTGTATAACACGTCCACAGCTCGGGACAGAAAACACTGCAGAAGAGCAGAGAACTATTGCTCTACCAAATCATCTGGCTAAAGCACAACTGTGGTACCCACGCCAGCTACGGCAGGGAAGGCGCCGACTCTTCAGCTAACTGCTGTGTTACAGGGCTGGTACCAGCATTAAGCAAAAAGGATTGATGGAGGAGAAGTTACTGATGGCAAAAAAAAACATGAATGGATTAAAAATCTAAAAAAAAATAAATTTAGATATGTGGAAGTAACTTGGAAACACTGATGACTCTGAGGAGAGTCCACTGAACTGCAGCAAACTATCCATCAGAGCTCTTCTGATTAACTTCCTTTGATGCACGAACCACAGCCTCCCATCCTGCTTTTGGGATCCCACCTCACTGCTTAATGTGCCTCATTCCTGGGACCTCTCACACCTCTAAGGCCAGAGCAGCACCTCTGCCGCTGCTCATCAGGCTGACTCCTGAACACAGCTCAGCAATGGAAAGCTGTTGGTAAAAGAGGGACATCAAGGACCAGGCTGCCTGTGGCCCATTTTGGCTTTGTGGATTTATGCTATCAACACCTCCCTGTTGGCTACCCCAATGGTCTACAGATGGTTGTTACCTCCACAGCACAAAAAGGCAGAAGCTGCCCCAGTTCCCAGGTTGCAGTATGTGCTGGCAGAGCAAATTCTTCCTCGTCCTGCGAAATGCACCAAAACCTTTTCCATTAGTGACTTAAACTCCCCCAAACTATGACAGACAAACCCCAAACCAAATTCCCTGATGGCTCCCAGAAGATGAGACACAACTGGGCAACCTATCAAGATTTGGGAAGTTAGTTCAATTAGTAGTGTTCAGGGTTGTTTGGTTTTTTTTGTTTTTGTTTTTTTTTTTTCTTCTCTTTTGAACTCTCAGAATGTTTTCTGAAATGGTTTGGTGCCAAAAAAGAAATATCTGATTCCTGTATTATTCACTCTGGACACCACTCCGCCAATGATTATCTGTCAGAGGTTTAATTGCATTTGGAAGCTTGACAGCAATAATGGACAAGAAGTGTAGGAAAAGCAGGTAGATGGGCACCCATCCAGTGAGGCGGCTCTTCCTGGCATTCCCCACCTTCTGCTTCCTTTTCATGGCTTTTTAAAGGACCGCTGGCACCTTCCATTACAGGGGTTACAGGACTAAGACGTGCAGAGTTGCAAGGCAAGGGTGGAAGAGAGGGCTGGGAAGGGCAGAGAGGGAAGGAGGTTGTCACCTGGGCTGTCACCACGAGCCCGCTGCCTGCGCCAAGGCCTCCGAGTGTCAGCCAGGAATCTCATCAGGCGTATGCGGATCGTCGGTTTTGTTCTGTGAGCGTGCAGCTGGCTCTGGAGTGTCTCTCCATCACCAGTACACCATGGAGTCCTTCCCCTCTCATTTTCTTTCAACCTCTGGCAGGTTTTAAAAGGCGGCAGCAGAGGCCATTTCGCCTTATTTCCCTCAGGAAGAATAAAGCATGAAGACTTCAGGAGGGAGAAAATCTGGCCACAAATGTCCCATCTTATGGGAGCACAGCTGATCTGTATCATAAGCAAAGCACTAACTCCTCTATCATTCGCTTTTAGTTTGCTACTTCCCAAGTAATTTATATCATAGAATCATAGAATTGTTTTGGTTGGAAGGGACCTTCCAGATCATCCAGTCCAATCATCAACCTAACTCCGATAAAAAAAAACCTTCACTAAACCATGTCTCTAAGCACTATGTCAACCTGTCTTCTAAATACCTCCAGGGATGGTCCTTCAACCCCTTCCCTGGGCAGCCCATTCCAAGGATTCATAACCCTTTCCATGTCAATATTTTTCCTGACATCCAATCTGAACCTCCCCTGGGGCAACTTGAGGCCATTTCCTCTTGTCCCAT
>JAOXJM010000002.1:3460739-3472260 GCA_026413425.1 Tringa solitaria | reverse complement strand
CCCCCATCAACCTTGTAGGTATTTTTGAGACTAAGAAAACCCACAAAATTTAAAAAAGAAACATAAAAGCCAATAAAAGCATTTCCCACTCAGAGGTATTACTTTAAATGCATTTATCAGTAAGGATGAGGGATACGTACCACTTGGATCTTTCCTGAAGAGAGTGTTCATGACCGTCGCGTGCAGTTTAACCCTATCCCATTCTCTAAGCATCAGGCCAGAGGCCACAAACCTTTCCACCAGTTGATCAGCAATCACCTGCAACCTGGGAAGGCAAAAAAGAGAAAAAACAGAGCCACGTAAACCAAGAAGAAAGCCCTGCGTCATCAGCTTTTGGCTTTCCAGCCAGGGAGGGCAGCATGTGTGAAATGAAGTCTCTGCATGCACACAGGCAGAGGGATGGAAGTCTCTGATGGAAAGCAAACAGAGCTGTCAGGATTCGGTTCTAATGCAAAAAGTTCTGGCTGTTTCGCAAAGCTTCCTCAGCCATCATTTCTGCTGCAAACATTCCACGAAGATAGGCAGGTTTAGCATAGCAAAGAGCTTCTTCACAGTGACAGATGTTACTGGGACTTGAAGGATGCTTCTTTCTGCTGCCAGGAAACACAACGTGAACTCTCCTTGCAAATGCTAAAATGTGCAGACCCCCAGGGGGGCTCAGGCACTTTGACTCCTAGAGGACTTGCTCTGCTCAGGGATCAGGACCTGTACAGCGCGCCGGGCTGGAGCTCAGACCCTCTCTGTCCCAAATAACCCAGCATCAACCCAGTCAGTGGGCTTCATTTCTGGGAAAGCCCAGAGGTGGTAACAGAGGGCACAAACCCAGAGAACACACCCTAGTGAATGCTCCAGCTTTGGAGCTACTGGGCAAGCAGAATGAAAGGACGTATTGCCACCTTGACTAGTTTCAGTCAGGGACGAAAGCGGCCACGGCTAGCGGGATCTGTGGGCAGAACTGTTCTAGGATAGGCAGCAAGAGCAGGCAGTGCACTCACATGTCCTATGTCTAAAGAGCTGAAGGAACTTCTAGGCTGCTGCTGTCCCTCCCCAAAATTCTACAGTGGCCCAGCCTTATAAAAAGCAGCAAGGATGCACTAGAACAAGAGCTTCCCCTCCCTGAAAACAAGGCAAGAGGGTATTACTCTATGCAGAAGAATTTGTGCTTCTCTCACCGCGTCTGAGAGGTTGGAGAGCTCTCTGCTCCACCAGGTGCCACCACTTCAGTGTCTCAGCTGCAGTAGGAGAGGCAGTGTGGCCCCTCTGAGGCTAGTCCCCAGAGCCTGGGGCTGCCACACTCTGGATGCCAGCTCCTACCACCCCGCCAGTTTTGCACCGTCCCTCACAGACTGCCAGCCCCCATGTGATGGTTTCAAGACTCTCAAACTACCAATTGTCATGGTTTTCTACCACTTTCTGGCTTTACCTCAGTAATTCTTAAAATTAGCAATGACAAAGATTAAATGAATATCATTACAGACAATACTAAAACAAATTAACAGAGAATAGCTCAAGTGAAAATGGTGCTTTATTACGTTATAAAGTTAATCAAGGAAATAAAACAAATTAGAATGAATTATAATGGAAATTATTTGCCATGTGGGAGGCATCAGAGCATGATCCCTCTCTCAGTCTGAGCCATTATGTGTGCAGAAGGGCTTGCCAACCCCTAATTCTGTCTGCAGTTATGCAACCTAAGTCAGGGTAAATCAAATCTCCTGCTTTATAGCTTAAGCTGATCAAGATCATCCAAAGATCAGGAAGGAACTCCACCCCTCAGCCATGCCAGGAACTACACAGAGCTAGCAAGACATCTTGCATGAGACAGGAAGACACACACCTCTCCTAAACACAGGCTGCATCGGTCTGATCCAGCACAGCAAACCACGTGGCTGCTGCCCTCCTCTAGTATTGGCCATGTAGCTGAGAAACCCAGCTTTCTACCTGCTTTCCCCATTTCCCTGAGCAAAGCACAGCAGGTTCTAGCAGACAAGAGGTGCATGGAACTGCTCAACAATTATCCATCTAGCAGATCAGAAAAGGAAGCAAAGTTTTCTGGAGAGATCACCATTTGTCCCCTCTTTATAATCACTGGTTGTCTGACACTGTGTCTGCTGGCATCTCAAAGAAAGCAAAAGAAGGTTTCCCTGCTCTCCGTCAACACAAAAATATCTTCTTTCCCCTCTGCAAAGCTAAATGTTTTCTGGATGCCTGCCAGCAGTTAAGGAACTGTCTTAGGGGAGAAGTGCCAGATGAATTAATTTGCAGGTGAGGGCAGGACCGGCCTGGGCCAAGGATAAAAACTGATAAACACTTGGCCCTCTCTGAGCACGGTGCCGTGCAAAAAAAAAACAAACAAAAAAAGGTGTTGCAGGAGAGAAGTCTGGCAACCTCCAGGTGCCATGTAAAGCACAAGATCTGGGTTTGTGGGTCAAAACCTCAGCTAATAGGTCTCTGTGAAGGACAGAGGAGGCACCAGCCCTTTCTCAGAGGGACAGGTAGGGGTCATTTTCAGTTTCAAGGCAAGGGGGATTCGAAAACCTCCTTTTTCTCCCCTGCCAAAAGCAGCTCTGCCACCCCTAGTGCACATCAGTATTTTCTGCTAGCGGTATGGCTAAGTGGGTTCTCAGCAAAACAGGTATTGCTGGCATCTGAAGATAACCACAGTGCTTGTGCCAACAATTCAACCTGTCCCCTGACACAGGCAGACACCCTAGGCCCTACTTACGTTCTACAGGATTTCTCTACCAGCTCCTCAGGTCACCAACTTATTTTCAGATGCAAGGAGACTCGCAAGCTCTGCATCTCAGAGATGATCCAAAGCTTGGTGACTCAGAAGAAAAGAGGCCCATACCTCAGCTCTCAGAGCTGGTGTTTTGGATGCTTTCTACAACAAACTGACCAGAGGGCCACTCCGTCTCTTCTTTCTGAGTGCTTCTGCCTTGTTTCCACCTGCACTTTTGTCTCCCAGCTGATGTCTAGCTTGTCCTGGTTCTCCACCCTATTTGTTTTACCTCACCTCTTTCAGGGTAGGACAGACTTCAAAGTAGAAGAGCCAAGAAGAGGAAAAGATTTCAATTCCTACTGCCTCCTAGCAATTCTTACATTTTCCCACCCATTTCCTTATCCCACTTCCGATCTCCTACTTCAACACAGCCTGCAAAGTGCAGTTTTAAGCAGAGGACCCCCCTTGCCTTCCTCAGCCCTCGGGTAAAGGAGATGTCAGAACATGTCCTTTCTTCCCTGAGCTGGTCCCTGCTCACAGCCTCCTCCCTCCAGATCCTCTGCTAGCTCTTGCTGTACTCTAGCAATAGGAACAGGCACAAAAGGGCAGCACTGCCAGAAAGAGAAGGCTAAGGCTCAGAGAAAGCAAGCTAAAGCTCTTTTGGCTGCCCCCCTATCCTCTTTCCCACCCACCTCACAACCAGCAGCACAGAGTACAACAGCTCTTAGGTTTCCCCAGTCTTTCAGAAAGCACTAAGAGAAAAGATGGTGCTGCCACTGGTGATGTACTTGTCAAGAACAAGATGGAGGAAGGCTGTCCAGACACCCGGGCAGTGCTGTTTGTAGAGCTAAAGCCATCAGCCACATTGGTGAACAGCACAAACACACATGCTGACACCATTCAGGCTTTGAGATTTCACACCAGCAGCTCAGAAGACAGACATTTCACACCCAGCACCTGTTTCCAGGCTGCTTACAGACACAAAATCCAGCTCTGTAACCAAGTCATGCTTTTCTGAGGACCTTCTGGTGTAACTGGGTTTTAAGAATAATTAAGTGCTGCAGAATATGCCAGGCTGTCCAGATTAATCTGGATTGCAGGTTGGGAACAAGACAGCAGAGGCCAAGTTGTCTTGCCTTCTAAGTCATCTCAGGAATATCTCCTTGGCCATCTTATCACAGTGTGAGCTACGACACCATTATTCAATCTGACAGACTGCTACAGAAACAAATGACATCTTTCAGCTGCACCACCAGTGACTGATTTAAAGAGCAAACACCTCACTGCCTTAACCGGTTTAGGAAGCAAGAATGACCTCATCTCCCTGACTGCTGGCCCAAAGACTGCTAGAAGCACCCACCAGCTTCAGATGGCATAGGGTTTCTCTGGCACATCACTCCTGCTGCTGTGGCACACTGAGAAGGAATGATAGAAGGGAGTGTGGGGAACTCACCTGTCCGAGCCGTCCTTCATGTGGACTTTGGCATAAAGGACGTCCATCATGGCAGGGTCATCGTTCATGTACTCCACTCCTGCTACCACCACGGTCAGGGGCTTGCCTCCAGCAATTTGGCTAAAAAGCAACAAATCCCTTATGTTAAAAAGCAAAACATCACACCTGCTATTGAAATACAATGCATAGTACTCCTCATGCACACACTAAATATTTGGTTTTACTAAGGGAATGATATAAAATACGTTTTTTGCTATAGTTAAACACATCTTTGAGGTTAAGCAGGATTTAAATATTACATAGACCATACGGGGCACTGAACTCCACTTTCCCATATCTTTCAGGTTGCTTGCACTGAAAAAAAAAAACAAACACAAAAAAGGCTCCCTGATTTCTAAAGCTCGAAAGGCTACAGCTGCTATTGTCTCATCATTTCAAGAAATACTGTAAAAACATTTAAATTCATATGTTCAGTGTTTTAGACACACATTAAGTCAACTTGTGGGTGTTCACAGGCAATCTCAATGTGGAGATCTCTAGTTACATTTCAGGAGTAAAATGGTACAAGTTCTCATTCCAGAGAAGCTTTCACCTTCCCTGTGAAGAGAGTGATCGTGACACAAAGTCTCCAGCTCATTGATTTTCACTGGGAAAAGTACTTGATAGAGAACGCAGTTTTAAGTACATTTCAACATCTGCTTACAAACGCTGGAAGTAAACAGAGCTGTTTGAAAATCATCTCCAGCTACTCTTGCAGGAAGGCAAAACCGAAAACGTGTGCAGGATATAATATGCCCTCCCACACCTGCAAACACACTGGGGAGTGTATCTGCTTCCAAACACGCCACCTCCTTGCCTTAACCATCAAAACAGCACAGGGAGGCAGGGCGCCGCAGAGCACCCAGTGGTGCTGGGAGACATGGTTTAGTGATGGTGTTGTATTTTGGTTTTTTTGCGGGTGTTTATTTTTGTCAGAGTTAGGTTGATGGTTGGACAAGATGATCTTGAAGGTCCCTTCCAACCTAGAAGATTCTGTAAGTGCCATCGTCCCATTTAATGCCGAGGTCTCGTGGAAAGCCCAGGGAGTGTCTGGGCAGGCAGCAGCAATCAACACAAATTAACAACGCGAGCGGGACTTTGTTCTAACCTTGCTCACTTCTCTTCAGTTTGCCCAAGAGACCGCTTGTGAGATTCTCAGCAAAGCTTCCCAGATGGAATAAGGGGAGAGGGATTCCCCCTTCCAGTGCAGTTACTGGGAGGAACTGGGAGCAGCACAAGCGTGGTGTTGTGCACATCACACCGAGAGCACTAAAGGCCACGCACTCTAAACAGGGTCACAAAGGGCACATCTACTTTCAGGTGGCAGTAAAGAAAAGTAAACGATCCCTCGTGAAAGTTTATGTGGGTGGAAGGGAACCTAAATTAATTTTCAAAGTATATTTATTTGGGCGTGGCAGGGGAAACAACCTAAAGGTTACATTCAAGTGTTGATTCCCCCTTCACCAAAGGAAATGGAGAGTAAAGATTTTCTCTGCCTCGGTTCAATCCACTTACAAGGAAGGTGGCACTTCCCAAATATTGCGGGCAGAGCCTTCCCCTGGAAACACACTTGCATTTCTGTTCAACAGCTGAAAAAACGGAGTTGTAATTTTAAAGGCAGACATATGAATTTTGGCCATGCATTAATTCCCACAGATATTCGCTGGAACAGTGTGGCTAATTCTTCATGCACCGAGGCAACAAATAAATAAATTTTAAAAAAATTAAGGATCCGTGCTGTATGTGCAAAGGCCTTGCAAAAATAAATAAATAAACCAATCCCTCAGGCCATCTCCAATTTCTAAGCTGAACAGAGATAAGCTAATTACAGTGTCATTCAACCACATTTACAGTTAAAGCCCTAACATCTGCAGTCTCCAGTGTTAACAAGCAGGGAGAAAGCCCTGGTCCTGGAGCAGCACTGAACGTTTCAGACTGATTACTCACATGGCTTGTGCTGGCTTCCCTGCACACAGC
Organism: Tringa solitaria; assembly: GCA_026413425.1. Taxonomy (NCBI): domain Eukaryota; kingdom Metazoa; phylum Chordata; class Aves; order Charadriiformes; family Scolopacidae; genus Tringa; species Tringa solitaria. Next base: position 3,466,069 of record JAOXJM010000002.1, on the reverse strand, counting down.
TCCCCACATCAAGAAATGCATGTCAAGGACACCTCAGCATCTGCTCTGAGGCAGGAGGGAAGCAGCGTGCCAGAGCCCACTGCAGACAACGTGTGTGAAGGTAATGGAGCTCGTCCCTCCCTCTGCAGCAGGCAGGGGACAACAGCACAAATCGCTCACGCGAAAAATAACGGAGAGGCACATGAGAAAAAAAGATGAGTAGAGCAGGTTTTCAGGGAGTGCTGAGGGTCTGAGCTGAGCTACAAGATGCTGTTAAACTCTTTGTGACTGCTCGGTGATTTCTGCTGCTCCCATTTGAAATTCTAGAGTTGAGCTAAGACTATTTAGCTGCTTTTCTTTTCGCTGTCCCTTGTCAAAGACACCTTGCTGCTTTTCCCCCATTCAAGTTGTCAGCGATGACATCCCTGTTTTATCACTTACTTCACAAAGTCCTCTTTGCATCGCTGTAGGAGGTCACACGCTTTCTGGATCTCCTGTTCGTTCAGAAGTACCAGAGTCCCAAGAGTCAGGTGAAGCTTTGCCGGGTTCTGGAACAGGCTGCTGCTGACCCCGTAATCCTAAAAATCAGTCAATCAATCACATATAGGCATCTTATCTCACACACACACTCCTCCAGCAGAGGGATAAATACTACAGAGAACAAGGTACCAAGCCACCAAACCTTTTATCTCTGCATCACTGATCAGGTTCATAGTGACTAGAAGTTGAAACAAGAAAGAAAATTTCACGAGCTTTGCGAGGGAGTGAGCTCAGCCCTTGCAGGGGACATGCAGGCTCCCTGCCTGCCTTTTCAGCTGAGCTGCTGAACCACAGCCTGGAAGCTCCTTACTACATACTCTAACTGAGGACCCAGGACTGAGGACCCGCTCAGGGTTTCAAGAGAAGAGACTTCCACAGCTGTCAAAGCGGCACCTGCCATCAGCAATGAACTCAACACAAGTCAGCACAGATTTAAAACTTAAGTGCAATTTTTGTGCAATAAATCTGGAACCAGCTGTAGCAACAAGCTCTAAATGGTCTCTAAATCCTGTCTAAACACAGGTTGCACTTCACAACACAAGCACAGCTAATACCAGCTCTGATAATTACATTTTTCTTGTTCCCATGTGCCCCATAGTTTGCTGAGATGAATTAAGTTTAAGTTTCCTTTATAAGAAGAGCTACGTGTTGTTGCTGGGGAAGAACTGTTCCCAGGTGGAGCAGTGCTTACATTCAGCTTTAAGAAACACGCTCTTTTGTTAGAGAATATTTATAAAAATACCTTGAGGATGGTTAACACACCCATATTAAAACAATTATTTCCACTTAGTAGCCATTTCCCATTAAATAACCTCCACTGCTAACTCCAGAAGAAGCCAACTTGCTTCAGGCCACTGAAGCCTTTCTGTCTGAAACAAGTCCATCGACTGAGAATGACAGCTTTGAAGTTTCTCGCTGCGCTTCAGAGTTTGAAATAAAACCTTTCAGATGTTTAAACACTGCAGTAGCTCAGCCCGTCAGAGTTTAATGCCCCACATTTCACTGGGCATTTTTCATGTCTAAGGACAATATCCATACCCTTCTTTACAGCAGGGCTTAGGCTGGACTAGAGACGAGCCAGCCTGCAACAGCGAGGCCGAGGGCTTGCTCCAGCAGCTAGAGGCTGGCAAAGCATGGCAGTCCCCAGAAGAGAGAGAGCACGTACATACCTTCCACGGCTGCTAATTACTTTATTGCTGACTGAAACCCCAAATGGTACCACGCTAGCAGTGGCAAAGCATGTTGCCACCCTCAGCACCATGCAGCAGCCTGAAACAAGCACAGACCAACTACATCAAGGCACATCAGGAGCGGAGAGGACAGAGGGATGGCTCTATCTCACTTCTCCCCACCTTCTCTCTGCAGTCAAAGCCTTTTAGCTTCCTTTAATAACATGCATGACAGGACATGATTTCTCTCCGTCAGCCTTTTTTCTCTAATAGTATCTGCAGCCAGAGGATATTTGGCCCATCATAAAACAGTAGCTCAGTTAACTGGAACTGGAAGAAAGTTCAGTTTACCCTTGCCGTGGACAACCAGTCAATGGCACTCGCACCACGCACACAGATCTGTGCAGTAACGAGAAAGTAGTTTGCAGGTCAGAAAGCAAAAGCCCTACCCTCCTTCTCTGCCCCAGTACGATTTGTACTGTAAACATCAACCTGCCCTAAAAGCAGTGTTCTCCCCTGAGCTTTCCAACACCTGAGTGTGGGCTGATAGCTGACAAAGTGATGGCGTGTCACCTCCACAAGCCACGCTACCACTGCTGGGGAGATTAGCAGGGAAGAACAGTGCAGAGCGAGCAGGACAAGACCTAGATAATCTTCCTGGTTTACTCCCTAGTATTTCAGACAGCTCCTAAAATCCCTGCTGACACCCCTAACTCTTTCACAGGCCGGCAGATCCCACTTCTCGCACACATAAAATAGAGGCTACGTCAGATGTAGCTCTCCCTGGAAGAGGCAATGTTTTTGCGGGTGTCTTAGAAGCCCTTCATGGCTGGATGCTGCTCGCCAAGAAGCAATAAAGCTTGAACCCACTTATTCTAAGCCCAGATTATGATATGCTATCAGCAACCGCTGTGTCACCTCACAGCAAGATGTCCTGTCCAGTGGTATCAGTCCTCTGCAACCTGACCAGCAGGGCCAGACAACAGCAACAGGAATATATGTTCATAATTACTGCTAAGGATAAAGCACATCCACTTCCAAGGAGAATGAGCCCAAGAGACATGATCCCATCAACGTTGTGGGTTTTGGGGCTTTACGGACGTCTTTTGAATACCTAAGGAACCATCTCAAGGTAAGCTAAAACCATAAAAGCAGGAGTGAGATTCAGCATCAGAGATGGGCAGAAGGATCCACCGGGATCTAAGCCATGCTCTCTGAGTGTCTCTTGGTGAAAAGCTCCTCTTTCATCAGTTTCCTCTCCTGTGCAGTGGAAGGTGGACATTCCTCACAGCACAAGTCGTAGTGGCTTGTGGCAAGCGGTGGCTTCCAGCCCTAATGAAAGCAGAATAGCAGATGAGAGGAGAAGAGGTGTCGCAGCAGGGAATCCCCATATTCTACAGGGGGAGCTGAAAGCGGTGTATTTCCAGGATCTTTCTGGCAAATACTAATGTATAAAACAGACTCCATCATCTCTCAAAAAATTTACTGTTCAAACGTGGGTTCTCTAAGGATGTACTGAAGCGCAAGAAGAATATCCCCTTTACACCATCTGTATGTGATGAATGTCCATTTTAGCTTACACCTCCTCCTGACACTGCCCCGCCATGGTCAAAAAAACAGTAACTCATTTCCACTCATTTAACCTGAAGAATTATTATTTTTCCTCTCACCTGCTACTTAGACTTCTTACCTTTGCTCTCCTCCTTTAGAAGGAACACAGAAAAGGTTTTATCCAGAGTCTTCACCTCTCTTTGCAAAGCCCAAGCACATTGTTCCTTCAAATCTAAGACCCTGTAGACAGGAAACCACAGACCGCAACACACTTCAGGCCTTCTACATGACAAGGCAAAGGATCAAACTCCTTAGCTCTTCCTCCTTGGCTGCATCCTCTCTACTGCCTTAAGAGCTTCCAATATTTGCAGACAGCTTTATGCTATTTTTTTCTTAACAGCAGGATACTGTATGCCAGCTATATTCCCTCTCCCACTCTGATCCACAAACAAAGGAACGAGCCAGAAGAGCAGAATTTCCTCAGAACTGACTGAAGAGCTGCAGGCTGAAAAATCTCTCCCATTTTCCGTCCCTTCCACTCCGAGATATATAATACCTCATTAAAAATGTTTGATATTTACAGGTTGCATATATATTACAGCAACCATATTTCTTCTCCGTGCTACATCTGCAGCCTGTTAAGACTGCAAATACTGTGCTTGCACAGCTCTGAAAGACTCAACTGTGATTTTTCACAGCAATATTACTGCAAAGTCTCTTCCCTTTTCCACCTGCATACTCAGACAGACGTTTCAGTCCTCCTCGCTCTGACACCTACACAACTGTGCAAGGAGACTTCCAAGGTCATCCAGTCATTTGGACCTCCCACTGCACCACAACAGTAACGAGCCTGTCCAGGTCAGCCACATCCCCGTATTCTTATTAAATTAGCCTCAAAAAAGACCTCCCCTCAGCCCTGCTTCATTGCCTGCCAGCCCTGCCCATACAATAGCATGAATGACACCTGAAGTGTTCCATATTCCAACACAAGGTTCATCTTATAAAAGGACTTTAAAAAAAAAAAAAGTTAGAAAGCATATACCCACCAACATAACCCTACGCTATAAAATATAAATGAATGGTTGTCATGGAGATTGCTTCAGAGAGAAATAAGAGTCCCTCACAAATGCTCAATGGCCAGAAGAAATCCTCACACACGTACACCTGGTCCCTTCCCTTTCTTACTGTTATTACCGAGCTTCATTCAAAGACTGGAGTTTACCTAATTCTCCAATGTTTCGCACCAGCAAATTGCAACAGGAAGAGAAGCGCGCCGTTTCTGCCACTGAAACCTATTCAGATTTCACCAAGTATCCTGAAAAATCCCATTGCTTTGGACAAATCTATAATCTCTCTTATTGCTCTGTGAGGCACAGTTTTGAATTACTGTTTTTCATTACTGATATGCTTTCTAGCAGACCCTGCTGTGAGATAAAGTGGTATTAGAGTGGCATTACCGGCTTGTGGAGTGATTGAGAGACATACAGGGCTGCAATACACTCCTTGAACTAACAGGCTGCAATATATCTAGAAATCCTTTCACTAATACCAGGAGAAGGAAGGGCAGAAAAATAAAGCACTATATATTCCCAGACTATACACATAAAAAAACCCCAAAACTTGCCACTGACCAAATTCCACACTTCAAACTACAAATGGAAACTCTAGAGCTATGTAAGCAGTCCCAGGAACATTTTAGAGAGGCAGAGGATACCCAGCAGTGCTCATGCAACCCCACAGCTTCCAGGCTAGGGCATCTTGTGCTCATGCAGCATGGAGAGCAGGAGCTGTAGGAGAGAGAGAAGGCCTCAAGAAGAGTAAAAATGAACATGACTAGGCTGGTTAGCAGTGGTCTCAACACTCCTCTGACCAAGCTTGTGTTTCTACAGCTTTCTAGCATGTGAAGGTTTGAAGACAGACATGGACACGTGAAGGTTTGCAGACACCAAACTATGTAGGACTGTTGATCTGATTGAGGGTAAGAAGGCTCTACAGAGGGACCTGGACAGGCTGGATGGATGGGTCAAGGCCAATGGGATGAGGTTCAATAAGGCCAAGTGCCGGGTCCTGCATTTCGGTCACAACAACCCC
>JAOXJM010000002.1:3436216-3451265 GCA_026413425.1 Tringa solitaria | reverse complement strand
GGGGGGTGGCCTCACTCACCGGGAAGCGGCTGGCTACGGAAGACGGGGAGGGGGCCTGAGGCGGGGCTCTGGCCGGCGCCAGTGCGCATGCGCCGTCCCGCCCGGCGGGAAGGGGGGGGGCAGGCCCCGCGCATGCGCAGTGCTGACATCCTCCCCCCTCCCCCCCCCCCTCCATCGTCGGTGCCTGAGGTGATGTCGGGGTAGGCCACGTCCCGGCCCTGCCGTCCCCCCCGCTTTGTGTCTGCCGCACCCGCTTTAAAAATAAAGACCCTGCCGGGGAGGTCTTTATAAATAAAGACCTAGGAGGCTGCCAGCGGTTTGCCAGCCCCGATCGGCATCTTTCCAGCGCCAAGCATCGCCCGGCTTCCCCTCGCCAGCTGGGGAGCTGGGCCTGCCCAGGTTTGTTGAAGAAGGTGTTGCTGGGTGTATCATAGCCATTTTAAAAAGTTTATTTTTGTCAGGGCGTTTTTCCTTCGCAGCCTGATGCTGTGTTGTGTAATCCGCGCAGCAAAGGAAACAACCTTGAGGTTGGCTGTGAATGAACACACAATTGGTAGTTGTGACAACCTTTCAAAAGAAACATTTTCTCTACTAAATCTTTGCATGCTCTCCAAAGGCACCCTCTGCATAGCCTAAAGAGTTTGCAGAAGTGTATTAAGTAGGATAAAAGGGCCATGAAAATGATCAGGGGGCTGGAGCACCTCTGCTGTGAGGACAGGCTGAGGGAGCTGGGGTTGTTCAGCCTGGAGAAGAGGAGAGAGAGAGGGGGGAGACCTTATAGCCCTTTCCAGTACCTGAGGGGGCTACAGGAAGGCTGGGGAGAGTCTGTTTAAAAAGGCCTGCAGTGACAGGATGAAGGGCAATGGCTTTAAGCTGCAGAAGAGCAGATTTAGGTTGGATATTGGGAACAAGTTCTTTACAATGAGGGTGGTGGAGCACAGGAAGAGGTTGCCCAGGGAGGTTGTTGAGGCCCCTTCCGTGGAGATATTCAAGGTGAGGCTTGACGAGGCCCTGGGCAACCTGGTCTAGTTGGGGGTGTCCCTGCTGACTGTGGGGAGGTCAGACCTTTGGAGGTCCCTTCCAGCCTGGACCATTCTATAATTCTATGAAATGCATTAAATGAGTAGGACAATCGGGAAATGCTTATAAGTGGTTTTTAAGGAGTAGCAAGTGCTGTCACTTACAAGTGCCAAATGACTGCTTTTTTTACTATGTGACATATTTAAGTACTCCATCGTGACAAAATGTACAGCCAGTACCTCTTAAAAACAAGGCTGAGAAAGGAATATGCAAGAGGCGGCTGGGCTTGTGCTGTAGGGACAGATGGATGCTCGGCTGCTGCCGGTTTAGGTCAGATATAGTGTTTTAAAAGCAAAAGCACATCTGGAACGAAGCAGAGCAGAGTTGCTGCAGATGAGGCACAGCCTGGTTTTGTGCAGGATGTGGTGCTGGAACTGGCAGTCCCGCAGGCTTCCAGGTTTTATGAGGCAGCAGGACTTTTTTCTTTTTTTTTTTTTTTTTTTTCCATTTTTGTGCTCCTGGAAACGAGGCAAAAAGAAGGGGGGGGGGGGGGAGATGGACGGGGAAAGAGTTTTTATGGCCCTGGGGAGTGGGAAGAGTGCCAGGCAGCTGAAAGCCGGTGAACTCAGGCCAGCGAGCTGTGCCAGGTTATTTTTACGCGCGCTCCAGTGGTGCGGCTGGATTCCCAGGCCCCTTTGTCCGAGGGGTCAGAATGGGGGTTACCCTCAGTTTCTGGGTGCCACCGCGTGGTGCCACAGCTCACTGCACCCCTCCCCGCAGCGGGCACGGGCAGCTCTCTCCCACGCAGGCAGGGCAGCCTCCAAACCACCGGCGCTTTGAGGCTGCCGAGCCAGGGAGTGGGAGCAGCAGCCCAAAGCTGTGGTTGCTGGCTCTTCCTGGACCTCGCCGCCTTCATCCGCTGTCAGATACGTGTGCGGTCGCTGGCTCGCTGGCTTCGCGCCCTGGGAAACTCCCGAGACGCCCTTCCTAACTCCGCTTTGCTCTTTTTGGCTTTTTTTTTTGTTCTTTCAGGCTGGGACGGGGTGAAATGGCAGCCTCTTCCTCCTCGTCTTCGGCCGGTGGAGTCAGCGGCAGCTCTGTAACAGGATCAGGGTTCAGCGTTTCGGACCTGGCGCCGCCCCGAAAAGCCCTCTTCACTTATCCCAAAGGAGCCGGGGAGATGCTGGAAGGTGATTGCTCCTGCTCTTCTCCTTCCTCGCTCCTCCTGGGGTTGCCGACCTTGGCACCCCGCTGCCTTTTCGGATTTTAGCTGGCAAAAGCTGGAGGGAGGAAGGAAGCAGCAGGGCTCGGGTAGGTCCCGAGCAGCCCCGGCTCTCCCACCAGTTGTTCGTGAGGAAATGATTTTTCTGGCAGTCACCTGTTTTTTATCTCCATGACAACACTTCAGACAAGGAAGCCATCTACCTGAAAAGGAACATGACTGTGTTAATTGCTCATTGTTAACTAATCCTTTGATGTCGGGCAGGAATTACTGTAAAGATAGCTGAGGCAGGAGTATTTTTCTTGGCAAAAGGTATTCTGAGGTTGGATTTTGACTGGGCTAGTACAGGAAGCAGCTTGTATCCCTGCTGGCCAGGAAACGTAAGGCTTTTTTTTGCCCCCTCAACCCAACTTAAAACCTCGCTGCAGAGGTCTGCGAGAGGATAAATCAGCACTAGAGCTCTCTTTTAATCTTTGGAGGCTGAGCACGTTCCCCTTTTGGGCTGGCTCTTGTCAGGGCATTTCTCCAGGGTTGCCTGGAGAGGGTTGGGGCTCTGATCCAGTGCGGCGTCTCGCCTTTTAGTCCCCGAGCCGCACTGCCCGCTTCGTCGGGGTTGCCTAAAGGAGGACCCAGGCACGTCACCTGCCCCCTGCCCCTCCTCTGGGTGAGGGAGGAAGGGCAGGTCCTCCAGATGACAGGGTCGGTTTGTCTGTCTGTCTGTCTGTGTTCCCCTTGAACTTCCTGTGTCTCCACACCACACGCTTGCCTGCGTGAGCCTGAAGTTCATTGGGGTGGCCCTGCAGCTCAGAAGTGACTGCAGTCTGGCAGAGACAAACACGGCAGCGCAGGGCAGCCGGGAACTGAGCGCTGCCTCCTTTAAGGACTGGTTTTATTACACATTAGAGCCCATATGCTGGTCTATTGAAGTAATTATGACTAAAGGCTTGCTCATAGAACTTAAGAAGCCCTCAAAACAAATTAAAATAATGAAGCACTTCGTGTTACCAAATAGACAGCTCTTCCTCCTGAGAGCCACTCGGCAGGACAGCTGGGCTGAGGAGTCAGAGGGAGAGGGAAGGATGCATTTGGGAATAGCAGGGGGCAGCATCAACACAGGATGCTCTGAAGATGGCAAAACTCCGGCTCTTCCCTGGGGTTCAGCTTCGGATTAGATTTTCCGGGGCCAAGGGTCTGTTTCTACCCTTAGCCTTTAAAATTGCTTCTCTTCCTCATTTTTATGGTGTGAAGCTTTTACTTGATTTTGCTTTGGGCTGACCTCTTTACCAGTAACCCAGCGGTCCGGCTGCTCTGGGTGGAAGCAACAGCTGAACGTTGTCCCTGTCGCAGGAAGCTTTAAGTTAGTTTTTAATGACTGAGATAAAAGACGATAACACCCATTCTTTCAGCAGGCAGGTGCTAGTTGGGTAGCTCCATACCAGTTTCCCCTTCAAAAATCCCCACTAACCGACTGATTTTTATTGTTACTTTAACTATCTTGTTTGCTTTTAAATAAGCTTTTGGGCTTTGGGGTTTTTTTAGAAGGAAGTAGTATAAACTCTGCCAGTACTTGGCATACAATCAGCCATGTATGCCAGATTGCTTTATTTCTGAGACACTCGTGTGATCAATTACCGATTTAGATGGCAAGATACACGTTATTTGAAATCCTTTATGCGGGGTGATGGTCTAAGCCTGTGGAAAATCATAAAGCATTACAAGGACCCAAGTCTTTGAGCCCTGAGGGAAGCGGAGACTGCTGTAATATTAGCTGGCTTCTCCTTAGCTTACCTCCTATTTAAAATGGACTAAAATTGCTCGACAGAGGGGACGTAAGAAGATACCAGCTGGGACACCTCCCAGGTAGCGCAGCCATTCCCCGGTGGCACGGAGAGCCAGCCAAAGCCCCGCACAGGATTTGAGTGCGGGGCTGTACAGGCTGGAAACCGGAGCGCTGCACAGGGGAAAGTGTCAGAATAGGCAAATGGGGAAACCCACACCTCAAACGTAAAAATAGAAGGTCGGCGGCGCTCAGTTAAGGTTGCTCAGTCTTAAAACTCTCAGATTAAACCACCTCCCTTTTTCTGCTTACAGATGGCTCCGAAAGATTCCTCTGTGAGTCTGTCTTCAGCTATCAGGTTGCATCTACATTAAAGCAAGTGAAACACGGTAAGCACCCAAGCAACATCTGTTTTAACTGCATGTTGATTGGGGAGGATGGCAGGGGAGCACGGAGAAAAGGCTGACATGTTCTCGGGTGCCAACCACAAAAAAGCAGAAGAGCCTTTTAAGTTGGCAAATTAACGCTAAGTCAGACCATCATTTGAGTCCTCTTGCAAGCCCTATGCAAAGCGACGGGAACCCACACGGCCTGGGTGGGAACAGGCTGTGCCTTTCGAAGCTTGTTTTTCCATCGCCGTGTGCTGCGCTGCCTTCACAAGAGGTGAGGCCAGAAGAGGAGGTTATGGGCAGGAAACGCCCACGCTCTGATCTTGGCCCAGCGCTGACTGTCTCTTTGGCCTTGGGCAAAGAGACACTTCATTCCACCTTTGTTTCTCTGCTGAGCTGTAGTGACACTGGCAGGGTCACGCGAGGTTTCCAAAGGTGCTCGGGAGACAGGTGCCTGGCGTGGCGTGACGGGGCTGACTCCACTCCCTGCCTCCCCGAGAAAGAGCCTTATGTCTTGTCTGAACTTCTCCTTCCTTCCTGGGACCTTTGCCTGCCGCCCAGGTGCCTGTAACTGAACGATGGGCTTGACTGTGCAGCGGCTTACGTTCTCAAGACGTTGGGCAGAGCTCAGCTCAAGGGTCACATCCTTTCTGGTCCCCGCCTCTTGTCAGCTTCAAGGGGTACTTCCACGTGTTGTCTCAGACTGGAGAGGTTTCCTGTATTCCACCGGGGAGGGTTGCCAGGAGGAGGTCTGCGGGGCGTGCAGCAGCTTGCAAGGCCGTGATCCTGTGTTTCTGAACTGAAAAGCAAAGCTGAACTCCAGAGCCGTTGCTTCCGTGGCTCCGGCGCCATTGCAGCTGTAGCTGCCAGGGGTTGCTGTGCAGCCCGGCACCCACATAAGTGCCAGCCTTTCAAACTGGTTTGCAGAGCACCGGTGGTCTCCTCCCTGTAAGAAAGGGGAAAAAGCTTCAAAAAAGGTGAAGGTCATCGTTTTTTTGGGCTTGTTTGTTTGCCCGCTCCCAAAAGCACTCGGTTGCGGCAGGTGGAGTGAGAACAGTCCCTCTTGAAAGCATCCGCTGATGCAGTCGGCATAAATTGTGCATTTTATGTTATGCCTCTTGCTAGCAAGTCAGCTCACACTGGGCCATTTTTCCAAGAGGCCACTGCGCTGTTAAACTTCCAGCAGAGCCAAAGAGAAGGAGGGCTGTTCTCATCCCCGTACCGCTGCAGCTAATTAAATTGAAAATGGAGCCTGCGTGCCCAAGACACAACTGATTTTAAATAAAGCTGAGAGGAACAAGTTGTCTCGGGGTTCCCCGGGGAGACTGCCTGGCTCTGCGCGGGGACCTTCGCATCGTTAGCACGCTCTGATGGCAGAGCCTTTCTGCTACAGTCATCCAGGTCCTGCTCAAAGGACCTTCCTTGGTTAAAACTAGTGAGTTCCTTGCACTGCACCCAGCTCTGCCGTGGGCTGAGAGAGCTCCCTCTGAACTTCTCTCTTTTGCGCTATAAATATTTATGCTAAAGAAATGAGCTTCATCCTGTCTTCACCCCCCTACGCTAATGGGCCTCGGGTTTCCCTGTCAGGACTTGAATTTACAGGGCATGGGCAGGGATGGGTAAATAAATAGACATTTGGCGCTGGACGAGGCAGAAAAGCCTGTCCCTGCTTTCTCCTGCGATCCGTCGAGATCTCGCTGTTTTTGCGCAGGGCGTCACGTAGAGTGGGTTTGTGTTCAGATGGGCTCGGGGAGGGGGGGGGGTTTATTCTACTCTGTTTCCCCATTGACAGCCAGGAATTTGCATCTAATTGAGAGCTTTAATTGCGCTGTCGTTGCAAACCACAGTTACCTTTGAACTTCTCACAGATCAACAAGTCGCACGGATGGAAAAACTAGCTGGTCTGGTGGAAGAGCTGGAGGCAGATGAGTGGAGGTACAAGCCAATAGAGCAGCTCCTGGGATTCACTCCCTCCTCGGGCTGAGCGTGTCTGGATCGCTGCTGTCAGGGAGCAGAAGAAAAACATTCTCTGGCCTGGCTTCAAAACACACCCCCGTTTATCAGGATGCTGACAGCTGCATCGGCAGGACTGGGCTATTTTTTAAGTTGAGAGCGAGGATCCCCCGTAAAGCTGCCAGTAAATGGAAATGACAGGATTCTTTAAGTCCTCTGCAGCGTTACAGTCTGGCAGGGTTCGGTTTCTGTAACTTAGAAGGTAGGATCAGTTTTACAGAACTCAGAGAATCACCTTATTGTTTACAGAGGAGGGGAGACTTACAGCGTGGTGGTGGTGGGGAAAACAACCCAGTCACTCAGCCTGGCCTTTCCCCGGCGTGTGGCCGAAGGACTGGGTGATCCACGGGCTGGGAAGTGTGTGTCTTTGCCGCTCGGGCCGGGCCTCCTCTGTTGAGCAGAGGTAACGACACCCTGCCAAAAACGCTCTTCAGCCCTGGCCGTTGTTTTTGGGGATGAAGAGGACGAGAAGGGGCGAGTGGTGACACCTTCTTCTCCAGAGGCACCGGGTGTATTGCCAACAGGGGTCTCTCCATTGCTGTTCCTCTTGCCTCTGCACAGCGAGCGCTGGTGGGATGCTGCTCTCTAGTGCAGAAGCTGTATCTTTGGAACTCTTCTTCCTCTTTGACTATCAGTTAGATTGCTCTGTGATAATAAAATAATTCTGTCTTTGAAACCATTTATCTCTTCGAAGCTTGGTGTGGGGATGTCTGATGAACAATCAGCTGCTGGGTAGGCAGCGGGAGGTTTAACGAAGCTCAAAGGCAGCTTGGCTGTTGGCGATGGTCAGCTTAAGTTCAATTTTAAAAAAACAACCCTCTGAGAGGAACCAGGCCACACTCGGTTTGCACTCAGAAGTGGATTGATTTAAATCAGATTTTAACCCTGGTTTAACTCTACCAGCGGAAAGCCCTTCTTTAAATCCATCCATTTTAATCATCTTGGTTTTTGTTTGTACTTCACTTCTGTTCTTGAGGGGAACTGGAGTTCCATTTTTCTGGTGTAACCATTTCAACATGTTAATTTTCCATCGATTAGAGCCTTAACTCCACGGTTTTGCTGGCCAGCAGGGGGATAGGCTCAGCACTGTATTTAGGCAATCGTACGATTTACTGCTCCAGATGCCTAATTCTGCCATTTTCAACAGCTTATTGACGAGATCTTTTTATTTTCACTCACTGCATCAGTCCGGCCACATCTGGATGGAAACAGATTAATTTGAATCCGTGCCCGTCTCAGTTATATCACCAGCGATTTGTGTTAGCTAAAACGAAGGGGGAGAAGCGTGCAGAGGTGTTATCCGTTCGATACTGCTTATAAATTAATTCTCCTATCAGAGTCGGCTTTTCGTGATCCAGAGCCACGCATCTCCCCCCAAAAAAAAAGAAAAAAGAAAAAAAAAAAAAAAAGGAAACCCCGGTTCCAGCTCCGCACCTGTGGAAATTCACCCTGCGGTTTCTGAAAACGGCGTGCGGGCGTTCTCACGTAAGGCTGAGACGTGTCCCACGCCACCTTCCCCCCCCCCCTCAGCCCCGTCGCAGGGCCCGGAAAACCTCCTCCCCCGGCGCTGGAGGGCTGCCAGCCCCTGCTCTGCGGGGGCCTCCTCGCACAGCCAGCGGGTCCTCGGCCAGCCTGGCTTCAAACCCCAAGGCGTTCGGTGGGAAAACGCCATCCCAGATGGGCTTATTTTAAAAAGAAGGGGAGCGTTTCCATCGGCAACTCGTTTGTTCGGTTGGTTTCAGGCGTTTTATTTTTAATCCTGCTCCCTCCAGCCACCTAAACTTAACCTTGGCCAAACTTGCCCCCCCCCCCCCAAAATAGCCCCGTATCAAGAGAACAGCGTGGGGTTTGGGAATGGCACCCCCAAACCCCCCTCGCTCGCCCCCCCCAAGTCCCCCCCAGTCGCTGACCCAGCGCTGCTGCTGCCAGCCTAATGAGATGCAGAAAGAGCTTTTCCTTTTTTACTGCTTGAGGTGAAGTTTTACCGCTCCATGGGGTGGTTTTACCCTCCGGGGATGCCGAGGGACTGGCGCCTGCGGCTCTGCCGGGGGGGGATGCGGTGCCCAAGCATCGCCCAGATCTCCCCGCAAGCCCGAAGAGTGCCAAAACATCCCTAACACAGCGGGGCTGAGATTTCCCCCCCACTCCTCTCCTTCCCTCCCCTCCTCCCATTCCTTGTTTTCCAAGCGTTTCTCAGAGCAGGAGCAGGGAACGGCCCGGCTCCGTTCAGTACACTGCGTGTTTGTATGTGCGCCCAGCACCAAAATAGACACATGTGCGAGAGCCATGGAGAGGAAGTGAAAAGTTCACTCTGTACAGTACTACAAATGCAAAAACATGTTGTTGGCCATTCCCTCCGCCCGCTCAGTAAACACTTTATGAAGGGCGGTGGAAACCGGCGGGATTGCTGCACGGTAAAATTTAAAAAAAAGGAAGAAAAAACCTAACCAAAAAAACCCAACCCCGCGCTCCCCTTCCTCCAAATGCAGGTTTGCCCTGGCAGCTGGATGTCCTATTTCTGCTTTGTGGAGCCAGCAATTCTTCCTCGGGGGGTTCTGAAGCATCATTTTCCCCCTCTTTCTCCCCCTTTTTTCCCCCCATGCAGGGGTCTCTGCAGCATCACTGTGCAGGTCGGGGGGGCTCTTTGGAGGCTGCAGCTGGGAGCGGAGCGGCAGGGGGGAAGGGAGCCCGTCAGCTGCGAGCAAAAGTTGATGCGGCGAGGGAAAATAAAATAAAAAAAAAAAAAAAAACAAACCCAAACCCTGAACAAAGAGCCCCGTTCAGGGCTGCTGGTTGGTTTTCCTGTGGGTGCTTGCAGCAGAACGTTATGTACCGGCGCGCAGGCCCCACTCACGCCTCCCCTCCCCAGCTCCTCAGGCTGGGGACGGTGCCAAGGCACGCGCTCGCCTGGCCACCCAGCCAAAACAGCCAGCCGGGGAGGGCCTCTCTGCTCGCTGAGGATGTGGGAGCCTGGGGCAGCACCCCCAAACACACCGGCCCCCAGCTTTTGCCTGGAGTCAGGGGGTAGAGGGAGCAAAAGCATCCCAGGGGAGATGAATTTCACAGCCCCCGCTGAGTCACGGGGCTGACATGGCTCCCAGCATCTTGGTTTCCAAAAGCTGTCACCCTCAGACACACATCCCTCGCTTCTGCTGCTTCTCCCAGGGGTGAGAGGCCATTTGGCCGCGGCAGGGACCAGCACGCCGGGACCTGCCACCCCGGCCCCCACGGTTGGGGGGGGGGAACTGACTACGGGCTCAGCAGGGTGGCACAGGATGCTTGGGGGTCGCCTCTGCTGTCCCCATCACCCCCCAGTGATGGAGGACAGGTCCGGAGAGCGTCCTTACACCCACACCCCGAGCACTTAGGGAACACCTCAAAAAAACACTGTGTCCCCCTCCCCCCAGCTCTGTCCCCTCATGTCATTCCCCACGGGAATGCTCGGCCGCAGAGGATCACACCAGCCTCGCTGCCCACCCTTGTCGGCCATCGCCTGCCGAAATAAACACGTAAATCTACCTAAAAGTGGGGTTTTTGGCCAACGGAGCTGCTGGGAACCAATGTGAAGATGGGGGGACTACACCACAGGCAGTGGCAGCCACCCCACCGGGAAGGAAATTGCCCCCCCCTACCATATGTGGGGCAGGTTTCGCACCCGACGTGCGCCGAGGCACTCGCTAAGCCCCCCCGTACATCTCCTCCTCCTCCTCCTCCTCCTTCTCCTTCTCTTCCCCAGCCCCCTCCCCCTGCAGCCCTGCAAAACCGCTGAGCTCAGCACATCCCAGGCAGGGGCCCAGCCAGGACCCTCCCCAATGCCAGCCGCCCCCGCCGGCTCCTGCTTAACCCTTTGCAAAGCCGGCCGGGATGGAAAGGGGAGCCGTGGAGCAAATCTCATCCTGGAGGGGTGGGGGGAATGTCCCGCGAGGCGCAGCCGGCCAGGAACAGGCTGTCCAGAAAGTTTCATCCATCACCCCCCACCACCACCCCGCTCTCTTTCTCCCGACAAAGAGGCGGGGGGGCAGGTTGAGGCGAGGGATAGACACGCTGCTCGGCCGCAGAAATCACGCTGGGTTTATGCCAGCAGCAGTACCCCGGGGAGGGGAAGCGCAGGGATTACTAAAACTATAGTTAAAAACTTTGCTTTCTAGTCCCCAAAACCATTTCTAGAGCCTCTGCTGCAGCAGAGCAGATGGAGTCACAGTCTCTTTTGGGAAGGAGAAGGAGCTGCAAGCCCCGCGACGCCTGCGCGTGCAGCATCACGTTAGGGTTTTGGTTGTTTTTCAGAGATCAAAAATTGCTTTTTCACTTTAAAACCTGCCATCACCCCAGAGGCCGCTCGCTCCCCTGCCTACCAGGCACTGATGGTAAAAGAAAGAAAAATATTTATGCTCAGCTCCAGAATTCAAGCTTATTTTTAGCAAGGTGCCTATCCCTGTGGTCCTTTACCTCTTTTTTTTGTTTGTTTGTTTGTTTATTTGCCGTTTTCCCCCTGTTTGGACCCCAAAGCCAGCAGTTCCTCATCTATTTTCAGCCCCAATGACTTGGTGGTTGCGGGGAGAAAAAAAACCCACGAGCTTGATTTTGTTACAAACAGGATTCCAAGCCCCATCCAACTCTTTCCGAGTGCCTCTGTGCATACTTTGCTGGATTGTGCGGCAAGCGCACAAATACCGGTGTATATTTTTAACAGCTGGGGTTGGGGTTTGTTCATTTCTTGTCCCCAGAAACGGAGCCAGTAGCCCTGCGTGCCGTGGGCACAAGCCAGGGCTTGTTCCCAGCTCCCCGCACATTCCCTCCACCCCGCTGCTTCCCCAGGATGCCACCCGCTCCCCCACCTTGGACCTCTGCTCCTGAACCGGCAACGGATTCACACCCCACTTCTCCTTTCACCCCCCACCCCCCCCAAAAAAAAAGCCATTTCCCCACCTGGTGGGGTGCCCAAGCTCTCCCCACCTGCCGCCCCGCAGCTCTTGGGGGAGAGAATTTGTCTCCCCGTTCCCCCCCACGCTGTGGAGGTCACTGGGGGCAGGCACAACGCCGGCACAGGGGGTTTATCCCCCCCTCACTCCCGGCCGTGTTTACCGCCGGGCTGTTATCAATCTCTGCTCGGGAAGGACAGTACCCAAGATAGCCCCCGGAGTGACTTCAGAGTGTGCTCAGCTCCTCAGATAAAGCCGCAGGCAGCGTGGTAGGAGGACAAACAAAGCCCTTTATCGCCAATTAATGGGGCCTTCGGCTCCTGGGGCTCCTCAGAAAGGTCACGTACGTGGGGGCAGGCACGCAGGGACCTGTGGAGGGGGGACGTGCTTTCCAGAGCAGAGGGCTCCGAGGGGGATGGCGTATCGCCCCCGTTTTACAGGAGCACTGGAGGAGGCAGACATGGTTTCCCCCCAGCCTGGCACTGAACAAAGTCCCTGTCCCAGCCTGGCCGTGCCCTGCTCTTACTCCCCTCAGCACCCTCTGATTTTTAACACATTTCACTCCAACAAGCCCTTCTCCAACAACCCAGACAACGCCAGCTAATGGGACAGGATCAGGCCCTGCCAGTGCTTACCACCTAAACGCTGCCTGGAAGGCGAGGCTCAGCAGCAGCCACGTTAAAAACAACACACACAAAAACCCTCACAGCCCTGTCACCTGCTGTCTGATTTCGTGACGGCCAAGGCCTTGCCTCACAACCCAGAGAGGCGTCAGGGCATAAGCCAGCCACGGCGTGCGTCCTCCTCCCTGCCTCTGTCCGCACCAGAATGTGTCTGAGGCTGAGCAGCAAGGCCTGGGATGGGGCCTGGCCCTGGGGGGGGCAGGGAGGGCTGTGGTGAGGCCTAGACCCAAGCCAGGCACTGAGGTGGGGGCTGAGGTGAGGCCCAGGTCCTGAGGGCTGAGGCCCAGGCTCTAAGGGGGAGCCCAAGGCGGGTGAGACCTAGGCCCTGAGAGGGAGCCCAAGTCGGGGTAAGGACCAGGCCTGGGTGAGGCCCAGGCTCTAAGGAGTAGCCCGGGTGGGGGGTGAGACCTAGGCCCTGAGAGGGAGCTCAAAGGGGTGAGGCCTAGGCCATGAGGGGGTGCCTGGGATTGAGGCCCAGTCCCTAAGGGAATGTTGGGGGGGTGAGGTCTGGGTCCTGACGGGGAGGCCAAGGGGGTGAGGCCCGGGCCTTGAGGGGGTGAGGCCCAGACTCTAAGGAGGAGCCCAGGGGGGGTGAGACCTAGGCCCTGAGAGGGAGCCCAAAGGGGTGAGGCCTAGGCCCTGAAGGGGTGCCAGGGGGTGAGGCCCAGTTCCTGAGGGAATGTCCAGGGAGTGACGCCTGGGTCCTGAAGGGGAGCCTGGGGAGGGGGGTGGGTAGAGCCCAGGCCATGAGAGGGTGAGACCTAGGCCCTAAGAGGGAGTCCAAAAGGGTGAGGCCTAGTCCCTGAGAGGGAGCCCAAAGGGGTGAGGCCTAGGCCCTGAGGGGATGCCAGGGGATGAGGCTCAATCCCTGAGGGAATGTCCGGGGGGTGAGGCCTGGGTCCTGAGGGGGAGCCCAAGGGGGTGAAGCCTGGGCCTTGAGAGGGTGAGGCCCACTCCCTAAGAGAATGTCCAGGGAGTGAGGCCTGGGTCCTGAAGGGGAGCCTGGGGAGGGGGGCGGGTAGAGCCCAGGCCATGAGAGGGTGAGGCCCAGGCTCTAAGGAGGAGCCCAGGAGGGTGAGACTTAGGCCCTGAGAGAGAGCCCAAAGGGGTGAGGCCTAGGCCCTGAGGGGGTGCCAGGGGATGAGGTCCAGTCCCTGAGGGAATGTCCGGGGGGTGAGGCCTGGGTCCTGAGGGGGAGCCCAAGGGGGTGAAGCCTGGGCCTTGAGAGGGTGAGGCCCACTCCCTAAGAGAATGTCCAGGGAGTGAGGCCTGGGTCCTGAAGGGGAGCCTGGGGAGGGAGGCGGGTAGAGCCCAGGCCATGAGAGGGTGAGACCTAGGCCCTAAGAGGGAGTCCAAAAGGGTGAGGCCTAGTCCCTGAGAGGGAGCCCAAAGGGGTGAGGCCTAGGCCCTGAGGGGATGCCAGGGGATGAGGCTCAATCCCTGAGGGAATGTCCGCGGAGTGAGGCCTGGGTCCTGAGGGGGAGCCTGGGAAGGAGGGGGTAGGGCTCAGGCCATGAGAGGGTGAGGCCCAGGCCCTGAGGGGGTGCCCGGGGGAGGTGAGGCCCGGGCCCTGAGGGGGTGGCAGGCGGATCTCACCGGCCCGACCCAGCCCTCCTGATGCAACCCCCGGCGGCGTTTGCGGGGCCCGGGCCGGCTCCGGCTCGGGAGGGGGGAAGGGGGCGGGGCCTCCCGCTGTCACCGGGCAGGAGAGACGCCGCGGACGTGCCCCGCGCTCCCATTGGCGGGCGCGGGCCGGAGGGCCGGGGCCCGACTCACCGCCTCTATATAAAGCGGCGGGCGAGCGGCCGGGTGGGTAGAGTCGAGCGGGCGGCGAAAGGGACGCGGTCGGAGGCGGCGCCATGCCCGGGCTGTGGGAGCGGTTGGCGGGCGGCGAGCCGGGCCGCTTGGAGACCTCCGACTGCGAGTCGCTGGGCAGCGCCTCCGGCTCGGAGGGAGGTGAGTGGGAGAGGGGCCCTTCCGGGGGGGGTCTTGAGGGGCCGAGGGAGGTGGCCCGGGGTCCCTCTCAGAGGCCGGGGGTGGCCCGGGGCCCTTCAGGGTGATGGCAGTGCCGTGCCAAGCCCACTGTACCCCACTTACTCTTCTCCCCAAGCCCCCGCTGACCCACCTCCTGTCCCCTCCGCAGATGCCGATTACGCCGAAGGTGTCTCCCTGCCGGACCTGGACCTGCTACACGACCCTGAGGACGAGCTGCTGTGCTCCAGCCTGATGGACCTGGTCCAGGCCACCCTGGGCAGAGCCCCGCTGGGGGCCAAGCGCTCCTCCCGGCTCCTCATGCCGGCCCAGCTCCTGGCGCAGGTGAGGACGGAGCTCCTGCGGCTGGCCTGCAGCGAGCCCTGCGGGCTGCGCGGGGCCCTCCTGGACCTCTGCGTGGAGCACGGCAAAGCCTGCCACGACGTGGGGCACATCGCCGTGGACCCGGCCGTGGTGCCCACTTTCCAGCTCACCCTGGTGCTCCGGCTGGACTCCCGCCTCTGGCCCAAGATCCAGGGACTCTTCACTTCGGGGCCGGCCTTCGCGCTGCTGAAGCTGAGCACGGGCTTCAGGGTGATCAAGAAGAAGCTGTACAGCTCCGAGCAGCTGCTCATCGAGGAGTGCTGACGGCCCACTGCCGCTGGAGAAGCGACTTCACCCAAGTGGCTTCCGAAGAGCCGGGTTGGAGCGTCAGCGGCTCCCGGCAGCCGCTGTAGTTTAGGTTAGGCTGGAGTAGGGCTGTAGGTGGAAGTAGTCCTGGGGGGCAGGCAGAGGGGTGTGTGTGTACCCCACCCCCACCCCCCCAGGGGGTGCCTGCCTGTGCCAGGGCATCCCTAAAGGTGGAGCGGAGCGGGGACCCCGGGCAGAGATGGCTTCACACTGTCGATGATTGTGGCTGCCGTGCTCCCAGATATGGCAGCGGGGCTGCTGGCGGGGGCAGACGGTCTCCCTAGCATTGGCTGATTAATCATAGTATTTCTTTTTTTTTTTCTTTTGTAATGAGGATTGTAATCAATGGGGTTTCGAGGGCGGGG
>JAOXJM010000002.1:3370616-3382906 GCA_026413425.1 Tringa solitaria | reverse complement strand
AGGTCTCCCCTCAGCCTCCTTTTCTCCAGGCTGAACCCCCCCAGCTCCCTCAGCCCCTCCTCAGGAGACTTTTAAACATGTTCACACAGACATCCCCAGCCTCTTACCCATCAACTTTTGGAACTACCCGGCTCTTGGTTAACTCAGTTGTGCACACACGAACAAAAGCATCTACACTAACTAGCTTATCCCTTCTACTTTATGGACTCAGCGACACAGATCTCCACACTCAATCTCAAGGCAACGTAATTAACCAAAATATCACCCGTGGGGTTTAATTTACAGGGGTCCTACCAAAGGCACTTCTGCCTGTGTAAGCGCAGGGTTCAGCATGCTGCACTGTGGGAGCTCGGGAGTGGATTTACACACACGCTTCATAAACCAAAGGAGCTTGTTGTTACAGAGCAAAACCCTCTAACTGCTACTAATGATGCAATAAATAGAAATTCCAACAAAACCCTTAAATGGCTTCCCCTGAAGAGCCGCTCCATCAACCATATTCAAGGCACCCAGCTCAAATGCAAGCAAAGCAGCAGACACCATACTGCGTGGTTTCTCACCCGGCATTGCGACGGTGGCATTCATCAGCCCATGAAGCATCCAACCCAAATGAGGAGATGGCAAAGCTGGTCCTGTGGGTTCCAGCGATGTCCCAGCCATACTCACAAGCAGCTGCAGCACCTCAACGCATATGTTTTGTCACACCCATGGCATGCTTCTGGACCACTGACTACCTTAGTCTGCTGACCACAGGACATTCTCAGCTTGATGATGGGTACCTGCTCAGTGTCACTGCCCTTAAACCCCTCGTGTCGGTGCCAGTCATAGCACTGCAACTGCTCACTTGTCACTGCTAGTGGAACAGACCCAAGTTACAGCTAAGATACAATTTAAAAAGTGGCTGCCTGAGTGCTTTTTACTTGATTTCAATCCAAGGGGTATGTTGAAGACGACCACGCGGCCAGACATAGTCTTCCTGCACTAGGCTGAGTATGGAGCTGACTGAAGCAGAGCCCAAGGGCCATCTCACCCATCACTCCTTGAAGCTCACCGGTCAGCACCTCCAGGATGTCTCACCAAGCCTTTCCCAGCTGACGTGCAGAAGCTTGATGTGGTCTTATGATCGTCAGCCCCCCTGAACTACCTGACAGTTGATACCTGACCCTTCCTCCACCTTTCAGAGTGAGGCAGTGGAAGGGTTTGATTTCTCTGGCACAGCTGATTTCAAAGCTGATTTGCAAGCTGTACTGGGTAGAAATCAGTTAGGAACAGCGTTTACAGCATCTTCCGATAGAAGTACGAAGCACAGCTTTCGGTAGGTCACCCATGATGGTGAACCACCCACCATCACTCTCCCTTCTTAAAGAAATAAGGGGCTGAAATTCAACCTGTCTTGTATTTAAACTAAACTTTCTCTGGTGCACATTTAAGTCTTTCGTTACCTGCTGTCGTAACTCATTGATGAAAATCACTTGCCTCAATTTCCTTTATAGTGGATCTTCATGTTTACTGAGACAGATCTCCCTTCTGCTTTTCCTTTAAGCTGCACATGCCATGGCCTTGTAACTTATTTCCATTTTCCTGATGGTTTTTTTTTTTCCATACTAACATCCCACTCTGAATTCTTACCAAGTCTTTGGCCAACACTGGCCAAAAACCAAATGCCAGATTTTCCCAAAACCCTGAGGCAGTATGGTCAACCTTCACATGACCCTTTCCACACACTGAGACAGAAGCAGGCTGCCAGAAGCTTTGAATGCCATCAAAAACACGATGAGCTGTGCAAACCATTTCAACTGCCTGCTTAGAAATTGCCGGCTTACATATATATACGCTGGGCTGTGACTCCTTAACTACAGAGTTCCCCAACATTGAACTATTCATGGTGGTCAGATGATCCCAGTTTTAACGGGAGAAGTCACAAAATACTGTCATCCACAACACCTTTACAGCTATCCATCACAAAGCCGTAGTCATCAACTTAATTTCTGTCCCCTAAAACTTCCAACACATTACACACAGAAGAGGGAGTATATAGATCTGTGGGAATGAGCCTCATTACTCCTCTCTCCTTGGCACTAAACCCATCACAGTTTTGTCCATCCTTGACTCTAGTAAGGACTTCTGGGGGGGGAAAAGCCTCAATGTCAAGATCCTTTTCCTTCAAGAGCTGCTGTTTAAAGATTAATGGCTATCAACGTATCTTGAAGCTAGAGTCAGGGGATGACGACAGTGGCGTGTGCTCTCAGACTCTGGTAGGGACAGGGATGATCTCCAAGACATCTCAGCTGCTGACCCCTTCATTCCCAATCTGCCTCTGCAAGCTGGGATTGACCAAGAGAAGGAGGTTCAGGCTGAACTTCATATGTAATACCACAAAGGGACAACTGGGTTAGCAGAGGATCACCACAGGAGGTCTCCCTACAGAAAACACATCTGATCCTCCACCAACGTCTCCTGTGTCTCTTGGATTCACAGCATCCACCCTACAGCTGTGCCGGCAGCGCACATTTGGTCTGTTGTCTTAGCAGAGAAGAAGCTCCTAGGCAACGCACCAGAACACAAACGCAGAAGTCAAGCTGCTCTAGGTTTTTCTTTGGTTGCCTAAAAAGCTGCTGCTTTTTAATTGTATTTTCAGCTTCTTAATATTCCCATCCCTGCTCTAATTCTGTGCTTTACCTATTCCCTCTCACAGCAGCCATTGTTTGCCCGTCACCACCCCCAGGGCTTGGAGTGCTTCCCTCCCACTGCTCATGACCCAGCTACAGCATTTGTGCTCCCCAGGGCCCTCAAGCCGTGGGGTGCACGTTACTGAGCCTGGGTCCTCCTGATGCTGTATCCCCAAACTCCCTTTCCCATTGAATCGCTCAACCTCTGGGACAAACAGAGCACTCGTGGGGTGCACTTCAGGCTTTCTGTACTTCATGATCAGCCCATTCTCTCCTCCTTCTCTATGGCATACTGCGTGGTTGCAAAGCACATCTTTTAATATCTCACACACATGCAATACCACAGCCTCACCGGTGCACCCCAGGTGACTCAAACCATTCCTTAATACCATTACACATCATGACAGACACCTCGGGCAAGTGCTGCAACCAGGTCAGGAAATCACCAATAAAGAACCCAAGCAATTTTTGTTTCTGCCATTAATTGGCCCAGTAAAGAGACAACTTCACAGGAGCTGGTTTGGCTTTTCATATGTAAGGACCATGTGAAAGAAGAGAAAGCAAACAAGGGACTAAAGGAGGAGACCTAGATATGCAGGATATAGATCTAGATATAGAACTGACAGAACTGTGCAAGTATACAAAATGCATTGCAGGATGCAGAGAAGGAGGAATTCATAAATAAATAAAAAAAAATTACATCCTACATCATTGTTCCCACATTGGCCAGGCCAGCAGTGAAGCTGATGATGAGCAGATCAGCAGGTAAGGACAACTTTGTGAAACAAAATAGCTAACCAAACCATGACAGAGACTGCCATAAGGGCGACTTAAAATAAAAAAAGACTTGTGTAAGTTTGATAGCAAATTGATCTCCAAAATGTCTGAGTTTGGAGCCTTTCCTTACAAAGCTTAGCCACTCTGACACTGCCAGACTTCATTTTTCAGGCCAGCCGAAACAATTTAAAGTTACTTATTTCGTTCACCTAAATCACTGCAGTAGATACAGAACTCATTACTGCAAACTTTGTTACCCACATTAACAAATCACTGCCAGTCTCTATCGGTCTGCAAGCCAGTATAAAAACAAGGCAGAACCCAAAAAAAATCTTGGGTAAACAGTGCTTTGTGCCTCTATCAGAAGCTGCCGCAAACACAGCAGCTTTTAATATTTAGTACAAGATTACTCAGATACCAACAACCCCAGCAACGGGACCCAAAGCAGAAAGGCACTTATGGACTCAAGTTATTACCCTGAAACCAGATTGTGAAGCATCAGAAACGCTTCCTGAAACCACAATGTTTGTTAAGACAGGGTTGAAATCCCAAAAAATCTAGGACTTTCTAACAATATATGGGTAGATGGAAGAGCATCCATCACCCTTGCTTCATAAAAACCAAGCCAAGCAGCAATCATTATCGGCATCGGTCATGGACAACAGGAGTTTCCAGGGTAGTTACTCTCACATCACCTGTCACAGAACAGACACATAAAATAAGTGATTTTCCAGATGGCAGCAATGACATGGTACCTTTGCCATACTCTCCCCACAGAACCCCAGAATCACATGGGGTTGGGAAGGGACCTCTGGAGATCATCTAGTCCAACCACCTGACAAAGAAGGTCCACCCAGAGCAGGTTGCACAGGAATGTGTCCGGGTGGGTTTGAATGTCTCCAGAGAAGGAGACTCCACCACCACTCTGGGCAGCCTCTGCCAGGGCTCTGCCACCCTCAAAGTAGAGAAGTTCCTCCTCATGTTTAGATGGAACATCTTATATTCAAGTTTGTGCCCCCTCCCTCTTGAATCCCATTTTGCTTCTCTTTGCTCCAGTGCTTGGTAGATCTTTTGCCGGGGAGAGACCACTACTGGGGCATCCTTGATCCTCAGGTAAACAAAAATCCCTTTGTTTAAGCATAATAATGGTTGGACTAGATGATCTTAAAGGTCCCTTCCAACCTAGACGATTCTATGATAATGATACACATCTGCATGACGATCCGACTCTTCAACCTGTCAAGCTCCTCCATGGGAAGCTGCATCTCACCATCTCAAAGAGCACACTCTGGTTCACACCAGACTGAGATGTGGGGTTGCTCAAAGCCCTGCAGCACAACCTTGCTGCTCCAGCCCTGGCACCTCCCACTGGGAAAACAGCCCCACACCTACAGGGGGCAGGGGGGCTAGATTAGCAACCAGCTTCACCAATTCAACTGGGCACAAACACCCTCCATAGAGTAACCATCAGGGAAACAATGTGCTGTAGAAATCTCACTGTGAGCAATTTGAAAAAAAAAAATTACTGAGGTTTTGCGCCACGTGTATCCCACTGCTAGCAGAAAGAGGCCTGAGGAAATAAAAGCCAAATATGCAGATTAAATCACCTCTATTAGCAGGTTTGAGGCTGCCTTTCAGGGCTGATACAGATGTGGAGAACAAAGGGCTAACACAGCTCTTTTACAAGCACTTACAGAATCACAGAAAAATTTAGACTAGAAGAGACACACAGGCTGGCTGGGATTTCTCTTGGTCCACCAAGGACACAGGGCTATCTAGGACAGACACTAACAAGCAGAAATAGCATAAACAATGATGTCAAGTCTTATCCATCTTCCTGACTTGCAGAGTACTTTAAAAAAAAAAATTAAACAAAAAAATAAATCCACCACTCAAGCCCAATACTGCCTGCCCTAATAGGACACATTATAGCTGCAGAGCCCGTCCAGACTAACTTGTCACCATTTGCCACACCAAGAGACAAGAAGAAAGGCAGTCTTTCATAGACACTGATGCAAAGCAGCATGAATGCAGTAAGAAAACAGCAAGGGCTTTGCCAGGAGCTTGCCCCATTCAGTGGGTTTGTTCCTGTGGCTCAGCCTTAACTAAGCCGGGCCACCACTACATTCTGAAAGTAGCCAAACCACAAAAAGTTGTAATAAACCCTTAAAAGCTTCTTCTCTCCCTCTGGCTGTGGTTCCTTTCCTCATACTTGCCTTTCTGCAACTGAGCTGATTGCTAAATTTCCATAAAACAGTGGAAAATGTACTTTCATCAAAAAAAATAAGCAGAAGGGAAGGCAAATACACCAGGTCACAGTGACTTAAACATGTTATCAGCACCTCAGTCATAAGGAACATCAAAATGTTCAGTGTTTGGTCTGATCTAATCCCTCTGAGAAAGTTTCTGCTCAATCTTAACAAGAAATATTCATCATTAATATTTTCACGTGAAAAAAATGAACTGAAATCAGTAAGAGGAAAGTGGGTTCAGATGGTCAGAAACTACTGTTCCACCTGCAGTCAGCAGAAGAAACTGGCTCTCCAGTGTATTAACTGCAGAAATGCCTGGATCCTGAGCCACAGGGAAAACAGCTCTAAAAAACCTCTTAAAGTAGATTTCTTTTGCAAGATTGAAAGCAAGCGTCCCAGAACAGAGGCACTGTGTCACCTGGGGGCTGCACCAGCCCCTGGAGGTATTCTTCAGACCTGCTCGAAGTACATTTCCCCAAAGTCTTTTCTGGAGTTCAGACACCAAACATGAACCAAAAAAAAAAAAAAAAAAATCTTTTTCAAATTAACATTCCAGCTTCAGACCATGTACTAATTTTGCTAAGCCAGCAAAGGACGAGTAGATGAGGGTACAAGAGTTCAGCTGAGCCCCGAGGCCCTGGCAGATCTGCCACCAGCTCTTTTCTGCTCCTTCTTGTCCACTGGTAATGGTAGCCATGCCAAGAGAAGGTCCCAGAGATGATCTCCATGGGCAGTCGAGCACGAGGCTGATGAAGGACTACTGTGCTCACAGGTTCCTTACCCAACTAGACATATGAAACAAGGGAAGTCATTAAGAATCATCTACATGAGTTACCTGATGCTCTGCAGCACAGTATTTCCTAGCACCAGTTCTCACATTCTCCTGACTTGCATGAGTCAAGACTTGAGGGACGTCTCTTCTCTGAATTACCACATTTTTAAAGTGGCTGAGTTCATTAGAGCACTCCCTGGAAAAGGAGCAATGCAAACCCACTAGATACTTGTATGAAAAGCTGCTTAACCATGAACAAACATATCAAATGCGAAGCAAGGAGAGAAGGTGAGAGATCATGTCAAAAGACATAAAAGCAGAAGAGGGGAGAAATGCTCAAGACAGAAATGGGCCTCTATTACCTAAATCTATGAGAACTATGAACAGAAAAATCATCTGCTTTAGTATCACGAACTCAGGAAAATATTAAGTCTGGCAGAACAGAACTGTTACCTTTGCATAGGTCAATTTTTCAGTTCAAACAAGTATCAAAAAAGCTAAGCACAGCATGGTACAGCACTCAAGGGTGCTGTCAGGAATTCAGTAATGATGCATTTATGATATTCATTAACTTACCAAAACATAAATATCTTGCACTGTGCCCAATTAATAAATAACTTGTTAGAAAGGCAACTAACATTCACCAGAAAGATGTACAATTGACTGAAATCACTAAAAACTTAATTAATACTAAACTGTTGCAGGAGGAAAAGAAGAACAAGTACCATGAAACTGAAAAAAAAGCTCTATTGCTTCATGAGATAAGTGAGAAACCTGTGGAGGGGGCACAGGACTCCAGCAGAAGGTCAGAAATAACACTCCAGTGTCCCTGGAGCAAATGTGGCAGTGGGAAACTGGAGCGGAATGGCAATCAAGGACAGAATAATCTATTTCTCTTCCTTTTGCGTTTCAGCTTATCTTTCTTAACCTTAAAAAGCATTGCATTTGTTTTCAATTTGTAGAGGCATTGAGGAATCTACACTTTCCAGTCCAAGAATATTTTCTTCCACCAACGTATTACCCCTACAAATGCTGAGCCACACCATTCGCTTTAATGACCAGTTAGTGAACTGGACAATTACCTTCATAAAAAAAAACAACTAGTCCTTGAGACAGTTTCTTATTTAGGTTCATAAAACTCCAAATAAAAGAGGGAATAAATTCAGGTTAAATCCACAATGACTGACTTAACAGGAACTTAATAAAACGCTGTCGGTTAGCTGGATCACACAACCTGAGCGCACACACGCTTATACATCAGACTGAAACAATAGTGAACTCCAAGTACTGCTGGAGTAACTTAAGAGGTTATAGTGGTGCAGGGATCTTCTTGTGCACAAATCCCCATTTCTGATACAAATAAAAGCTTGGCTTTGCTCAAGCCTGGTCGAACCTTCGAGCCTACTGCAGAGAAGGGCACTGTTTCTACCACAGTCAGCTCTGCCTGGGAGCTGAGACACAGACCAAAGAGTTACCCAGTCCTTTTCTTGTACTTGCTTTATTTAAAAAAAAAAAAAAAAAAAAAATAATTTTGAAGCTTGGTGCGTAAATTCAAGCTATGTGACAAGGAGCAGGAGACTGGGAGCTGCTGACTACCCATGGCAATGCAAGGAAAAAAAAAGGAGATCTTCAATTCAACTGAAAGGCAAAAAACCTCAGAATTTCTTCTAGACAACATTTCTTACAAAACACACTAATCCAGGAGCAAAGAAGGGAGGTCACATAACAGGGGCCACCTATTTAGCAGGATTCAACAAGGCTTGAACATTTACGTAGCAGAAATATTCAAAATAATGAAGCAAAGAAGAAGGAGGAGACAAAAGAAGAGAGGAGTTCTGGGAACATTGTAAACCCTGGTCCTTCAGGGAACAGCTCACTCATTAGGACTGCAACAAACCTTCCTCAGTAAGGCAGCAACAGCCCACTCACAACCTCTGCTGTCTTTCTTCTAAAGCATCTCATAATGATCTCCATCAGCAGCACCAAGGCGATGGCAAGGCAAGCACCACATGGAGGGACATGCACCTGGGATGCGTGCCAGCTGCTGCTGCAACTCCACAAGAACAGCTACCAACAAAAGCTGGAGATGTTCCTGGGGAGCACCAGAGGCAGCGAAACGCTCATCAGAACTTCAACAACAGGTCTGATCCACGAGTGCTATGAGCCACAGCTGTAGTAATCCCCTCTGAACCCTTCCCATACTCTTCCTTACAGAAACCACATCAAGCAGCACGGTCCATGCTGCACTGCCCTCCCCCATGTGTAAAAATAACCCAAACCTCAAGCTTCAGAATATCGTGCTGCAGCTTGCGCTGGAAGTCGAGGAAGTGGGAGATGGTCAGCTTTCCCTTCAGATCTGCCCCAAAGAAGTATGTTGTCAGCGCAGAGTTGAAGCCAGTTTTCAGGGTGTTCCCCGTTGTAGAGCGGTCTCTGTGGCGCATGCCCATGCTGGTTTGGGAACGAATGATGCTCTGGACCTAAAAATAAGAGGGAGGATGTTAGCATCAAAAACACCAGTGGGACTTACACTAGTCAAGTGTCAGTACGAAGTCCTCCAGGCTCAGGTGAGTCATTCTCTATTTGCCTTAAGTAATTCTTAAAAGACATGACAATTCAAAAATTTGGCTGAACTTAGGCTTTTGGGTTTTTTTCAGTCCTCTTTAAAGACAGAAAAGTATAAAATGCCTAAAATGAGTTTAAAGACACAGTTCACCCAGTTTTCAGATGAGCACTGTAGCGCTGATCCTGCGCCTGGTCAGCAGAGAGCAGCTTGTTCCCAGTGAAGATGCAAGAGGAGAAAAAGCAGAGGCAACCTTGGGGAAGAAAAAAAGCCTACGCACATTTTGGAGCTTCCAATCCCACTTTACCGCATTTCACACCAAGCTAGGTTAGCTCACATTGCTTTTCCTTTCCCCTTGTGCACAAAACCAAGGGGTTTCTACCCAAGTACACCCCTCCTTCCTTGCTGCCTGCTGCTTTCTGCTCCTCCATCCCTGGGGCTGTGCCAGACAGCCGCCTCTTCCTCCTCCCCTGAGCTCTCAGTCATGCCCTGTACCTTCTCGAAGGCACCGCTCAACTTCAGTGGGTGCTATGAGACAGGGCAAGGATGTGCAGGACGACCTCCCTACCCTCTACAATATGGCAAATGGTCAAACCTGAAGGATGCGACAGCCTGAAAAATCCAACAGTTTGTTATTTCAAGGGTCCTGTGCTAATTTAAGGGAGCAGCCAAACCAAATACACATTTGTCTCCTCTCTCCATCCCCAAGTATCCCATTACCCCTTCCCAGCACCCGCTCACCTGAATGATTATTGCTGGCATATGAGAAGCCAGGCTTATTCTCTGTATGAACTGATCTTTTCCAACAAGGCAGCAGAAGGATTCACATTAAGGATGAGTGGGAAAAATGAGGGGAAAAAACAGCCACCCGACATGCTGCCCAGTTCTCACCCTTGATGGCACAGGCTTCCTGAAGCTCCAGCAAACACTGCGGCTCTGCCTTCAGCCTCTTCCTCCCACCAAAAAAAAAAGTTGGAAGGGAGGAAGAAAAACAGCTGGCAAGAGCTCCAGCTGTCAAAAGGACACCAGAACCTCATTATCATGGTATACGGCGTGTTCAACTTTTTTCCTAACAAGAGAGCGAGCGCTGGAACAACCCCAAAGGGGATGCTCTGGAGGAGAAGGCTGCCTATCGCTGGCTGGGCTCATCTCCCTTGAAATGCTGCCTCAGAACCAGACTACTGGCTATTCTTCCACTACAAAGAAAACCAGGTCAGGTAAGAGGGAAGGGGGGGGGGAGGGGGAAGAGGCTTTTTTTTTTTCTTTGAAATGACACACTGTGATGCCAGGAAGGATTTCTGCACTGTAAATAGCAAGTCCTTATTTTGCTTTGTGCTCCACTTCAACTGCAAGCTCTGCATGCACATTTTGGAGACAAATATTTATAAACTGTCTGAAGCGATGCAGTTTCTGACCAGCTTGGAAAACTGCCCCTGTTTCTGCAGAACGAGTGTTTATCACGCTGCAGGCTGTTCGATACTGCATCTTTTCCCAGGTGTTATTTATAAGGCATCCTACACCCCTCTTCTCTCCCCATCTATAACAAGGATCAGACAGTTTGAAAATCCATCTGTAGGCACTGGAGCCAAAATTATTCGTCTGGCCCCTATTTTGGGGTAATCCTTATCCAGAAAAGCAGACGAAACCGCTGCAAGGAGTTGTCCTCCAGTCCAACCAGTGCCATTGTCCCCCACGGCCCATTAATAGTACAAGGATGTGAAGCAGAGAGCTGCTTCCCTGTCATTTGCATTTATTTCAGCCTAAGTCTTTGTGATCTGTTTCATCTTTTGCACCAGACAAGAGGAAAAAAAAAAAAAAAAGAAAAAAATCAATGAAAATAGTTAATGGTTTGAACAGAAGGTCACGAGTAACACCACTTAAGAGTTTACTACTTTTCATCTGACTTTTTAATTAAAACTAGAAGAGTAAACTAACGATTTACATGCTGAAGATGATACTGATGAAGGCACCAGGCTATTTAGCGCTGTGCACTAACCACATGCATCAACTGGGAAAAAAAAAAAATGAGGCTCTTCAGTGAGGCCTGAAGAAATTCAATATTTTCTTATTGGGTAGTTAAAGCCTCCAACTTACATATTAGCTAAATTACCACAAATCATTTTCTTCCTTGATGAATATTCTTAAGGCTTGTCAGACATTAACCTGAAAACTGCTGCTGGTTGTCTCCAAAGATGACACGTCAAAAAGGAGTAAGAAACTCATTCCCACATACTCACAACCAGCGGGGACTCACAGCTTCTGCGATGACTCTTCTTTCCCTTCTTTTATTCTTCCCATTCTCCCCAAAACACTGTTGCTCTTTTAAGCTGATGCCACCTCTAGTAACACATCCCCCTGGAAGGGTCAGTTCTAGCTGCCCCTGACAGATAAGATGTTTTTGGGACAGATCTGCAAACCCTGCCATCATTCGTGCTCTTACTGAGACATTTCCATAAGGAGTGAAAAAGAGTATTTATTCCTATAAATTACGGTGTGTGCTACATTATGTACACGTATAATGTTATATACATGCCTCCTGCTGAAGCTACGCCTTTGCTTTAATTCTGTTTGCAAAGTGCAGCAAATCAGTTAATAGTGGTATCTGCAAAGATACTGTCAGCTTCTTCTCACTTTTCCAAACAGCTCCTCTCTCTCCAAAGCTGTGGAAGATCAGCCTTCACCAAAACACTCTGATGCTAACCAGGAATTTTATTCCTTTATACAAAAAGGTAGTGACTCACGTAACAAGCTTAACAAAAAGATGTGCCTCTTCCTAAGGATTTTTATATGACTTAATGCATGTCTAACTTCCCTTTGCCTACCAGATGATTGGAAGTAATTTAATTCAATTTTGTACTTTCATCTTTATAGCACTTCTGAAAGATCCATCCTCAAGAATCATTCTTTCTTTACGTGTCTAATAAGAAAGCCACATACAACACCTGCATTAGTACCTTCGTTACCAAAGACAGGCTTCTGCTTTGTTTATAACCATATGCTCACTAAAATGTTGTTTGATTCTTACTAACCTTCTTACTGGCTGAGAAAAGAGTCACTGAGCTGACAGTGATAAGGAAAGGGTAACAAGATGCAGTTAATCACTTCCAGGTTCTCTCATATGTCAAAGTATGTGCTCCTATATAGAATCACAGAATGGTTAGACTTCAAAGGGACCTTAAAGATCATCAGGTTCCAACCCCCCTGTCATGGGTAGGGACACCTCCCACCAGACCAGGTTGCTCAAAGCCCCATCCAGCCTG
>JAOXJM010000002.1:3332421-3361509 GCA_026413425.1 Tringa solitaria | reverse complement strand
GGGGGCTGGAACTGGATGATCTTTAAGGTCCCTTCCAACTCTAACCATTCTATGATTCTATAAGGAACAGCTAAAGGATCTGACACATGAACAGATGCTCCAATCCACCTTTTGCAAAGCTCTGCCATGACAATGGGTACCTCCAGATACAGAAATTCACACCAAGCATGCAGTATGATTTTCCTTGGAGTAATGTCCAAGATACCACCATTTTAAATTTTTCTTTTATTTAATCAATTAAAAAGAACAAAAAATAAAGAAAAAAGGATATTGCTGTTTCACTTCTCTGTTTTGCTTGTTAGCCGGCAAACCAAAGAGACTGTGTCATTTCGACACCACATTCTGTATTTTGTTTTTACCGTCAATGACAAACATAGGCCTCAGTTTCAGGGACTTGAGAGAATGTGACAGTGCCTCAGCCGGAGTACAAGGCTTACCTTTCAACAGCTTCTCATCTTTTACCACATGACTCACAAAGTGTTTCTGGAAATCAAGGTTCCCTCTTGAATGTCTCTCCAAAATAAGGACCTGGAAACAAACTGGAAATGGGATCTCCAGATGAAGGCCATTAGAAGTTGTGCTGTCCAGGGAACCCCTGGACAAAGAGGACACCACAAACATCTGCAGGTTCTGGGACATTGCTATGAGACACAAAATTACTGTATTTCCTAATAAGTAAGTTTCTGGAACCTCTCAGTGAAGCTAACAAGTACTGCATGCACAGTAGTCCTTCCCTGCTGCAAATTTACTGTCCTGTGTGATACAGGAGGTTGGTGAAGATCCATCAGCCCATCACACCATGCAAATGCAAAGGATGGAGAGATGAACAGAGAAAGATCAAGTGAAGACTGCAGGTGAAGAGGCTGGTAGAGCATCCCATGCCCTAATGTCAGTTTTCAAACCAGAGAGGTCAAGCTCTGCTTGGGAAGATTCCAAACTGCCAACTGCAAGAAATCCATCCCGTTTCTGTCCTTTGGCATAGTTACCAGCCCACAACAGAAGTGGGATGCAGAGACAGAAAGTCCTTGGTCTCACAGGAAGCAACCAGGCTTACATTCAGAAGTTGGGACATCCCTTGAGAGAGGATATCTGTGCTGCTCAGATAAATCTTGGAAATCCCACACAGCAGCGACTGGGCTGGCAGAAAGGTACTGAAGGCATCCCTGCACCATATAGCATGGATGAGATGGACCAATATAGGTAAACAGAGGGTGTTGAAAGCTTAGATTAAGACAAAATTGAAATGAACAGGACCACAAACAAAAATATTCCTATAACTAAGTGCCACAAGGCTCGTTTCTACAACAATAGGAGATAGAAGGTTGCTTCAAAGCAACCTTCTATCTCCTTTTGTTGTAGAAACGAGCCCTGTGGCACTTAGTGCTGTTTTGCAGGATTAAAACAGCATAAGTAAAACAACAGATCTCACTCATGGCAGGGAAGGAGGCTGAGGAGATTTGCATCAGCCAGCAATACGTATTTAAAATGGCCATAGTGCA
This sequence comes from Tringa solitaria, assembly GCA_026413425.1. Classification (NCBI taxonomy): domain Eukaryota; kingdom Metazoa; phylum Chordata; class Aves; order Charadriiformes; family Scolopacidae; genus Tringa; species Tringa solitaria. Next base: position 3,360,010 of record JAOXJM010000002.1, on the reverse strand, counting down.
AACAGGCCCCAGCTGCAGTGCAGGAGAGCACGTTGTGCCACCTCCATCACAAGTGCAACAGCCGGCCAGAAAATAATTTCCAGAGCTAGATGGTTTGAGACTTATTTCCTACACAGGGGAAAAGAAAAAAAAATATATATAGAAAGGTGAATCTATCCTAGGCAAGAGACCTCTTGTGGGCCGCCACCCACAGGCTGGCAGCTCTAGAAAGAACAAGAGAAGAGGGGAGGAGGAGCTGCAAGTCTGCTACGAGAGCACTGGCAAGAGAGTAATTACTTTGGCTTGAGCCAAAGTAATTTAACCCTCCATCCAGAAGTAAATCCAGACACAGTGACATTCCAATTACAGAAACAACATCAACGTATTCTTTTAATGCCCAGCTCCCTTCAGTACCTGTTAATCAAGTAGGCATTAGCGCGTCTGGATGACGGACCACATTTGCTCTGAAACTGCAGTCACTGATGATGGAAAAGCTCTTTCTCTCTTTCCTTATTGCCTGCTCTGCAAGTCCAAAAGCAAAATCCTCTTTGGTTGGGAAAGAGATGTCTTGGCTTTCCTATCACATTTGAAGGACTCAGGGGAAATCCCACTGGCATTTTGCTTATCCCATATTTTGCTCATCTTTCTACCTCTGCCCCAAAACACAGGGAAGCGGCTGAAGCAGCCGAAACGGTGGGGTGTCCTCAAGGCCACTCAGCTCTCGTTGCTTTTAATAGAAGGCTGACATTCTGAAGCAGTTAAACGCTATTTTATTAGTTGTTTTAAAAATACATTTTCACAGAAACACAGCAACTGATGAGAACAGATAGTGCTAGAGCCGAGAAACTGCTTGTAAATAAAATACACTGACAGCCTTCGTTTTCTGTGCAATATGCACATGGCTCTCAGCGAGCAACACAGAGATGAAGCCTTGAGCCCTCTCTCCCCCTCTCCCTGCCCAGCAGCTGCCACACAGCCAGTGTTTCAAGAATACAACTGAAACATCTTCGCAGCTTCAACTGCAGTTTAAATTAAATCAAATGCTTTGGGAAAGCCCTCCCAAAGCCTGCTGGTGCTTTGGGTAGAGCAGGGGAAGTGGGCAGGAGCCTTCTCAGAAGACTTGCTGGGCATGACCCTCCCGGGGAGCTGAACAGCACAAAGCCCACTGGGTTTCTTGTTTTCAGAGGTTATCATTGATCTGGTTTGAGTTCAATAAGCCAAAGCAGACTATGACTGATCTCACCACTTCTGAGCACAGCCAAGGAGCGCCTCTCCCTGCTGCCTCCCACCCTCAGAACCAGCCTCACAATCCCCTTCGGATTATCCTGCTTTAGCGCTCAATAACACCACCTTCCTTTCTCAATAATTAGTGGCTTTTAGCTATTTGATGTAATCTACAGGTCTCTTGTCCAGATACATGCCTAATGTTTGGGTCATTTAAACAACACGGTGAGATAAACAACATTGAACTGTCAGTTTTAAGTACTTTCTTCACTCATTTTATTTATTTCCAAGGGAAAAAATATAACTGGGAACTAATAAATTACCTGGCAAGGTAACGTTCACTAGTAGGAGAGTAAACCAGTGTGGCACAACAGTCAATTTTCTTTCTAGCCACAGGGCAAGGTTTGTTTGGGTGTTTTTATTTTTATAAAAAAGCAAATGCTTTATAAATCAAACCGAAACTCTTCCTGGGGGGAATCACTGCTTCACAGTACCTCCAGAGACATCCCTCCATCTTCAATGTCCATTCTGCAAACTCCTAAAAAACCTAAAAATCACAGAACACTGCCCCTCCCCTCTTCTTTATCTTCTCCCCCCCTTTTTTTTGAAGGCTCCTGCTTTTCCCACCCCTCACATCACTCCTCAATGCACAAACCACCCAATTTTCTCCCCTCTTGTTAACCTGATTCCCCAGTAACTGCAAACACAGTCAGAAGCCCAGGAACAAGAGGGGAAAAAACCTGTCCCTCCTGCACAGCCCTCCAAAATAAGGCTTTCTGCTCCTCTAACACAAGATGGTCCCTTATCTTTTATTCTCACAACTAAGAAATTAAACCAAAGCAAGAAAAAAAATTTATTCCTGCTGAATGTGGAAATTAATTCTGCGCCCTGCATACCTGATTAGGTTCACCACTGGCACAGCCATAAAGCCAAGGGCAGGAGTGTTTTCGAAGCCACGTTCAGTAATGTGATACTATAGGTTTGGGAGTTTGTCGTCATCTGCGGAGACTCGGATTAAAAGCCCTTGCTACACAAGTGAAAATAGCTTAGATAATTTAGGCACAGGCTAGACTAATGTAAGAAAGGAACGGCAAAAGTCTTAAGAGTCAGTTCTGAGATTAAGTCAAACAAAAAAAGCAGGCTAAAGTAATAAAAATAAATTCCCTGGATTGATCTAGCTTTATCTCTCAGTGTTTGTTTTCACATCCTGAAGGTCACATACACATCTTCCCCATTTGACAACCAACAAGACCTTGAACATTGCTTCTCCCCTGTAATAGATCCTTGGAAATGCCATGCTCAGTGATCGAAGAGCTGCCTCTTTCATTTGTCCATGCTACAGCACAGAAGAACAGGGGGCAGAAAATTAAAGCACATGTTGCTTTTACAAAATGTCAGTGAATTACCCAGCCAACTACCTGGACAGCATAGAGCAGGTAGCAACGGGGGTCTACAGTAAACTGGGAAGTGTCCTGTAATCACATCATCCTGAAACAGATATTTACAAGTGCAGATGACCAGGTTTTCTCTCTAATTTTTTTTTTTTTTTAAGTCTGAAAAGAAAATGTCTCAAGCTCATTTGGACAGTGACATATTACTGATGAACCCACATTTTCTAATGGGGTTGAAAAAAATATCTGGAATATCTGTTTGCGATGCAGCACCTTCCAAGCAGCTACAGAAGCTCTGGAAATGAGGTTTTTGAGCTTGCTTTCCCTGCTAAGAAAGTCTAGAAATGCTGTTACCAAAGGCTTCAATTTCACTGTTTCTTGCCAACAAAGCAAACTCTTAAGTGCCAGCACTTCAAGTGCAGAAGACTTTGCTGGAAGGGATTTGCAGATCACAGAAATATCACAAATGCAAGTCAAGCGAAGCAGCGTGAAAAGACAGAAGGTATCTAATGATACTTGTTGAAATGTAAATGGCTTAACTTCTCTCCTCATTGGATTACATCACACAGAGGCCTGAGTTTACCCAAGTGAAAATACAGCCGGCGAAAAGCGTTCAAACAGCCTTGTAACCAGCAAGGAGCTGGAAAGCGAAACTCATCCAAACACAAGCATTTCACATGAATACAACTCACCAACACACCTCTATCTACAGTTTTGAACAGCAGGTCAAATGACTCAAAAACAACAACAAAAAAGTTTCACATTTCAGAATGAGAAATATATCTTCAGAAGTCATCAATCTGCTTATCTTTCTAAACCACTCAAAGCTAAGTCTAACCCAGCGGAAGCAACAGCCATTATTCACTCAGCCCAAGTTTCAAGCAATTAAGAATTCCTTGTAGGGAAATGTATGTAGGCAACAGTAGCAAACACACTTGTAAACTTTCAACATTTAAAAAAAGCAGTAATTGCAAAGGAAAAAAAAACACCACAAACGCTGTACTTACTGGAAAGAACTGTTGTGAGGAAGATGTAGTCAGAAAAAGAAATGAGTCCACATTCTCCAAGGGCATAAAATATGCTGTCTTCATCAGCAAACTTCTCCCGCTCCTGGGATAATTTCTATTTATTCATTTGACCCACACCCCCAAAAAGAGAAAATAAAACAATCTATTAAATACAGAAAAGGAAATGAAATTTATTTGTATCCTTACCACCAACAAGCCATTCCATGTACACACACCCCTACTATCTCCACTCATATTCAGTGGACCTTTTCCAGCCTTCAAATCCGTCAGAAACGCTCTGCAAAGATCAGCGCTCCGCCGTCTCAAATGAGGGATAAGGATTTGCACAGTACTAATTAGTTGGTTTAGCCTAGCTGAAATACAGATCAATAAAACTATGTCCCTTTTGCTTAAAATTATCTGAATCTGAGAGATTAGCATTACAAAAATCAGATTTTTTTAATACAGGATTCAAAAAGGAAATTATTATATTTCACTAATAGTGTTTTAGTTATACTCTGTTGTAGCAGTAGCCAGGAAAGAATCATTTCACATGAATATAAAGTATGATCAAAGTTACCAAAAATGTGTAGTTATCAGAAACACAGGATTCTGGAGTGTGTTTAGCAAGCTCACTAGGAGGACCGGGACTGATACCAATCTCAATCTCTCTCTCTTGTTTCAGTTCTTTTTCAACATCTTGTTTTAATAGAAAATACCGCATGTATTTTATCAGCTCCTACCCCTTACTAAGCTAAAAATCTGAGCCCCTTTGATCCGCAGAACCTTCAAAGACTGAAAAGGATCCATAAAACTGTTAGGAAATCCACACCGGTGACCCATTTTAAGAACACAGCAGGAGGAGGCACACGCATACACCAAGGAAAAATAAATTAATATAAAGGAGAATAAGCGTGGATGAGGTTATTCCACAGAAACCAGGACATGCAAGCACAGAAGCATGGTGAAGGCAAGGCTGAATTTAGGAGCGGTTTTAGAAAAAAAAAAAAACCACTGACAAACACCACCACACGAGGGTCCAGCTACACAACTGTCCCCCCCCCGTTACCTCTGTCTAGCGGAGATCCCATCATATACAAGACAAAGGAAAGAAAACTGGTTAACCGACAATAAAATAAGCAGGCAAAACATTACATCGAGTTGAACGGTTAGACTTGCGAAGAGCAAGAAAGTTTTGAAGCAACCAGGTGGTTGCTTTGACTGGGCGCTGCTAAGAAGCCTAAGTAGATAACCCAGCAAGAGTTAGCACGTAGCCTCTCTGGGTAAGACCCATGGTCTGCAGCTGATGTCTCTCATCCACCTCAGGTTTTATTTGGAGAGAACTCACCATTGTATGGGACTGCAGAGTGGGGATGAGCTCAGCTAATAATTTAGATGAAAATTTAACCCGTATCTGGCTCGGAAACCACAAGAAAAGAAACAAAAATAATCATATAGAGCACAAAAAAAAATATACAGTTTTCAGGGGAAAAAAAGTTCAGCTCTATTGATCAAATAAAACTCTTCCCGGTAGCTCTGTCCTTACCATCTGGAGAACATCAGGAATTTAATAAGAGGCAAATCACTAACAGCAGACAACATGCTAATGGCATTCATTTCATGCAAAATAACTGTTATTTGTGCTTATGGGATAACAGGTTGAAGTATCATTACTGAAAAAAAAAAAAAAGGGTTTGCTTCCTTTCCCATCGAGATGGATCTGAAGCAAAGTTACACTGATGCTTATATTGAGGATAAATAAACAGGGTCTGGTTTTCCTTTATACTGAAGGGAAGACTTGTGAAGAAAGCAGTTTTCTGTGATTGCTGCCAGTGGTGTCGCCAGCAGCATCTCCCCTGCTCGTGTGATTTATTGCCTCTTCCTCCGATTGCCCGTCTTCAGCAACGTTTATCATAAACCAGCTATTAGCATCCTACTTCAGCTGTTCAAAGAAGCCCATGAAAAAGTTCCAGAGGTTGGTTTATTAATTTTTATGGGTTTCTTTTCTGCACTTAAAATTCATAGTCAGCATCAAACGGCTCAAAATATTCCTCATAAGCTCAAAACCACATCCATAGACTAACAATAAAAAAAAAAAGAAATATTGAGTTCTCACTGAAATACAAAGATATAGACAGACAGGAGGGAGAAGCATTTACTCATTTGCATCTTTCTTTGAGCAAACAAAGTAAAATTAGTTATTTATTTTAAATAAGCATCTACTGGTCAGAAACCTGGGGATGGGGAGCACACACTGTAACTATGGTGCTCAGCCTGCCTGCAGCTCATGGGAAAGGGAATTTCTCCCACTGATCTTAATAGGAGAAAATAACAAACTGACCCGATCAATAAGATTTTTCAGGCTCCCAGTGCTAGAAGGACAGAAGTTTAAAAAAATATTCACAGCTCTTCCACTTATTTTACGCTGGCTCACTGAGAAGCTGCACATTTGTTTGCTTTCCACAAAGTATGCGGGAAGCTGGCTCCACTACAGGAGAGGCTCAAAGCATGATTTTCAAGGGTCATCCCCTGCCATTAAACACTGTATTCTACAGATTTATATCATAATCTCCAGGAAAAAATAAAATGAAATAAATTAATCTGCCTACTTTACAAGGCACAGTGTGGACTGTTGTCATCCCTCAAAGCACAAGGTGGAGAAACCCAAAGGGAGTCCCTAAAATGGCTGTCTATAGACCTTGAGCTTCTTTTCCACATCCTACTTTCCTTTCAGCACACTCTGCCACCCTTTCAGAAAGGTAATGCATGCGATCAGAAAATGTTGGGAAAAACCCCTTTCCAAGCCACCATCCTGTTTTAGAGACACGTCCTCTTCACACATTAGTTACCCACACACTTTCAGGCCAACTTTCACATTTCACACCCTTTCATATCCGAGCACGAGCGAATTCTCAAAGCGCTCATTTACAACAGCCAGAAGTCTTCTATTTAAGAATTTTTTTTCTATGTAAAATCCAGTCCCAAAACCACAGTAATTAAGATCATTCAGCACGCCCCAAACCATTCAACACCGAGCATTCACGAGTGAGCAAGCCACGGGAAACAGTCTACAAGAACAATGTGTTTTTTAAAAATCAAGCAGTAGATTCGTATGAACCAAGCACACAAACAAGCAAACATCCAAACCAACGAGTAAAAAGAAATCGAAATATACCATTGCTTTCAGCCCGAGCATGGCTATGTAATTTCAGTGAAAAGCTGCCAGTCCAGTCTTGGTGGAATAAAACTTTTTACAGGCATTCAGGCAGATTATCTTATGATACCAGACATCAACAACAAGTGGAAAAAATAAATAATGTAATCGCATTCCAAAATACAAAACTTGGCTGCTCCAAGCCCAACAAACAGCACCAGGACGTGGGTTAAACACATTGATAACAGTGACCAACCTCCCCGAAACCCGTGTGTTGTAGAAAACTGAGTTGCATGCCCTACGGCTTGTGTTACAGGCTGGATGCAAACAAGGAACACACCCAAAGATGTATGGCAAACTTCACAGATTTTACCCCAAAACTCATTTAGCCCCGGGGCCTCCCTTGAGCCAAGTACATGGTACAGCTCCCCAGTAACAAAGGATTTTGGGGGAAAAAAGCCCTAGTGATTCCTTCCATTCCTTGCCAAATACTACCTTTATTTTGCATTTTAGAATTGTTTTCCCAGGACTGAGTAAAGAGTGAAAGATGTTAATACTTATTCATGCAAATCAGACCAAAAAAATGTGTTTCTGCAAATTAAGGGATGCCTTCTCTGCAAAAACAGAGACTGACACAAGGTGATGTGCTGGTGTTTGTTCTGCATTCCTAATGCATGTTTAGAAAAGCCTTATCACCTAAATCCTTGCAGCTCCACTTCATTTTGCATTTCAGGAACTACATAATGAGCAGCGTTTTAATTTGTGCTCTAGGATGAACACGTTCTTGGTAAGTCACTTCGAGTTGACAGTTTGTGTTTCAATCTGGAGGAGAAAACATACTTCTGGCATATTTATTCACTTAACTTATGTTTCAACATCACCTTTATACTTATGTGGAATTTATCAGCCTTTTGTGGCCACTCGACAGTGACTTACGCCTTCCGAAATGACAACAAAATAAATATCAAAATGCATGCAAGATAATGAGTATTTCTCCAGAACCAGAAAGCAATTTTGTAAATTAGTCAGGAATTTTAGATGAAGCATAACCATCTTTTATTGACAAATGGCATCATACTCAGTTGGTTTCTTTTTAAAAGAAATACTTTAAGGTTACCAGTATTGTGAAAGCAAATACAAAACCACGAATGTTTCAGTGAAGTCACCTTGCTGCAAAGCAATTCTCTTTCAGTCCCAACTGACCACCTTCAGTTATGCAAACTGTTTAAAAGACATCTGTTAACATATTCCTCTTATGGTTAGCTGTAGGCATAGAGGAAAATAAGTTAAAATGTGGTATGTTCAGTGTTAAAAAGAAATATTCTTTTTTCCACAGCAAGAGCATTAAAAAAAAAGTAATATCTGTGTTACAAGTTATCCTAATAGAGACAATGTCTTTCCTTGTTTCAGAGTTTTCTGGCTTTATAAGGTAAAGATGACCCTCCATATTATTGCAAATTTGGGATACGTGTCTCTTTACAAATTAAATCTCTCTAACAAAAGGAAAAGAGCCCCACATTAGTAGTTGTGCACATAACATTAAGCAGGACACATAGACATGATGCACTATTAGTCCTGCTCGCACATGGCTTGATACCTTGGGTTTAAATCAGTAGATAGCACACCTATAAATAAAAAAAATATATTAGGAATCCTTCTAAGGATGGGAAAAGAAATCTTTCATAAAATTTATTGGCCAATCCATTTAATTAATGGATTTTAAACACTCTTTAGCACCTACCAAGCATATTGTTTGACATCTTTAAACAATCTTAGCTAGCATGTGCCATCTCGTTAGCGCTACACAAGATGAAAATGTGCAGTGATGCGGCTCCTATTTGCCTGGTCCAGCAGAGCCTGCAGGACAGCATTGTGCTGGCATGGACTACTACAGCTCCTTCCCAAGCAGGACTGTTTAAAATCTGGAGAAATATATATATATCAACACACTCACTAATGCGTTTGCAGCAGATGCTCTGTATTAGTCTATCACACAAGGCAGATAAGGGAAAACCTTTAAGAAGCGCCAGTTTTAGCAATGCAGCCCCCTATGGTAACTAAAAATATTAACATTTTGATCTCTGCATCACAACGCTGAACTGGAGGCTCGGAAACGAGGGAGACTTAATTTTTTTCTCATCTTTTGAAGGTACAATCTTTAAAGAACCAAAGCCACGTATTTAGAGATTTTTATGACAACTCACCTTGGCACCTCACTACCTACATTAAGAAAACTGAAATAAAGAAATAGAAAGGCTTTCAGAATCAGATTGGAAAATTAAGCCTTTCAGCTCACATGTTCATAAGCCCTTTAGGGAAAAAGAGGTAGGGGAGGTCCCTCCAGGCTATGAAACAAAGACGAAAAAAAAAGGACTTGGGATAGAGTTGAGGGATGTAGAGTTTTTAAAGCTAGCTTTATAATGTAGATGCAAAATAAGTAATTTTAGATGCATCACCTAGGATTTTTTTAATATCACTTTTTATATATATCACTAAGTAAGAACATAACCTTTAAGGTTGTGATAGAAACAGCGCAGGGACTTTCTGAAGCTCATAAACCTCTTTTTGCAGTGGAAACATTCACAGAATCATTCCTAGTCGCTCTAGAAAATTTACTATGAAGTCCACATACTAACACAGGCAAACGCAAACATTCTGCATAGCAAGTCGCGGTGGGTGAGTGTTAGCCCAGGAAAACGCTTAAAATCTACTGTTGGCAGACAAACACTACAGCTTATGACCTTTCAAGAGTATATCTTAATGAAGAATTTAAAACCTCTGATTTGGGGGTTATATATCTGTATATATATATATGCAGGGGAGAAAAATACAGAGCTGGACACGGATGAAGTTGTTCTGCATACTTACTCCCTCTGAATTTGAATTTGGACACGTACCGAGAATCAAAAATTAGGCAGCATTTATTACTACAGGTGGTCTCCTGAGACTGGAAAGAGAAACCTGCATTCCTTCCTTCCAGCAAGGCCGTAAATATTCATCGCCTTTAAAACAAACGGCACCTGAAACGCAAGGCCAGCATTCTGTACGACCAGGAAAATAATGACACAGACTTTCCCGACCCTTCACAGGCAGCAGACCCACTCATGCAAGGGAGAAAACCCTGCTGGAAAAGCAAATAGGAAATGCCTCAGAAAAGGGACAGTCTACACTTCTGCTCCCCTCCGCTGCGCTCAGTCCTCTGCAGGGTAATGAAATCCCAATCCGTAGGACCACAGAGGCATTCGTCACAGAAATTTGATGTGGAAGGATTAAAATTAGGCCCTTGATGTCCCAAATCAGGCTTCTAAAATGAGCTGACTTTTGCCACCTTTGAATTGAAATGGCTGTTTGAGTCTCCTGATGGAAACTGGGATACTGCTTTCCCTCGACTCAGCCCGCATTACCAAGACGAACTCATTATGTTGATAATGCACGCTGCTTGGTTCCTCAGATAAAAATTCCAGTCTGAAAGTACACAAGGAAAATAATAATTCTGTATAGAAAGCAAGTATTAAACATTGGCCCAGATGATGAGGTTGGGGCCGTACACTTGGCACTAATCACCCACCAAATGAGAAAGCGGTTTGGGGAAAACCCACATGTAACTATGTAATTAGAGATTGTCATCACGATTGGAAATGGTTACAGAACTGAATTAAGATACAACTAAAAATCTTGCCACTCCCTTCCACTCTCTCTCATTCCTCCTTTCTTCACCTGCTTCTCCCACCCACGCCTCCCCTCCTCCTGTAGTCGGCGAGGTCAAGCATCTCCTAAAACATTCCCTCCCACCTTGCTCAGTCCCATCCTCCTTCCCTCTCCCTTTCTCCCTACTAATTCCTTGTTACCCAAGGACAGAGTTTTCAGAGCTGAGCTTTGTATCCCTTAAGCATTAAGCATTAATCTAATGCCAGCAAAACTATAAAAGAAATTAAAGCCAAAAATGATCCCATAAATAACTTTCTGATTAAAAGACTGCATATACCCACTAAGGACACTTTGTCACCAAGCTGCTTATTTTTCACTAACTTCCCCTATGGATTTCCTTAACATCACAAAGCTGCAGGGCAAACAAAACATTTAGAGTACATTTCCCTCTCTACTTACTAATACGGACTCAACTTTCCTCTGCTTTGTAGTTCCCTTTCCTAGAAACCATCTTATGAACTATTAGCATCTAACTACCTTCTTTCTAAAAATATTCTTTAATATAGTTCACCCTAGATGGTTCTGTAACTTGAAAAACCTCAAAGTTTGCAAAAATATCCTCCCCCTTAAACTAACACGCATTCAAATACGTGATGTTTCCCCACAGCATTTGGCCAGAGAGATGCCTGTCCTTTCTCACAGAATAAAACTAACTTCATGGCCTTGAGCAGAAAATGCCATTTTCTGCCAGAGCCAGCTCTATCTCAGTCTCATCAAGCTGCAAAATAAGTCAGAAGCCTCAAAAGATTCTGTGAAAACAGGAGGACAGGGAGATACACATCTGAGCTCTGCTCAGAGATGTTCCCTTAATAAAGCCATGTATTAACGGTTACCCTGAGGACTGTACTCTCAACATGCCAAATTCAAGTATTTTAAAATAAATCCTTTAGGTTGCGGATCAAGGAAAGGATTCAGGATTATTTATTAAAAGAGCAGGGGGAAAGGGTGAGCATACACTGTCCCTTTTACATGAAAAGTACATATTATGAGGTTTGAAGCACAAACTCATCAAAGCACATGCTGTCTGCTTTGTACCTGCCAGAAATCCTGGTGGAAGGGGAGAGGGTTAAAAAAAGGAAAGAAAACGAGGGAATGCTTGGTTACACCAAAGAACCAAACCACAGTTAGAATAAAGACACAGGTATCAGAGATATTAGTAGCTGGAAGAAACACCTGCCAGGTACCTAGAAACCAGAATCAAAGAGGACATACAGCAACCAGAGCAGTTTAGTAGCTCCTGCCAAACGAGCCCTGTGGAAACGAGCAACAGAGTTAGTGGTACAGAAAGATAACAGCAAGTAGAGCTCTGTCTAAAATGAAATACACGACAAACGCTTGGTAGAGGAGGTAAGAAAGGACAAAGCACGTTCTGTACATGGACCTAAAGCAATGCACAGGGATCCCTGTGCACCGTTTACCTGTGCTTGAAGCAATTAAGTATTTTCTTTGATTAACTTGGTTTTTATTAGAAAGAAGCCAAGAGGAGAATTTGCAGTTCAGTGTCCGCGCAGGTCCCAGCAAAGAGGGAAAAGCAGTGAGGAACACAGAAGTATATTAGGAAAAATTTTGACACAGAAAGGTTATTAAGCCTTGGAATGGGCTGCCCAGGGAAGGGGTTGAGGCCCCATCCCTGGAGGGATTTAAAATCCAGGCAGACATAGTGTTTAGAGACATGGTTTAGTGGTGGCTTTTTAATCAGAGTTAGGCTAGATGATTTTAAAGGTCCCTTCCAACCTAGAATCATAGAATCTCAGAATTGTCTAACACAAACCTGCAAACCAAAGCAGATGGGAGGGCCAAGTTTGGCTGGCAGGAGAAAGCCAGCAAGCAAAGAAACGCCCAAATGCGGACACTGGTGTCAGCAAAGAAAGTCAAGGAGAGAAAAATTATTTCACCTCAGCTCAGATTTGCTGATTGTCCACAATAAACTGCGTCTCTGCTTGCTTCCACAAAGGGTCCCAGACAAGAATTATCTCCTGCCCGTTTGTTAGGATGCTTTTGTGGTTGGCAGAGGAACTTGTGTATAGATGAGCCTAAGTTTATTACCTATGTAAAAAGATGCCTCCAGGTTATCATGTAAAAAACTACCTGCAGTAGGATCAGAAGCTAAAGGAACTTAAAGCAGGAAATCTGAAATTAGACAGAGATGTTCCAGCTGGATTATGGACCAGGAGAGCCAAATGCTTCAAGATATCTCCAAGCAAGCCATTACTCAGACACAACAGCTCAAACTGCTGACACTGGGGACTCATTTATTTCAAACACTCTTACAACAGACATTGGCAGGACCTTGTACAGTTGGATTTAGAGGACTCCTCACCTGCTTTCATTGCATCTAAGCTACAGAAAGTACTGAGTATCCTTCTCAGTAAATCAACTGTGGGTGCACTTTACACTGCTATCTACTGAATTGCAATAGCTCGCTTTTGTTAAGGTATCATTTAGAGTTGCATCCTTTTTAATTAAGGTTTCAGAGGACCCAGGAACATCACAGGAGCTCAGAGCTCTGATCCAATGTTTGACTCTTGAATGACAGCAGGAGTTTGAGCTTGTCTCACTTGCTGCAAAGCTTGGGTCTATGGTGGCTTCCGGTGCTCTGGTGGAAGTCTCATGCTCCAGCGTTAGCTGGAGGACGCCAGAAATTCAGACTCATACATAAAGGCTCCTTTTCCCACCCCCTCTTTCAAACCTGACAGCAAGGTCCTTCAATCCACCAAAAAACAATGGTCCATCTGCCCCCAGTCCTTTCCATGGAGATCCTTCCCAAGTACAATTTTTCAGGCTCCTCTGCTCCTGAGATGCTTTTTAAATCACCTGGCAAGAAATCTTCCTCCTGAGCTGACTCCCAGCAACTCTTCTTTAACAGACACACACATCCAGTTACAGGGCCTTGGCAGATAAGTGCAGTTTAAGCTAATCATTGTACTGGTCCATGATCCAAGCCTGCATTACACAGTGGGAACGAATTTCAGATGTTTTACTGGCCCTTACAGAAACTACAGGAAATATGTTCCTTTCCCTTCATTTTACTACTGCTCTACAACATCCCCAAAACATCTAAAGATGTAAACATAAATGCTGGCAGGAAATACTTAATTCATAAATTTAATTAGAGGGCATTGAAAGCCTCTATAATTACTTACTGCAGCAATGGTAGCAGGAGGGTAAGCTGTTGCTGGTAGCTCGAAGGCTTTTGTTCACTTTAAGCAGTAGCAAGAAATTTTCCCCGCAGGAGAACAAAAAGAGCCAGCCAAGTGCATTCAGATTAAACTAATAAGCCATCTAAGTGTGTTTTCTTTTTTTTCCTAAACAGGTCAGAGGTCTCTTAAAAGCACTACATCTTACCTTCGGCGTGAGCACCCAACCGCACAAAGACAGCTCTACGCTGTGCACCCACAGCATCCATTTCTGCCTCTGCTCCCTCCTTTCCCCCAGCCTGCCCTGCTGAAAGCTCAGCTGCAGGACTGTTCTGGTCCCTGTTTCCAGCTCTGGCTCACCGGGGCAGGGTCTGCACCAAAGGACCCAGGGGACAGGGCCTGATTGTGCTCTGAAGAGTGTGGATACACAGCTCACGCTTTAGAGAAACACCACTAACAGCCTTGCTTTCTTTTTTTCCCTTTGGGAGATTAAGCTTGTCAATCATTAATGTATAAGTCGAGTAAACAGGGCATGAAAAAAGAAAATCTTAAAGTCTGTATTACAATCTATGTAACATTAATAAAGCTTATGCCACGTTACGTGTGCTAAGATATATACTTCTATTTAGTGAGAGGCTATTCATCACTGCTTTCTTGCTAAGCAAGATGCAAACAAAATGATGAAATCCTACAATCCTTCAGTTTGAAAGTCTGAGGGATTGTGAGTCTTCACAGAAAGAAAACCTCCACGTCGCTCTCCAACGCGCTCTCTCTTAAGCCCTAACGAGCATTAAGCATCAGGGGAACAGCACATCTTCAATTAAACAGGACTTCACTCCTCCTAACCAGAAGGACGCTTTTCAAGATGGTAGGATGAAAGAAGGGACACCAGGAGGTATTTCTCCCACAGCACTGACAAGCAACAGTGCTTTGCAGATAGGTTCAAAAAGCCTTTGCTTTCCCACAGCCAAAACCCTTTCCTTTCCTCCTCACAGAGAGGAGGAAAGAGACACGGTAGAAATGGAGCAGATGAACATTCGCCGTCTGGACACCTTCACACCACAGCACCTTGAGCTACACATAAGTTGGGTGTCTATTCTCACACCACCCCTTTGTTCAGGCTCAGTATCAACGCTTTGAAACGTTTGCAGACCGACTAATATTTTTTTTCCCCACTCTGAATGAATAGTAAGTAATAAGTGCTGTCTTTTCCTCTACTTTCCAGAACTTGCTGCCCTGGGGGAGAAACCACCACACTTAGACAAAAATGGAGCCAGGGAAAGAGTGGCCTCCCTACACACCCAGCCCAGCAGAAGGGCAAAGAAAAGTATGAGCTTATGTTGGCAAATAGATCTGACCAAGGGGTTTTGCTGGGTCAATGTCTCCAGGGTTTTTGGTCTCTCCGATGAGTGAAGAAAAAACATTTAGGCTCCAATTACAGGAGCACTGTTCCTGGTAAAAGGCAGTAACATTCACCTCCCTCTCCATCAACTCTATAAATTATCACTAGGAAGAAGGAGGGGCAGGAAGAGGGGGGAAAAAAAGTGGGTATTGTCTTCTCACCATAACATTCAATCACATGCACAGCAAGATACTTCAGAAACCCGACACAATTACAAGGGAGGCACGTCACACAATCCTTTGCAAGACCAGTGCCAATCACCACACGGCAGTCAATTAGTTGTTTTGATGGTAGTTCCATGTAAAATTGGTTGTGTGAAAAGAGCAGCTCATACATCTGCTTACCAACGCTGTTGCTTTTAAATCTCAAACATACATACTCAAGATTCACACCAATACTTTAAACTTTGTCCTGTAATATGTAATTAAAATGCAACTGACTGCACAGCTGGTTCTATTCTTTTAGCTGAATCTCCTTCTAAATTATTGCTTACATGCAACCCCGGGTATACATCTTTACTTGGAACTAAAATTAGTTCTCTTTTCTGCTTTTTAGCCAGGATGTAGCCTACAGATTGTCAGTACTTCTCAGTAGCACAGGTCACTTGTGTCTGACTGATTACAAACTCCTCTCACCTTAAAAATGAAGAGGAAATTTCCGCTGAACAGGCCTATTATTTTTTGAGCCTGTAACCACAAGTCCCATTACCTCCGTGAGATATAAGGATGCTTGGGGGAATGATGGACCTCTCGCCCTTCTGCTTGAGCTCATCAGCTCCACCAACACACAAAGGGAAAGCACCAGAAAGTTGTCTCCAGGCAGAGGATGCTTTGATAAGCCAAGAGGAATGCATAGTTGGAAACAGGCAAAGAGGAAGGGATGGAAAAGGATTTTATCCCTCAGGTGCTACTATGCAAGTAAAACTCAAATGAGTAAGGTCAGCTCTGCAGCACCCAGTTGGGGCTTGACTGAGTAAAGACAGTTTTGATTTTTAAACAGAAACCACCTGGACATCACCAGTGCTCTTCCAGCCACTGCCAGATTTAGCCAGTTCCAAGGTGTCTTTAAGCAGACAGCCAAGCAAACAAGAACATTTATTTCTTCATTTTCAACAGAGCAAACTGCTTCAAGGGCGTTATTAGACTATGGGGAAAAAACGGGTCCCAGGAGAAGATAACAATAAAGAGAAATTGACTGCAGCACCCTAAGTCTGCTGCCTCACTTTCAGACTATCCAAACCACAGCACATAGACATCCAAGTGCAGCACTGATGTCCATAAGTTATATAAAAAGCAATTTCAGTCTGCTGCAGGTCAGAGAGAAAGGTGGTCAGCACATAAGGCAAAGGCTATCTGTTCTCCACCCTTCAGCCACCACAGATGTTCACCACACTGGACAGCAAGATCCGAAGAGCATGGATGAGGATGCCCAATTGAGCACAGTACCTCAAACACCGACAGTGGGTTTTCAACACCCCTGTGCCATGACTGTGTCCATCACATCCAAGCCCTCGGGGGTTTCTCTGCTGAGGGGCAGAGAAACAGAAAGCTGAGTTCAGGAAAGGGATTGCCTTTGGATTTTTTCATCCAATGTGATAGGAACCAGCCGTGGAGCACTCAGGAACAGAGGAACGATTAGCAACAAATAGCCTGGGATTCAGCATTTTTTCCCCTACAAACAAATCTTGTTTATGAAAAGCCTAAGGGATGAGTGTGATAGCTTGACAAGACAAAATGATGAAAGTGAGAGGATGCAAAATAGACTGTCATAAACCAGAGGGAGAAACATTTGATATTTTGCAAAGAATATATGTACGTTTTTTTGTTGAGGTTTTTTTTATATTTTGTTTGAACCAATAAAAGCAGACATTGCGGTTGTGGCAGGGGAGAAGAAAACAAGTGTTCACAACACGCTTCGTAGTTTTATGCATCAAAACTAACTGCCAAAATAGTACCTTCCAACTGTCTGTTTTCAAGCAAAAAATCTCGCTCTGCTGCCTCGGTAACCAGAACACTTGTACACTGCTGATGACAGGGACCCCAGGTATTTGATCACCTTCTGTCTTTACCTTTCCCTACTAGACAGAAAACAAGACAGGGAACTGCACGTGTTCAATCCACACTGTTTATATAAAGCTTTAAAAGTATATTATTTTTTTTTCCAGTGCCCAGGCTTTCTGGAAAGGCCTGACACTATGTGTCAGGTACATCACTCAGCAATGAAGGGACCAGATGCTGACTTCCATTTGGAAAAAAACCAGAAGTTTTACTTTCATATGATGCAGATGAAACTAAAATATTGCTAAAAACTGGAGTACCATTATGTGCATGATGATATGATGGAAAACTAACCTGCAGTTATCTGGATCAAAAAGTTGACACAAGCTGCTAGTCCTAGGGCCAGAGCTTCCTCTACTCCTCCATACCAATGGGATTTACAGTGTGGTTAATTTGGCCTCTGGTTTGCATAATTGGTACATGGTTCCACTGATGCAGGCAGAGAAAACCAGATCAGAACATCCTCAACATTACACCAACACACATCACGACAGCACAAACATCCATAACAGTCAGGTACCACTGTAGGAAGGACCTAGGGTTCGAAAGGGGAAGGAATGAGGCGTATTGGATGGGGGTAGGAACACAGGCTGGGGATGCAGATAAAAGAGTGTCACAAGAGCATCTCCTTCCTTTAGCAATCCGGAGATGAGTCTGGAAGGGAAAATCAAGTGAGTTCCCACTGAAATATCATAACTTCTGGGGCTCTCATACAGGCATAAAGAGGCAGCAAGGAGATGTGATTACAGCCTATAATTTCCTGGTGTAACAGTATATGAGGCAGCAGTATTTTGTCTGTAAACATTAAGACCCCTTTTAAAAAAATATATCTTTTTCTCCTTCATTGTCATTACATAAAAAGCACTGCAGTGCTACTAAACAGCAAAAAAATTCAGAAGAGAGTACTTCAAATACTTCATTTAACTTATACACACGTGCAGGTAATAACTAAAGGAATTTAGGTTAAAAAGGCCATTGAATAATATACACTTAATAGTCTAATGTGCTCACCTTCCCATCATAGCGTTTGACTATAAACTGATCCAGGCCTAGGTCTGAAAGAGAAAAGAAAAAAAAAAGATACTTTAAAAAATATTCTTAGAGTGCAAAATTAAACATTTCTTGGGTTTTCTGTTTGAGTGGGGATTAGAAAGCAAAATGCACTGTCTGAATAACACCAGTAGAATGTATAAGGACAGAGAAGGGAAATTTTTTTTGCTTCATGAATTTTGTACTTTGTATTTTGATCACAAAGACAACAAACTCATGGCATCAGAGAAGAAAACTTCCTTCTAGCAGGGACAACAGGAGCATAGCTCCCAGCATCTCTCAGGAGTTCGAAATACTCATCCCAAAGCAGAAGATTTCTGTGCCATCACCAAGCAAACATTTCACCCGTGATGCCCCATGTAAACGCATGATCATAAAACTTATTGTTTTTAATAACACCTTTTGAATGGCTCTCAAATGGGAAAACAAAGAATTGTTCTTGTAAGTAATTGTGATATCTTCAAATAAATCCAAAACTTCTTTGCATTTTAGTATAAAATTGCTCGTAAATGGATTTCAAAGGAGGTAAGTTGTAGCCACATTTGTAAGAAAGCAAGCACTTTAGCTAGATAGGCATACTGAAGAAAGGCAGGGAGAAGGGGTTATTTATACTAAATTCAATCTCTTATACCATCACAAAATGTTTTTTCTACCTTGAAGAGAGGGGGGGAAAAAAAAAAAAAATATTCCTGCATTGGCAGAGTCAAGGCCCAGAGCTCACAATCTAACCCCCGATGCCAGGGAGGCAATGTGTACACTGATGAGCGCACACATAAGCAAGACGACAAAAACATTCAGGAAGATTAATTATCTGAGCTTTGCAATCCAAAATTGGGAAGATGCACCCTGAAAGGAGATTAAGTAGAACTCAAACCAAGCACTTCCAGTAATATGGGAGAGCACAGGCCGGTTTTCAGTTCTCTGAAGAATAAAATCCTTCAGCAGAGTTATGCCCCATGCTTTTTCTGCCACTGTTTATGATAATTATCACATCCTCATTTCAATTTAAATTAGAAAAAAGATGGAAAAAGACAAAATAAAACTTCTCTCACACCTGCTTGTGAAGGAGGATAATAAAACCCTTCCCGTGAACGTCTGGAAAGGTTCACAGTGGTTACGGTGCAGAAAATGGAGTCACTCCTGGGTGACCTCCTCAACCTTTCTGAACCAGAGCAGCAAAAACTCCTCTGTCATCAATTTCAAAGGTCACAGCAATTTTCAGAGGGCTTTCCGGATTTCTGAATATTCAAGCCAGAAAGCACCTTCTCAATATTTTGTGCACCTCACAGTAGAGTGAAAATTGCATATTCATACACATTTGCAGACTTTAATCATATTGAGGAATTCTGTCCTCCTCAAAGTCGTGGGTATAAACACAGTACAGAAAGTATTGTCACGCTTAGAGACAGGATTAATTTAATGAATGTCCTTATTTTACCAGAGACACATTATCTGGTTGGAGCGTGCCCCAACCATCTATCTCTCTAGACGCTGACTGCTAAGTTGAGCTTAGCTTATGTCCATGTGTCATAATAAAGTCATTTCTCAAGCACACCTATTCTCATGCCAGGGGATAGTGCTATATGACAGACCCCTGACAGTCCAATGTTACACACATACTCAAAAAACCTAAAAAGGGACACAGGTTAAAAATAGCACATGACAGGACATCTTAATGGCACCCCCCCAAACTCAACTGGACACTACTATCGGGAAAGCAAACCATGTTTCAAAGGAGACCTAAAACAGATGGATGCTTTTGTAGATGAACAGTGAGATGAACTAAAAGCTGGGGTTTTTTTAAATATACATAAATATACAAAATATATAAATGTTTATTATCTGTATTTAGAAACGCATATGTTATTTAATAAATAATAATATATACCCAAGTCTGTATATATAGAGAAGTTATTAAAACCAGCCAAATGACACCTAAAAAGGTAGAATACCAGCCCCTATCCTAAAGGAAGAGGCCAGTATCATAAACTTTATGCTCTCCACAGCTGTAACATGAGGTGGGCAAAAGGGGAGGTGCTGGGGAGTATGACTGGAGGGGACTGCAAAAGCACTGCAGAATTAACAGCAATAACATACAATAATGATGGGGTGAGCGAAAGAACCACCACACTGGTGAAATCAGTTTTGAATACAGGGTAGTTTGCCTTCAGACTGGGGTTTGGTCCAGTCTCGTTCACCTGAGCACGGAGATCTTTGCTTCCACATGCTTCCTCAATTGTTATGGCATGTAACAAAAAGACGCGGAAAAGTAAAGCATCTGGTAACCTGAGATTGCTCCCAAGAGGGACAAAGTGATGGACCTTGACTTACATATGGCTTTTCTGCAACGGCATCCAAACCCTCGTGCCAGGTGTAGGAGCTGCCAGGTCTATCCTCAAGCTTAATTGCTCTGAGCATTTCATTATATGCTGAAGAAACTTCTTACAACACCATAACAGTTACAGAAATGTAGTGATCATTACCTATATCACGTCAGCCTCCTTTGACACAATTGCCTCTGACAAGAAGCAAGTCTATAATCTTGGTTTATGCATATCTCCGAGATCGGGGAAAGACACTAATATGAAAATACAGCACAAAAATTTGTCCCTTCTGCTGCTGCCTTTTTTCATGTCACCATCAGCATGCCCCAGAAGGCAGCGTTACCTACTGCAAGCACAAGCATATTGGTTCACATCAGCCTTTTATGCTCACCCTTTCTCCCAGCGACGCATGATATCCTCTGCTCTGCTCTATTAACTAAACTGCACACTTAAGCCCCTCTATAAAGTTCCCCTTACAACAACTCCAAACAGAATAAACTAATTTAAAACCTGAAAAAGGGCATTTGTGTGTTCAAGCATACGATATTACTTAACATATTTTTCTTTTTCCAATACAATTTATTTTATTCTTTATGGACTTCATGCTTTTTCACAAGTCTTTAATCTTAAAAGCTGATAAAAGGGAACCAAGAAACACGAGGTTGTCTGACACCTCTGTTCTTCTTTCTTTACATAAAAAACCCCAAAAGGCTTTTCCTCCAAGACTTAACAATAGGAACAGCGTTTGCGTAGGCTGGAGAGCTAATGGAAACACCGCACAAAAGAGGGCAATCATGTCTGAACAAGGAAAGGAAAGAATGTTATTACACTTCTGTTATTCAAAAGGCAGTGTGCTAAGTTAAAGCTACCAAAGGATCGTTTGTAAATGATACACTCATAAAACAAATATCCCCTTGTTGGGCTACTGCCGACGAGCTGCAGGAACACAAGCTAACAGGCATGTTTAACAGTAAAAAAAAGAGCTTTTCCACCTTTCACTGAAAAGCAGGGTCTGAAATACTATTTTGCCAGAAATGAATTAAAGGATTCTCTCCCAGGGAAAGAGCAAACAAATTCAAAAATGGTTTCAGGAGGATACCTGGCCGCTTCACGAAGCCTTCCCAGGAACAAAAGGCAGCGTGACATGCGTGGCAGCTACTCCAGATTGCAGAGGGACCACCCAGAGCAGCTGGGCTTTGGGGTTTGCTTCTGATCAAACAAAACCAGAACTTTCACCATAACCTACTCCAGAATATGCCTTTTATTTACACTGCACACCACCTCATCTTTCACTACACATCTGGACTATCAAAGTCCCTTTCACTCACCCAGTCAAGGGCTCTGCACCAGCCGCTCACCTTCTCAGTGCCAATGAGGACCTGCAACCATTTCCAAGCTAGTTGACTTTTAATCTTTAAGTACCACTACATATTACTCCTGCAAATTCTGCTACTACCTAAAGGATGATCATAGGACCAAAAAAAACAGCAGCACTGCCAAGGAGTAGCTAAGCAAGCAGCATCACTGTCAGTGTTATTTCAGATTAGACTGACACTACTCACTCACCAATACTAAAAGTCCCCACTTGTATTCATGTGATGGTACTTTCAGAGCACTCAAAAAATAAAAGTGGGTTTTTTTTAAAAAAATAATTAAAACTACTTTCACTCATTGCCTGCCACAATGGGGAAAAGACGGTGTTCAATAAGAGAACCATGTTCTCTGTGTTTACTTCTTTTTTGGCTTGTAAGGATGCTTTAATGGAAAAGAAATTATTTACGTAAAAGAAAAAAGCACAGAATGCTGTTACTCTTGTACAGCTCTAATCAAATACAAAGTCAAATGCTTATATTTCTATTCATTAACAAAAACATACATGCCACACATTCACTCAAAGCTAATTACCACACCTGATAAATATCTCAATAATTACTAAGATCATGTTATCCTGTAAAAAAAAAAAAAAGCCACAGGCAGCAGATGATAGACTGCAGTTTCTTTAAAAAATATTTAACAGGCTTCCAGAAGACTGATCATATTATTCCAAGAAAACAGTTGAGATCAATTAGAAACAATCATGAATTCCTCTGGGATGCCAGCAGTTTTCCACCTGACAGAAAAACCTTTTCAACTCCTTCCAGTCTTTATATCCTTGTCAGATTTTTCACATTATTTGGGTAACATTTACTATCGTCTGCTGTTCCTTTTCCGTTGCTTGATATATAACAGGGACCCTTTTTCTTTCACATAGGTGAGCAAAAGGGCTAATTAACAAGACTGAAGAGCCTGCTAATCATGCATACAAGATGCTAGATTAACAGGAGGAGAAAATGCTGGACCAAGTTTTCCCCTCCAGAGCTGTAACCTTGCTTTATGCGAGTATTTTCCCCTGAATTTAAAATGTAATCTGCTGCCTGAGATTTCTCAGGGGGCAAAACTCTCAGGTTCAAGTTCAGAACTATTTTGTCCAAGGAACTACTTTGCTCTCATCTATCTCCCCCATCCTCTCCCTCCATTCATAAGAACTACAGATCAGCCATATCACCCCCTAATCTATCCTGGAAGCCCTAATTATGTGCTTCTTCTGATGACTATCACATGACATTATCATTACATTACACACAATATGACATTATCATGACACATGGCATTTAAATGCCCCTCTGGCTTGCTCCTCCTTGGCTAGGTTCCTGGGGTCTCCTATCAGGCACGACAGGCTCAAAGACGATCCTTTGATCCTTGCCTAGGAGTGACATTTTCACAGAAGAAAAACTCCAGAACTATTCACCCTCCTGGTTCAGGGAGACAACCACCAAATTACCTCCCCTTCTTACTACTCGCACCCTTTCCCTGAAGGCCTCTTCAGCAGATGTATTTGGGGGAGAACACAGAAGTTAAGTCCCCATTAAAAAAACAGAAGGCAAATTCAGCATCTCCAGTTGCCTTCTGGGTTTTAAATATACCAGTTGAACACTTTGTGCAAGTTTAGGGATCTGTTCAAGCCTAGGGAGTCCTCTCCCTCCCCACCACACCAGGTGAGCTCGTCAGGGCTCATGACTGCTGGTTCTACATGAGATAGGGTCCATATTTTACAAACTTAACTCAAAATAACAAATAAACACTCAAGAATTGCAACAATTCAGAAGCCAGCTTCTGTTCAGCTGCCCATGAAGTCCAGGCATGAAAAACAAATAATTTCAAAACCTACAATCAAGCTGTAAGTCTGAACAAGTCACCAGGCATTGGCTTCATCCTTCACAGCTCCTCTCCTCCAACACTGTCCTGTGTGCAGAGGGTGTAGGGGCACATCTACTGCTTCTAGCTGAGCTTCAACACCATGTTCATGGTTTCTTGCAGATGCAAAAAAAGAAAGAAAAACCTTCCAGGGCATTTCCAAGACTTCATATATTTGAACTGCTGGAATGTGGTGGATCTTGAAAGGCGGCAGGAGTTTGGGAGGTTAACATGGGGGTGGAAGAGCAGATTGGTTTGGGTATAACCTCTCTTCGTTACAGCATGCTCTGACTAGATATGAAGCCTTTTTTATTTCTTTTACTCCTTATTGCAAAGGCCAAAAATCCCTAATACTGGCTTAGTTTGTCACAGCTCTCCTTTTTAGTCCTGAATGCCCCAAAATACTCACTTTTCTTTGGAAAATGATCAATTCAGAATGGAAACAGAGAAAGCTGGGGAAATAGAGGGAACTCAGAAACTCAGAAATAGAGAACTGGGCAGGCCACCACCAAGCAGGTCCAAGCACTTGGAAATGTTCATGAAGGCCAACAGCTATGTAGGACTACAGAGAATGCACTGGCCACAACCTGCAAGTGCCAGGCACAGTTATGGTTCCTGTGAAGAGTCACTGTCTTCATACACCTTTTTCAGCAAAAGCTCATGCTGTCTCCAAAGAGCTGCAGCACCTAAAATGAGGATTTTGCAAATCCTTATCATTCCCACCTGAGACTGTAGTATTTTCGGCTGGTTTTGGGCTGGGGTACCAAGCAAGTGCCAGGTATGAATAACCATCCCCACTCATCCAGCCTTGGAACCGAGCAACCTCCCGGGTACCAGAGCAGGTGGGAAGGAAAAAGCAGCACAGGACTGCAGGGAGCAGATATCACTGCCCACGCTTCCGTTGGCACTTGGACATTCCAGATAGAGTATAAAGAATTTTTGGGGTTTTTTTTTGTTTGTCTTTTTTTTTTTTTTTTTAAAGCAGCCTTCAAGTTTAATTCCATTCTTTGGCTTACTCCAACAGACATTTCCAAGCTGAAGAAGAACGTGGCACACCTCAAGCACATCTCATCTACTTGGGAAGGTTACAGGAGAAAGTTTTATTGAACTATCAAGAGAAAGCAATTTGCAGGAGATAATGAATTGGCATTCATTTTCCCCAAGCTGGCAAAACACAGACTAGAATAAAGTTGACACTTTATTGACAATAAACCAAGCTTTCCCCTATGTAATCCCTAAAAATGAATCTGGCATAAGATACGTTGCGGTAGATTAGCATTTTAAAAATAAGTACAATGGGGACTTAGACACTTCATACCATATTACTTATATTCCATAGTATTTTCTCTCTGTAAAATAGCAGACCCATTGACAATAAGTTACTCACTGAAATGACAACCGGCAGCTTGAGCATGCAGAGCACCCCCTGCTCTCCTCACACCTTGGACTGCTTATGCAGGACCACATTAATTCACAGGACCAGAAGGTGATTGCTTCACCACAGAAACCTCTCAACAAAGATCACTCACAGAAAACCTTGGGGTCAGGGGGACCGCAGAAAGCAATCCCTAATTCAGTTCAAGCATTAATCTACCCAGCTAGTACGATTACAGCAGGCTATGCCATTACCTGAAGGAGATTTCCACTCCAGGCTACGTCACTGCCTGAAGGAGTGCTCTGGGATGAAGGTGGGATGCTCCTGTCCCCGGGAGCGGACACACCCGAGTCGTGACTAAGGGAGAAAGCAGCCCCAGCATTTCCCTACTAATTTATTATCTAGATTATCCTATGAGTCAGAAGTACCAAACGGATGTCAAGTACAAAAATAAACCAGCCAGCAGGTAGCAGTCTTTAACTTCTGGTTTTAAAATCAGACGTATCCTCTTTTTCACTTTTTACTGACAGCTTTCAAAACACTTGGGAACAAGGTTATGCCTGGTTTGACTTTACCGTAGCATTAAGTGTTTTACTCTTCTACTGTTCATTATGTATTAAAAAACTCATTTACCATGACTGTCATGATGTACAGTGCTCATAAGGAACAACCATCCTAGCAGCAGTTTCATGTAGAAGCAAGTCCATGACAGTAACAGTCCTCAGGACAGATTTTCAAATGAAAGAGTATAAAATGCCCACTCTCCTGCTTTGCCTGCTGACGGGCAGCCAAAGCTCAATTTCCATCTCATTCCACTTTCCAAGAGCACCTGGAAGTGTCACTAAAGCAATTTTCTTCCCTTATAGGCTGCTATCTGCCCCCGACTGACAGCATTTGTAAGCACTTAAAGGCACAAGAGGCTTCACAGGACCATTCAAGCAACTCACGAATTCGGGATAATAGTAGTCACAATGGGAAGTTAGTGGCCAAGACTGACATTAGTCACCTTCGCTTGTCTCTACAGTAGGTGTTTTCTGAGCGCTCTTCCACCTATTTTCTGTGCTCACTTTAAGCACCAAGCACATATATTACACGGAAGAGTAAAAGAGAATCAGATTTCTTAAAGATAGGATGTTTTCTATTTTTAGCTGGCTGACAAAAAAAGACTTGCATAGGACGACTCGCACTCCATCAGATGCTACCTGATCCAAAGTTCCAACTCAAGCTTTAGATCGACAAGACAGTAACACACCATTTCAGCATCTATTAACATTATCTTCTGTTTATTGTTCATACTACTTCTTCAATGAAGCTGAAACCATGTAATTCATATGAAAACTACAGCCTTTTGCAGGACTTGACAAATACCTAAATATCAGTTCAACATGCTTAACGCTAATGCCAGGACTATTTTTAATTCCCTCCTGCACTGTTGTTTTCTAAACACAAGTGTACATGGTATTTATTTAGCAGCTGTCATATAAAATATCAAAACAGTTTCACAATTTGTACATAAACCCCACTCTCAAAAAGTTAACATTTGGAGACTGAGGTTCTTCATTAATGCCTGCAGAGAAAAGAGGAATTTTAATTTGCCAAAAGCCTGTTTCATTCTTTGAGATATTATAGAAGAGGAGATCAAAAAGCCTGATTTCTCATGTCTCACCTGAAACACCAATCTCCTCCAAAACAGAAGACAGGCAAAATTTTCTCACCATCCAACAAAAAAAAAAAAACAAAACAACCTCTAACCAAATGCTCAGGACACAGCTTTCCAGACCAGAAAAAAAAGCATCCGCTCTCCTGCCTGTTACCTGCCAAACCCCCACAGGTACCGCAGCTGACATGCTTCCCTGCAATCCACAGGGAATTTGAAGCCAGCAGAGATGAGCCCCACTCTGGCCAGCAGCATCACTGCTCAGCCGGGCGCATGGAGCTGCCTGGACCACTTTATTGCTAAGGTTTTCCTTGCCAAAGAAATTGCCTTTGTAGGTTTATGAACAGTTCTTAAGACATTTCCTTTGAAGGTAATATTCCACTATTAAATATGCAAGAAAGTCATCTCACCTGCTGTTCAAGGGCTCAAAGCAACAAGATCTACTGCAATAGCGCTTTAGGCAACATGGAAGGGATTAGGCTAATTTTGGGTTTGGAGCATGGAGATGGGACAGATAGCTTCAGGAGGTGCTTTCTAGCCCTGCCAATCCCGGGTTCAAACCTCTCAAATGGAATACCACAACCACCACTTCTGAACTGGAATGATCCCTGTTGTTTGGCACCACCAGCCGAGTTCAAGCCAGGATGGACATGGTGAAGAGATGGGCATGGCTCCTGTGCGGCTGCACCGGTAGCTTTCTGCCTCACCCCTGCATTTGTTAAACTTCCCTTATCCTTCTGCACA
The DNA here is from genome assembly GCA_026413425.1 of Tringa solitaria. Lineage (NCBI taxonomy): Eukaryota > Metazoa > Chordata > Aves > Charadriiformes > Scolopacidae > Tringa > Tringa solitaria. Next base: position 3,332,567 of record JAOXJM010000002.1, on the reverse strand, counting down.
TCATCCTGTGGGGAGTGAGGAATTGTGGAGACGCGGTGCTGGGCGAGAGCTTGGCAGGTGTTCTTGCAGTGATGGGGAGGCCTTGAGAACTGTAAACGATGTCCTTGTATGGTAATATGAAATAGATAGCAAGCTAACAAATAGAT
>JAOXJM010000002.1:3310675-3332321 GCA_026413425.1 Tringa solitaria | reverse complement strand
ATATATGCTGTAAAAGAAAAACAATAAACGTCTTTGTCCTTGTCTCACAACTTGGAGTCCATGCCTGATTGCCGCATCGTCCCACTGCCATAACGCTTGGGTTGAAAACACCACGTGCCATACCTCTCAACATAACAAGACAGACAATACCCAACAACATAACTCTTTGTCAGGAAAATTAAAGATCAGGTAAGCAGAGACTGAAGACTTTATTCCCCTCTGCTGTATTAGTTTCTTCAATTACTACACACACATCACTTACTTTCCGGCTGCTTTTCATTAGGTGTTATGGATCTCACGAAATCCTGCGGTGTCATAAAAACCTCCGATTCACCGTGTTCATTTATGACTTTCAAAGTAGCAAAGTATCTGAAGATTTTGTCTGGCGTGGAGTACGCTCTGATCCTGTTCTCATATTCCATAACCTGGAAATGAAATTTAACCAGCATTAGATGTGCATGGCTCCTCCCCAACACCTACAGGAGCACCTTAGTCCTCTGAAGGTGTCACCACAAGACAACAATGTTGTGGGCAGCAACACAACACTTGAAAGAAATAAAATTGAAAGGCTTAAAATCCAGCCTTTGAACTACCAGGAAAATTGGAAGTATCAACTCCTAATGTCCCAGAACTGAGAAGAAACATTAAGTCCTTACTATCGATGAGTTTTGACTCTTCATGATGACAGAGAAAAAACAAATTAACAAAATCCATGAAGGTGCTTTTAAACACAAATGTAAAAAAGTACTAGTATCGTATCAACAAATCTAAAACAGCTCAGCATTTTAACCACAGCGTTGAAGGGTCTGATTTATGATTAATAAACAAAGTAAAAGAAAAGGCTTGGAGAACTGGGAGAGATCTTTACTTCAAAGCCGAGCGTTGGAAAAAAACTACTTGGAGCCACAGCTGGTTGCTCAGCCACCCAACCTCATTTTTTCCTCTCATCTATCACATTGGCAAAATTCTGCAGAAACAGTCTTTGCTCAGTTCTCTTCTCCCCACCAATCTGCCTCGTTGACTCTGCCAGTAGCGATTATTTTGTACCTAGAGCTGTTTTCCCCAACACCCAGCTAGAATTAATCAAAGAGAATAGAAAGCTTTTATAAACAAAAATCACAACATAAGGCCACAAGGGAGGAAAAAGGCACAAAGACCTACATTTTATTATGTATTAGAGCAGAAAACTTTCCTTCTTAGTTCAGCTTTTTATTCCTGCATTATACACCATGTTTAACAGTCCATAATGTACTTGAAACCTTCAGTACTTTTGGTCAAGAGCCACAGGAGAAAAAAAACAACCAACCAACAATCTCCTGGAAGAGAACAGGCAAGATCAAGGATACTGCCAAGACATCTGTAGATCATTTATGGCTTTGGTCTCGTTTCAACCTTGTCCTTTAACTTGAACAACTTCTCCACCCTGATGTTTATCAGAAAGAAAACACCCTCTCTAATTTTTCACGCTTCTAGGATAAAACGAGCCAAAGGCTTTTAATCCCCCAACCTAAGGTTGGGTAAAGTAGCTCGGGGAAAGCAGAGCCACTTTCCTCTACACTTGTTCCAGCTCAGCTCTCTGGCAAATGAAACCAGGGGACAAGCAGCATGTGGCAGAAGGTCCCTCTGATATGGCTCTGACATTATCTAAAGCATTCTCCCTATTCTTCTTTGTATTACCATAGCTTTTTCATAATCAAGCCCATCAGGAAGCCAGAAATGTCCTAGTGTCACCCAATATAACCAGCCACCCTCTTTCCTGTAGCCACCTGCATGGAAGAAAAGTTTTGCCGCTACTCCTTTTTGTTACCAGCCTTTGCACCTTGAATCAAACTCCATCCCGTTTTTACTGCTTCAGTCCACAAGGTCCTCCAAAGGTAAGGACTGTTTTATTGTAAAGTTACCAGTTGCCATCCATCAGTCAAACCGCCGTGAAGGACACAGCACGTGCTTTCCCAGCTCCTTCCCTGTGCTGAGCTGCACGTGTGTATCTACAGCCCCCAAAGCGAGCTTTTGACTTAGGGCCCATTATCTCATTCCTTGTAGCAAGGACCTGATCTCATTAGGAGTAACACCCCACCCAACTTGATCAGCCAAAAAACACTTCTACCTCCAAGCCAGACAACTAAAACCAGCTACAGTGTCAAGCCCAGGACTGGAGTCAAGAGCCAACACCACAGAGCACAACCAGCAGCTCCCTCCATCCATGACATCTTTTCAACGCAGCCCGCTTTCTAGCTAAAACACTAGTCTGCCTGAGACTTTACATTACCCGTGGTTTTCCAAGCCAGTGGAATAATTTCTTGTGAGGCTCTATCAAATCCTTTCCTTCCACCCAGTGAGGTAAGTTGTGCTTCTTTTACTCAACTTCACTGCTGCCCCAGAGACAATAGCCTTGATGTTTCTGCCAGCAAAACCATTTTGCATCCAATTCGACTTCGCCTCTGCAACGCATCTTTCCTCTGCATCTGTTTTAAGATCTTACTAAGATGCTACTGACGGGCCTGGTGCTGGCAGGTACTTTTCATTTTTGTAGTACAGGTCTTTATCATCTTTCCTGAGACTATTCCTTACCTGTCCAGCAACTTCACTGCCAACTTTTTCCTTACCCCAAGCTCGGAGTGATCCTCAAGGCCCCTGCTTTATCGATGTTAAGGAGTTTACACTGTGCTTCGACTTTGGGCAGGACAATTTTCCAACACCCCTTTCAGATACACGCTGCAGCCCTTAAGACCACCACAATCATCACTTCCAACAGAAGGGAAGCATCTATTTCCTATGTGGCCCTTTCCTAGATCATTTGCCATCCTGTTTTCCATCCACGCGCACTGCAAAATGAACAGCTTCCTAGGATGACTGCCAGACACTCGTGAGGATGTAATTTTAAGTTATGCAGCTCTAGAGCAGGGAGGAAAAGCGTGAACCCAGGCCTTCCCTCAGGAGGCACCAGTCCTCAGTGCAGTGGACACCAGCCAAAAACTCTCATCCTGCCCCTAGAGCCGCAGTTTCATGTAATCCGGGGTCTCCAGGAAGAAATTACGTGACCAAAAGAGAAGAGACCTTTTTGGCATTTATTAACAGAGTAGGAACTGAAGGAGAAAGATGAGCAAGTAATCCCTATTGCTCCACAAGAGCACAGCTGCTGTTGAGACAGCCAGTGTTTATGCTAAGCCACAGGTTAGAAGGAAAAAAAATTAAATCCTGTGCAGACATGAAAATAAAGCTCTAAATTAATATTTCAATTCACTTCCAGAACATCACTGGGGCCTCCCTGATCACACAGCAGAATGGAAACTCTGGCAATCCAGTTCCACTGCACACATCTTAGCAGGGTAAATTAATTAATTAGGATTCATTTTCGTTGCGCTTCCTACAATAATGCACACTAAAATTAAGTCTTAGCACGACTAACACTCCTAAGGCAGCACACCTGAAGGACTTGCAAACACTGCAAGTAGATCTTGATAAAGCAGTCCTAATGCTGCATGCAAACTCTTTTAGCAAATTAATTAACACATCAGCCCACCCACACCATGACCTCATCACTCATTACCCTTCAAACTATAAAAGCACTTAAACACTCCTTTCCTTTTCTCCCTTATGCAGTCAGGACCTATACATTGCATAGGCTGCAAGACAACCCATGCCCTGGAACCAGCCACACACACATGATCCCAGCCCCAGCAGATGCCAAGTGATTTATTTCAACTTCCTCACTGAATCACTACCCAAAATAGCAAGTGTCACACCTAATTTATTATTTCACCACTAATCATCAGCTTCATTAAAAGCAACATTGGGATAACAAACAAGTGTTAAACACGTTCAATTAAGCTTAATTTTTTTCTCAAAGAAAACACAGCAGTATTTTTAATTAATTATGTGAAGAGTTGGAAAGTGTTTTTACTGTGGGTTTTGCTGTTTGTTTTTTAGAACCATCCAGAAGAGTCAGGAATTCCCTAGGTGCTACATAGCTGATTAGGGGAGCAGCACATCCTGGGAGCAGCCCCGATGTTGAGTCAGGAGCCAGGGCACACCTTCCTCTTATCTGAGCTGGGACGATTCAAACATACCTCCTGAGATGACTCATGAGGGTAACTGCTGATCACACACACCAAGCCCATAATGGAGCCACTCAAACAAACAGACCCCAGCACTTGGGAGACCAGCAGTTACTCCTGCATTAAACAGAGCAAAACCAGCACTGGCGTTCAGGTCACAGAAGGGACATTTGGACTTAAGGCTGGAGAGAAAAGGGTTTACGTTGGTGAAAGATGACAAAGTCTGTTTTAAACTCTTCTCTCCCCACTGAAATTGCTGCTCCCGAGTAGAGCGCTGTAGGAGAAAGAAAGGCTGTGGACTGAGAAGGGATCCAGGCTACACATCATCCCCTCCTCTTGGGCACTCTCCACGCCTGGTTCATGTCTTAATTGGAAAGCATGGCCACGTTCCTCCCCTGCCTAGTATGGGAAGGAAAGAGCTGGTCAACGTAGGCACACCTCCTAACAACTGGAATAAAAGTCCTCGCTTGCAAACAAATGTTCCCTGGCTTCTCTAGCCAAAAGCAACCAGCCACATAAGACAAAAATCAATCATTACGTTCGCTGTATCAAAAAAATGCTCTTTTTTAAAAATAAGAGGGTGGATGAAGGTGGATCGTTTCTTTGCTCTTTGCAACCTGCCTCCATCTGCTGACGCTGGAATAAATAACTCGCTGTTCTCGAGTGGTACTGGCAAGAGCTGAAGTTTTGTTGAAGCTGTCAGCCTACCTGACACCCAGCCGCCAAGAAAATTAGCAGAAGCCAAGAACCCACATTCCTGGACTATTCTGAATATCTCAACGTAGTACCTTACAACGTAACTTCACTGAGCTGCCATGAGCATGTCACAACAGGGAAAGTTTGGAGTCCCAAATACCAGAAGGCACTTGAAATTTCAAAGCTGTGTAATCTACTCTAACCAAGAACAGAATATGATTCAGCAGCTTCAAAGAAAACAGCTCTTAATTTTTCATGAAAAGCTGTTAAGCCACTATATATGACCATCCACAATTTAGCAGCTAATGAGATGCAGCCTCCAGGATACAGACTTAAAAATAATTATCAGAAGCAAATCATACAGAAAGGAACTGTGAAGAGCATATACTCCCATTCTCCTCTCTGGCACTGCAAAGATACTAAATCAAACACAGCACAATAAAAACGACATCCAAACAAGTTTTTAAAAAATAAAATACTGCTGTCTGCCAATTCTCAGTTACAGGACTCTCCATCAGACCAAACTGTATGTCTTGCAAGAACAGAGGTTACAGATAGTACCACACTAGTTGTCAGACAGTTCTGAGGAGCCCAAAGCCCTCAGGATTGCCCAACAGTGAAGGCAGGTCACGAGTTGACAAGGCAATTCATCACTCAAGCTTTCCTCCTCTGGAAAATGTGTCCGATATGAAAATTAAACAGCCATAAGCATCAAGAGAGACACGACTAACCACGAATAGGGAGTGAGGCTGTATTTCAACAACTGTGTTTACATGTTTACATGGAATAACGAAAGGAAAAATTAAAGTACACCTTTCCCATAACCCTCTTTTCCACGCTCATCCTATACTTCTTCCTACAATATGCTGCCCATTTGCCTGTGAACACATACAAATGGATGGACTCACACAGAGACACTTGCTGGTTGCCCAAGATGGTTTTAAAGCTCTTGCACTGATTCCCTACTTTGCATGCACCATCCTAACAGCCATCGAGGCAGGAACCTTGATTTCTCAGCGAGCCATGTCTCAGACATCCAACTAGAGATGGGTAAAGAGGTCTCCATTTCAGAGGATCAGTATACTATGCTTTCCAAATAAACAAGTTTCAACCTAAAGAAACTCAAGCTAACATGCCAAGAAAGTAGGCTCCCAAAACAGCAAGGTCCCTTAGAAAATAAAGGCAAGTAGAGAGCAAACAGCAGACTCAATACAATACCACAAGCTGAATAAGATGTTCTCCAAGTTTTCTCCCTTTATCCACTTGCAGTGCAAGAGCTGCAGGTGGAACATGCCCAAGGTTGGTACCTTACGGTCTCTGAACCCCGAACGCTTCTTCTTCTTCCCTTCCGGCTGAGCCTCCTCATCGCCTGATGCAACGGCCTTTCTACCCTCACCGCCACTGCTCTCCTCCTCCTCCTCCTCCTCCTGCTTCACCTTCTCGCTTGGCTCTGTCCTTGAATCGTGTTTTACAGAGGACGAGTCTTCTGCGTAGGCCCTGCACAAGGGAAAAGAAAACACCAGGTTAGGAAATTATTGAGAGGGTTGCTAAGGCTATAAAGATGGCCCTGCAAAGCTGTCCCTGAACGAAACGTTTGTCACGGTTCAGTGTGGAGGATTGCAAAGCAAAAGCAAGGAAGTGATCAGTGTCCTTAGAATATTGTGTGGTTCTCCCTGCTGGGATCAACTTTCCACCCTCCCACCCCGAGCCCCAAACTAATAATCAGAGTAAGTTTTCCCAGTCTGAGAACACCAGAGCAAATGTTCTCATACCTTCTCCAAAAAATATACATGTAAGAAAGATTGGGAAAGGCATGCCATACATCCTCTAGCTCAAAATTCCACCCCTGCTCCTCCCAAAAAGATTTCTATAAAGTGATAGAAACATCTTTTACCATCAGCACTGCAGGATCCAGAAAGATATAGCCTCTTAATTTCAGCACAACTGATTTATTTTCTATCTCCAGCAGGTAACAGTCTGTTTTATTTCCCTCTTCCACCAATGACTCTTCTAAAATCCAGCACTACAGGATTTGTGACAACAAGAACTGGGGTTGTTTATCCTCAAACTGGAAATACAACTCTGGTAGAGCAAAGGACCCCTTTGCCCTTGGTGTTCCAATACAAATATCTTCAGCGATCCTCTTTGTAGACCGAGACTCAATACCCAAACCTGCTCTTGTCTGTCTGAGCAGTGAGCAACTCACAGAACTGCAACTGGCAAGAGGGCAGTTCAATAAAAAGCAGGATAAATCCACGAGCCAAACAATACCACGGCTTTCCTACGCTTTACTTGTAAAGCGGTTTATAACCAGACAGAGCTCAGACCACATTAACATCAGTGAAATTATAATCTCTAAGGATACATTTACATGTCACAAGCAACAAAGCCAACCGTTTGACAGAATTATTTCCTCTTTCTAAAGGAGTCAAACAGCTCAGGCAAACATCCTAGCCCGCCTGTAACTGAAGTGATGCCACCTTTCCTTTGCATTCCTGGTGATTTATTTGGGGCTAATGAGAGGGTAGAGGGCTCCTGCACAGTTAGGGGCTGCTCATTAGCCAGCAGATGTCAGGTGAAGGCTGGTACTTTGGTACTCCCTGAAACTATGAATGTGGTCATTTACAGCTGCATGAGTTTATTCAAAAAAGGTTGCCTTGGAAGAAAAACAAAAATAAACCAAAGTTTTTTTGAAGTCTCCCAAGCTCCAAGCAAAAGGCTACGCATATTTCCTCCTACCAGTTTCTTGAAAAACACAGATGTGGTATGTAAAATTAACAGAAAAGAGTCTGTGCTTGTCTCCCCAGCAATCTTTGCAGCAATCTCAGCACATCATCTTCCTAGAAGAAGAAATGAGGGTAGGTGCTCCTTCAATTAACTGAAATGCTACCAAAATAAAAAACAACTCAATTCTTACCGACACCCAAAAATTCACTGTTAGTCACAGTACAGGACAGATGGGGAAGGGCTAAAGAACTCAAATCCTTCCACAGGACCGGTGGGAAGCAAAAACTTTATTTTTCTAGAATAAACTCCCCAAAAGCATACTTAAGAGTAGAGTGAATCATGACAAAAGCATATTGTGTCATATTGTCACAACTACTTCACCAAAGGACTGGAAGCACTTGAACAACCACCAAGATCCCAACATTGCTTTGAAATGCAATAACCCATGGCATGACAGCTGGGTTAAAGCAGTTCAGAGGTTTCCAGTCTATCCCGGGACAGAATACAACTCCATTGCAAGGGTTTGATTTAATAAAATACACAAACACTTGGTGAAGAGCAGTACTAACCATGCCTTTTCATGCCAAATAGATTAACATACCAGCCTTTCCTTTCTGAAAAGGTCCTGAGCTTTATTTGGCAATACATTTTTGTAAGTCTTATAGCAAAGCACCATCTTTAAGACCTCCACTGAACCAAACTTCTAGCGACAGGATCCAAACCCGAGTCCTCCATAAGCATCTTAAGGAAATTATTTCCCCAGGAGAGCCAGGAAGATGATCTGTCTCCTGTCCACCCTGGCACCTCTCCTGAAGACTTTCCTGGAAGTTTAATCAGCACTGGCACATCCTTGTGGAGTTGTGGTTTTGGCTGATATGCAGTTTGTTAGAATAAGCTGTTGCCAGCTGAGGCTGCACCAGCAGCGCTGACAAGGAAAGCCCTTGTGTAGGCAGGACACCAGTCTTTAGCAGCTCTGAGAGAATCTCTTGGGAAAAGGTCCTAGGGACAGAAAAGCAGTAGAAAATTGATTGCTTATCTACACAACTAAGCTAATCTGTATGAAACACGTCAGAGAATAGCTGTATCAGTAAAGATTTGTTCCTGTAGTGCCTGACTGACAGCTAGCAAACCAGGGAAGGGACAGATGAAATTCAAAATCAAACATTTTCAGCAAATCCCACGCATTCCTTCAATCCATCACGCTGTCAAGCCAGTTGGCTACAGCGATACAGACGTAGGCTGTTTGAATACAGTCGGCTTTTTTTTCCCCTCTCTAGTTTATTCAGGTAATTAACTCTGCTCCACATTTAGATCACCTTCCCAGCATACAAGCAAAATGAGCTATGAGAACAAAAGCTGAGTTTGTAGCCTCCTTCTCAAACAAGGTATTGAACACTACCTGCTATTCCTCACCTCCAGGCCACAGTCCAAACTGCTCACTGAATTAACCATTGAAGGATCTGCTCTCAACGTACACCTACTACTCTGTGCATTTTACATCCTACACAACCATCCTCTGTTCAAATCCTTGGCTTCCAACAGCTGCAACTTCCATACTGCGCCCACATAAAGGAGTCTTTCAATGCAGATGTCAGAGTGCGGCTGGAAAAACCCCATAGCTCCAGAAATATCCACCCTGCTGGACTGCCATCAGCAAGTGAAGATTCTCCACCTTTTTTTTTTTTTTTTTAAAATGAGACTGACTTTCCAACAGCACGCCTCTTCACTACACCTTCTGCACAAAAGGGAAATGCAAATACAAAGACTCCCTTCACTGTGTGCCAAGACAAGCTCCCAGCCTCTCTCTCCACAGAGCCTGCCTGTCCTGGATCCAGGCTGCCATGCTTCAATCTTCCCAGTCTCTTCAGAATTTGTTCCCCCCCTTCCACCTCCCCAGTGAACTGAATTTGAGGAAAATCCATACTTACCACCTAATTTATAATCTTTTCTTTTAATCCTTGGAGAAAGTAAACAATCAAGCCTAAGATTAGGTTCGTCATCCCCCCAAAAAAGCCAGCTAGCTACCACAGAGGACTACTCCATGCTAAATTCCCAATTCACAAATGATTCTTTGAGAAAGCCAAATGCATGCAACCATAGGCCATACATCCACAAAGGATCCCAGAACTCACACCAGGCATTGGCAGGAAGAGTCCACAGCTGCAGGTTTTCCAATTAAAGAAATCACAGTGCCTCACTTGAAAATTTTTTTCTTCTTCTTTGAGAGACAGAAGCTTTCGAGGCTCTCATATTGAAATGCAAAAGCAAGCCTGGACACAACATTCATAAAAATAGGCAACCTCCAGGGACAGGGAGGGATGAGAGTTCCTTGTGTGAGGAACTCTGTCTCATCCTCAGCTTAACCACGTTCAGCAACTAAATTAGTTAGCTGAAACAATAATAAGATATTAACCAGAAAGAAGATCCACAGCCCAATTTTTCAGTATGTCAGCCACTCGCAGGACTTTTCACAACTTTGCTTCCTTCCTCATCTTTTGCAATACTTGACACTGACGTAAATTAGCACAACGAATTTGTGGCGAAACCTGCAATGAACACACCAAAATTGGGACAGATTCCAGAGATGGAACATGAACAATGAGACTGAGGAGACAGCTCTGGATACCAGCCGTGGCATAAAACAGGTCAAAGAACATCAGAAGACAGGAGCATAGTCTGTGGGATGTGCTTGTCCTTCCATCCACACCAGCCAGCAGCAGGAACATCCCCATAGACAGCACCTTCAGCTACTGAAGGTGCACTCCAAGGAAGAGCTCGACCAACTGGAGAAGATACGACAGAGAACAGCAGGAATGGTTAAGGATGAGAAAAATTGACCTAAATAAGTCAGATTGCTATAAGAAAGATAGAAAAGAGGAAGATGAGATAACTGTAATACATGTAAAACAGCTCCTGCAGGACTATTCTCTTGGTCCAGCCAGGACAGGACAAAAGGCAGGACATGTACTTAAGGACATCATAAGGGAAGAGACTTATAAACCAGGGAAAAACGGAGAAGCTTATGCATACATATGTATACATACACAGAAAGCGTTTCATGTTAAGGACAGGGGAACACTGGAATCAGCTGCTGGGGAGGATTTATTCCATCACTTGCTCTCTCCATCACCAGAAAATTGCTAAAAATAGGCAAGACAGCTGCCTGTCAGGACTAGCTTGGAGGCACCCAGCCCTGCCTTGGCAGCAGACTAGCTGATTTCTCACGCTCCCTCCCACTCTCCTCTGCCGCAGCCCAGTTTAGGCACCGGCACGTGGGCGCAGATGGGCAGGCCGGAGTGTGAGGACCTTCTACTTCTACTGCTCTGAAGAAGACGAAGCTGAATTGTTTTAGGTCAGGCTCGCCAGCTAACTTGGATCATGTGGGATAACATGCCGCTCCTTAGGGATGACTCCTGGATAGCCTGCAGAAAAAAAACACGTGCTGCACCATCAACCCCAGTGACACACGCTGGAGGCATCCTACTGACATTACCCTAATATCCTGGTGAACTATAAACCTGTTAATTTCTTCACCCAGGACACGCTGCTTATATTTCCAAACAGACCTCATCCCAAGTGGGGTACGGGACTATACCCTGAGCTGCAGCCCTGACAGAGGCAAGCAGCTGTGATTCGGGTAACATCTGCCATGCACAGTGCCCCAACCCTGTGCTCCTCACCTCCCAAACGTGCTGCTCACCTGAACTCCTCTCTATCCACACTGTACTTCGAAGGCTGACAGGCTCCATAGCTTCTTTTCCCCCCGCCAGGAAAAGAGCAATTTCTTTCAGTCACAGCTGCAGCTTCCCTTGTATTTGCTCATGGGCATGCAAGGAGGTTAAATGAATAATACAGTGAGGCTGGCAGAGATAGCAAGAAGTACAAGGCAGGACGATAAGATGAACCCAGTAAGACCACCAGTTATCTATCCCTTGTGCCCCTTAAAAGACAGCAAGCTCATCACCCTTCACCACTGTCACCCACCCACATTTGTTTTCAAGCAAAAAAACCTCTTAGGTTGGGAGAGTAAGGGAGGCAAAGCAGTGCCTCTGATGCTACAAACTTTTTAATGTACCCTCAATAAACAAAGTCTTTTTTACCCCTCTTTTTTATTACTATTGTTTTAAAATACTTGCGGGTTTGTATGAACCTTTATCAGTCTGACATTATGAGCCAGATCAATGGATACAAGTAAGTCTTGACTTAGAACGTTGATTACCAGCTGCTGAAGATTGCTTTATTGGGTATCCAAAGCTTATACCCAAGGATGAGAAGGATGCTATAACCGCTCAAAACTACATGTGAAAAAACTCACAACTTCAGAAGAAAGCAAACCCTTGAGAAATAAGGAAACAGAAAAGATGGGAAGAGAAAGTTAAATGTACTCCATGTAAATTGAAAGCTAGATATTTTAGAAAATTGATAAGGGACACAGAAGCACCCAAGGAGGAGTAAATGACCAAGAGAACCTGATGTTTTTATTGTCCAAGTTATGAAAAACAACAAGGAGCATGTAATAAATTGAGATTACTGTTTACTGTGTTATTGGAAGTGACAGAACTATGTCTTTCCAAGCAAACACTTTATAAGGCTTTATCTTCAATATATTCTGGTCTTCTCAAGAGAGAGCACACAGAGACTCTCTCCACTCAAATGGTAGCAAAGGTCTACACAACACAGTAACACTACAGATAGGCATTTTCTACTGAGCTCTTTATAGAGCTTCCTGTAGAAGTCTGAGGCATAGTTTTAATAAGAGTTGGTTTAAAGTCTCTGCCCAAGTGCTGTTAATATTCAGTTAAGTCTTAAATCATAGCTATTAATATTTAAAAAGAGTAAACCAGGGCAATAGATGTTATCACAAACCTGTTATTTAGACAAAGACTGACACTGGACAGAGGAGATAAGATGAACGATGCTTTCTAATTAAAGAAAGGTAAAGAAGAATTTCGTGACAGTCAACAAGGGGCTATGGAAAATAAGACTTCTGCTAAATAAGTTATTTCTTGATGAGATTACCAGTGTTGTTGATAATTGCAATAGCATTCACTTAATAAATACAAGCTCTCACATTGTATTACTCCACTTGCCACTAGATGATATTGTGATTAGTAAGCCAGAGCAACACAAAAATCAAACACGAAACATTCAATGGATTAAAAACTGGTTAACAACATGCTCCAAAATATGAGCATTTGATCATCGATGAGTGCCTGAGCTTCTCCCAAGCCCTTCCAAGGGTAAGTTCCTGGCGCTATGCGACCTCTTCTATTAATGAACTAGCTGATAAAGCCCCTGGGTCCTTGGCCATCTATCAGTAAAGACTCAGAGAGCACTAGAAATTATGGCCTCGCTTGCTCGGTAAGCTGAGCACAAGCAAGCACACAATACCCATCAGGAGACCAGAAGAGCGAGGGGAACATCTAGGCACAATACGGATGTCTGTACGTGACTAGTGTCATCCGCGCTAGACGTTAATGCCTGCAAAAGCCACTTTGTGCTTCAGCAGATTGTCAGTTGATCGTAACTCCTGGTGAGTCATCGCAGTCTTAAGGACAAATGCAAACCTTTTATGTACAAGTACAGAAATTCTGAAATCAAGTCTAAATATTAAATAATGCTCCTGTTTGGCACCAATGCAGCCCTCCTAGGCTACCGTTTCAGGCTCTTCAGCATCTTAGCCTCTTTTTTCTCTAAATCCTACCTGATCAAAAGCTACAAATTAAATATTTAGTAGGGTAAGTTTTTCATAATCAGAGAGCTTACTCTCCCCAGGCTGAGATAAAGGAGCAAAGTGATCATAGCCTGCGCTCTTGGTAGAGGAGCAAGCTGGAAAGCTCTGTAAACTAATAACAAAACCAAGAAATGGCTGAAAGTAGGCACTAGCATACACTGAGGCCAAGAATAACACCATAGTGCAGATAATTAACAATTTCCCTGATGTACAGATTCTCTTCTTCTAATGGTTTCTAAAAAATCAAAATTGAGTGAGCTTTTCCCACTGAATTTGCAGGGAAGGCAAGCAGTAATTCTGGGAAGTTGTCTGCATTACATCTACTTGCCCGTTCAGCAATCAAGGAGTTAATTTGCACTGAAGCATTATTCACTTACTAGGCATGTTATAAACATCAAGTGTGTATATGTGATGTTATACCCATCAACTATAAGCTGAAGAAAAACTGATGTGAATTGTGACTTTCAATATTTATTTTCTCCCAAGTTCCTTGAAAACATTTAGTTTCTCTCTAAGGAGAGATAAATCAGGTCACTATACTAACATAAAATGTGAACACAAATTCATTAATCTAAAACACACTATTTTCCACCTAGTTTAACTAGCCTGTATCTACAATTAAGCATCACGAAGAACTTTTAAGACAGAGCAGCCGCAGCACCCAGTTACCTGACAGAGAAAAGACATGAATTCTCATCACACCAGCGCCTGTTCCCTTTCCCAGACCATCCACAAGAATGCAACAAGCCATTAAGTGAAGATGTGCTACAACATTAATCACTGCAGCATCTGGTTTTGTTGAGCAAACTACAGGCTCAGTCCTGCAAGGCAAGAAGAAAAGGCTGAGCCTATTCACATGCATAGAGCGAAGCAGGTGTTTCCACACCAGAGCCTTTTATAGGCTCCCAACAAGTAGTGTTTGTCTACCTGACCATGCTCCTTGATCCATCTTCATTACCGTTAAGGACACGGGAACAAAAGAGAGCAAATGAAGAGTTATGATAAGTGGTGTTCCAGAGGACTAAAGTTACATAAAATAATTCTCTAGAAATAGAGAGGAGCTCAAGCAGGTCAGCAGAGAAGAAAGCAAGAGTGCTCTAAGTGCCTGACCACCAACTCTCACAGCTGGAATGTGGAAGATGGAGTTGTTTAAATGCAGAGGACATCTTACTGCTTTGGGTACCCAAAGGAACGTGAAACCTTTAATTGACCTATGGGAAAAGATATGTGGGCTACAAAATCCCTTGTAGGGGAAACAAGGTCCCTTCAGATTTCTTAACTTCCATGAAACCTGGTCTTAAGCTAAAAGCAGACATCAGGGGAAGATCATGGGAGGTCAGTCAGAGACAGGGCTAACACATCCTGGCTTTCAGGCCATGTTGCTACTCACAGCTGGAAGACCAAAGAAGGCCATTCCTGTCACCCCTTTTTTTGCTCCCCATGCATTCACACGACTGTGTGCTTTTGAGAATCTGTCCTTATGCTCTTGGGACAAAAGTCCCAATGAATTCAGCTGCAAGTCAAGGAGGGAGCAACTCCTCACTATGTCTATATTAACACCAATTAAAAAACTGCTCTGCTCCAACATAAACTCTGGGGTATTTGATAGCCCTTTTGGCAGACTGAAAACAGATGGGCTGCATCATGTTAAACGAAGCCTCCTCAACCTCACAGGCCTTTTGTTCTCTTCAGCTGGGCCCATGAGCAGCAGTAACACATCATCCCATATGTAGCCTAGACACCAAAAAAAAGGAACGCATAGCTTCCACCAGTAAATCTCAGCAACACCCAACTGTGGGAGACAGCTGAAGCTGTAGAAATTTGCCAAAATAAAAAAAAAACCACACCCCCCAAATTTAGGCTAAATTATGTTTTAAAGCCTTAATTAATGAACACTGTGCCTATTCCTAGTTTTTTTCCTTGCTTCCTCCCCACAGATCCAACCTTTAGCACAGCCCATCAGGCAGTGGTGGGACACTGAACATCACAAGAAAGTGACAGCCATGATAAGACTAGACACTAAAGGGGTGACACTCAATGACTGCATTGGCACTTTACTTCCAAATCAGGAACTAATCAAAACTAAGTGATATTTACAATTTCTGTGCTTCCTCTATTGAGCCAGGAAATTATTCCCCCTGCTCCACTCCCAGGTGATGTGACTTCTTGGAGAGATGCTGCTTTCCAGACAGCTACTGGAGGGCGGCCAGCATGCTCTTGGGGATGCGGGCAAGGTGAGCAGGTATTTTTAGTTATTTGGTGCAACAGGGAGGCAGCCGGTGTGAACTTGGCCACTAGAGGGCACCCATACTTTAAAAAAAAAAAAAAAAAAAAGACTAAAAAGGTGCCATTTCCAGTGACATTAAAGACTCAGGGTTCAAAAGACCTTTATCCTGTTAAGAGACAGAGACATAAAGTTGCAGCAAACCATGACAATTCAGGAAGCGGTTTCTTGCGTTGCCACCTGGCTTCTCTGCACAAATCCCAGCTCTGATTTGCTACGCACCATTTAAGTAAGATATTATGAGCACACACTGATCAAACTCCAGGGCTCTGCAGGCTTAGAGCAATACCTGTGCTTTAAGCTCTGCAGTTCAGCTGAGGTCGCACCCGCCTCCTGCTCCCCTCTCGGTGCAGTTCAGATGCTTTCCTAATTGACTCCAGTTTTGCCTTTGGCTCATTCCCCGGCATCAGATTCTTTCCTTGCCCTGATGCTCATGGGTAAAAATAATATGAAGCCAAAAGCCACCTGGAAGGACACAGTGCTCTTTCTAGATACCGCTCATAGATCAACGTGTCTCCAAGCCCTAGGAGAAAACCCTCAGCATAGCAATGCTAAGGATAGTCTCTTAGGTCTGTCACCTCTAGGAAAGAATTAAAAAAATGGAGCAGAGCTCTCAAAATAAAAATAACTTAGCATGGATAATACCGACTTTTTTTTCTTCTACATCAGTTTAAGTAGTACCTGACACATCTATAGCTATAAAACAGGTTTCTCCCCTCTTGACTATGATTTATGTGGTTTCCTTTGTTTTATTAGAACAAAGAGTTTTAAACTCTCAGTTTCAGCTGGCAGAAGACGTTTCCAGCAATTCTGCCATTAAAATTGTATTCTAACCAAATTGTTCTAAAGCCCCTAAGACACCGATGCAAAAAAACCAACGCATTCTTAAACAGAGATAGCCAAGGGCTGATCTAGACTTCAAAATTAATTCCAGAAGCACTAATGGAGAAAAGCCAAAGCAGTGAGGGTCAGCACAGCAAAGAAGATGAAGGGTCTTCCCTACAGAGGATCTTTCAGTAAAGTAGTTCGGCGTTTGATACAGAATGGCCGAAGGAGAAAAGGGTGGAGGGAGAGAGGAAGAAATGGTAAATATGGAATGGTATCTGCAGAAGTGCCAGCCAGCGCGTAAACAGCTCAGCTTGCTAGTGAGAAGGGGAGCCTGAAGAAGAGAAGCTTGTAACAGAATGAGAATATACAGCTGGGGCTTAATTGCTTTGACTTATGCACAGGATGGGGCAAAAGGCAGAAGAGCACAGAATAAGGCCAAGGGGATGCAGCTAAATACAACCGGGTACCACGTTAGACACAAACTCACCAGCAGCAAAGGATCTTGCAGTTAAGCAACTTCCAGAGCAATGCAGATGTCTTGCCTTTATTCTTACCGCTAATATATTTGCGGAAGGATAAGGAATTAAGCATAACTAAATACTTTCAGTCAGTCAGGAAAAGCACTGGGAAGACTCTGCTTACAGAAATTCTTCTGCACTCCCCAAAGGTACATTCACTCGCTTATTTCATTCAATATTAGGTTGATTGAGTGACAAGCTTCAGCACTGAAATGCCAATTTAAGTGCTTTCAGATGCCCACTGATTCAGCCAGGAAGATTTGTGACGTAAAGAATGTAGCTATGGCCATTTCATAATACTCCAAATGGATATTTGGAACTACAAATATAGAAGACAATTTTTACCTGAGTATCAGTAACAGAGTATTTTCTATAAACATTAAGCTTACCACAAACTGTGAAGTTCAGTATTTCTTATATATTAATGTTTCGTTTAGATTAGGCAATGACTGCACCAAGATTTATTTCAATTCATTCATTCAGTTCATTATACCAATGCCCAGATACTTAATTGTTCCTGTTGCCAGTTGGAAATCCTCAGAGTTTAAGTTATTGCTTAACAAGGGAAAACTTCATTAGTCTTATAAGTTCAGTTATTTGCATTGCTGAAGTATTCTTCACCACGGCAGAACAGAGCAGCATTAGCTACTCCTGCTGTATGAGTATTTAGATGAGATATATTCCACCAAAAGCAGGCAGCAGGAGCTCCTGAAGGACAGCAAAGGCAACAAGACCAACACTCACCTGCAAGAAACAGCTACGCAGAAGGCTACACACAGATGCAGATCAAACATAAAGATCCCATTAACCTGTCTCCTATATAAGGAAGACAGAAAATAAGTCTTTCCTCCAACCACCAACCACTGGGGTTTTTAAATACATCTTTTCAACCCTTGACTTCTCCTCTACCTTTGTGTGGGCTTCCTTACCCCTCCTTACTGGCTTTTGATGGTGCTCAAAGCGTATCCTACAGAATCAATCTGCTGAAATACACTGGTTTCAGGCTGCACACTACAGTCAGAAATCACCTGAAGTCCTGTCTGTTTTCATGCTACGTAACAGAAAGGGTGAATTCACATACAGGCACCACCA
Organism: Tringa solitaria; assembly: GCA_026413425.1. Lineage (NCBI taxonomy): Eukaryota > Metazoa > Chordata > Aves > Charadriiformes > Scolopacidae > Tringa > Tringa solitaria. Next base: position 3,314,384 of record JAOXJM010000002.1, on the reverse strand, counting down.
TATTAATCCCTTTTTGTAAGGTTCCTCATCATCAGAAGTGCAAGAAATCTCTTTTGAAATGAAAAGGTTGGTGTATTTTCCTCATTAGAGTCACTTGCCATCAAAGGGACAGCAATTCTTTGCAATGCTAAGACAGCCACCCTTAGGACCTGCTGGACCCCTCGGAGACTAACTGTGGAGCACAGGAGCTTCACAGCGCAGCAGAAGTACGGTTGCTTCACTAAAGCCTCATCCGTCATCCCCAGGACAGACTAACTGCACCAACAGGACTGGTCACACAAAGGACCTCCCCAACCTGCTTCCCTCTTCAATACCACCGCAACATTCAATAAATCAGAATCGCTTACTACTAAGCGTAAATACTCAGATGCCCATGGACATTTCTCTCTGTAGTAAATAAATCACATTCTCAGTGACACTGGGCTTATTTGATCCCCATGCCCTGGCTACATGTATTACTATTTACCTTCTATTAATAATTCATTATACTTAGTAGTACTTACTGTAATAACCCAGGATGTCACTACCTGGATAAGCCAGGATGTCATTACAAACACTTGTCATTCACCTACACTTACTCTTAAAGTCAACTAATCACCCCAATTATATATTGTGAAAGATAAAAGGAAATTTGCAGTTTCTCATCCTTCATTTATTTAAACACAGAGTTAAAATGCCTATTTGAGAGTCTGTTTAAAACTCCTACAGGTGTCAGTATCAAGTGTTTTCTACACCAAAAATACCAGTTTTATTCCTCCTCTTATTCAACAGCTGTATGCCAAGTAATTAAAGTAACACCGTTAAGTCTAAATGTACCTAAATCTGTACAACTGTAGTTAGTGTTTTATAAATTTATAAAAGACAAAGCACAAAGAGCAAGGAAAGAAAAAAATAAATAAAATCATAGCAAGCCAATCTCTCCAGACTGATGAGGACTGGGGAGTCCACAGACCGGGCTAGACCAAAGAAGCTGCTGTCTCCTTTATCTGATTTCTATTTGTGCCCTCAGTTGAGCAAGGTCAAGCCTGGCCACAGTGCTAAGGAACAGCCAAGTGTTCCAGGAGCCAAAAACCTCTCCCTGAAATCACGCCTGACCTCACACTCTGCTTACCCTTAGCGGTTCATTGCTGCAGGAATCACCTTCCTCCTGATAAAAAAGCAAAGCTAACAACTGACAGTTTGGCTGTTGTTAAAAGCAGGGGGGAATCTGCTGCAGGAGAGAGATGTTACCTCAGTGTCTTTGGGAGAGCATTACGTAGGACATGATGTCCTACCTACTTTACAATCATGCTGAGGATGTTTTAAATGGAAAAAAACCCTGCTCGCTTCCCTGCCTGAAAAGGGGTGTTATCCTGGCCATCCCCACAGAGACATTCGGGTCTGGCAGATAAAAAGGCACTACGTAAGTGCAGATTATCAGCAAAATGTAGCATAAGACAACACCATGCTGGATCACTTTGTTCTTCCTCTGCCTGAGCAACTCCTTTTAGCAGACATAGAGGTTTAGGAACAGCCAGAACAATTACCATCCACTTCCTCATGTTACATTAAAACTACAGCCTTCTAGCCACAACACAGGTGAGCAGAGCACCAGCAATAAACCATCTAAATATCGGAATGGAAATAAGATGGGTTTTTAGCAAAGACTTCATTTTCAGAGCCTAATTGCAGCCACAAGCTTGAGTGACACTGCTGGTGCCACACCACTTCCATATTTTGAGAGAAGATAAGAGAGTCCTTGATTTATTTCAAATGTGGCATGTCTCAGTAAGGACCACCTCAGGCAAGTACAAATACCCACTTTTCTCCTTACAGTTATGGAAACAAGCTTTGAGCTTCATTGCTCAGAATAGTCATTGCTGAGAGTAGTTGTGCTCAGACTCTGGCCCTTAAAAACTTCCTGAGTCCTGCACACAGCTACCTTACCACCAAAAGGTGTGACTGTCCTGTCTGCTCCTCTGCTACATTTTGTATGTGAAGCATTCAGGGGAACACAAAGATAAGCAAAGTAGCATCCCCTGGCCAAGAATGCTGTCCCTAGCAGCCCTCCCAGAAGCTGAAAACATGTTTTCAATCAGGCTGGTAGACTCAACAGATTTCTTTTTGCACACTAGCAGTCCCGTGCAGCAGCATCACGCAGGGGGAACCCAAGCAGCAAACCCCATCAAGGGCAAACAGCCCGAAGTGAGGATGGCTACAGAGAAAAACTCTTCAGCCCCGAGCTTTTTCGCATCTCTGGCTCTCAGCAGCAAAGTAGCTTCACAGGGAGTCAGCAACAACCATTCCTTCCATTCGGCAGAAGCAGGACAAGCAATAACGCTTTGCCGATCTTAAACCCCTCTGCAGGTACTTATCACGGGACTAAAACAGCACGAGGACACAGGCTAAATAAATAAAGAAATAATACAATATCTATTACCTCTGCCAAAGGAATCTGGCACTTCCTGTCACCGCAGTCGTCCCTATGAAAGCCGCCACCATGAGCCTACGCCTGGTCCTGGGGTGATGAGCCATCCCATGGTAACGCCGCACAACAGCAGACAGCCCTGCTGTGATGGGAAGAAATCGAAGGCGAAACATCCTGTTGAATAAGAAAAACACATCAGTAAAGCAACAAGCAGTTTCCAGTTGCCGACTCTCACGCTAACCCTCAACCAGAGGCTTCTTCACTTTTTTTTTCGAAAATAGGAAAGCTACAGAAAATAACTGTCACAGATGTTTATTAGCTGTTCTGAAATAGGTGCGTCACCTCCCTAATAAAGAGCAAATTACGAGTATTATGGATTGGCATACACCTGGCTGACACACCTCGCCATCACATCCCAACTACTTATTCAGCTGCTCTTACAACATTTTTCAGATTCCTCTTCAGTCTTTACCCAGCACCCTTCGTTACAAGGAAATATTTGCGCACTCCTGCTCAAGTGCCAAGGCACAGAAGACGCAGGCAGATCTCAAAAGCAACATCAAATAAGAGCCATTTGGCCAGAGGGAAAGACACAGCTGGATTTTAAAAGGCAAAAATAAACCAAATAACAAGCAAACCAACCAAACAAAACCCCAACCCGGTCATTTTAAATTTCCTTAAGAAAAATCCCACTGTTCTTAAATCACTTTTTTAGCTAGCCTGGAGCAAAACCAAGTTATATTCAACTTCAAGGGAAGTTTCACAGTGTCAAAACTCATAAAATACAACCCATGCCCGGTTACACACACAAGGGTACAGGGACAAATGAGAAACTAGAGTGACAAATCTAAACATTGTTACCACAGAGAAACCTGAACGGTCCCCTCATCACACACAGCAGTGAGAGGAGAGAAAGCAATTTTTGCTAGCTCACCAGATTGAAGGTGAAGGGTAAATGTTGCCTTTGAAAAGAAAAGGTGCTGCATCTTTTAGTGAAATAAAGGTTTTATTTCTAACTGGCGCAAATTCAATTTTCCAATCGTGTCAGTCAGTCTTGAAAAAAGGAAATTGGGAACAGAACAGTAAAAGAATTCCAAAGGCAAGCAAGAAAATTGGAAGCGGAGAGCAGCAGAGCATTGGCCCAATTTTTTTCCTTATGTTCCCCACTCTTGCTGCTCCATTCAAATATTCCTAGCCAGTGAATAACCACAGAACAGAATCACAGAATTTTCTAGGTTGGAAGAGATCTTCAAGATCATCTTGTCCAACCACCAACCTAACTCTGACAAAAATAAACACCCA
>JAOXJM010000002.1:3242408-3258552 GCA_026413425.1 Tringa solitaria | reverse complement strand
CCCAGGGCAGGGGGGTTGGAACTGGATGATCTTTAAGGTCCCTTCCAACCCAAACTATTCTTTGATTCCAAAGAACAGTAGCGACCTCTCATGTTGGTCTCTCCTCGCTGACCTCCTGGGCACTGGGTGTATCCCTGGCTGAGATCTCCTTTGGCACAGACCTTGTTCTTACAAAAACTACATGTGTCTAAATAAAAACAAAAGCTCTGCCAAAATCTCCTGGCATCTCTGGTATGAAGCTTGAAAGTTAGTAATCCCAAGGCCTCCCCGAATCTTTCAGTTCTTGTCAGCCATTCATTCTACACATTCTTAGTGATCAGCCTTGCAATTATCACTCTATATAAAATGTTTTGTGTGGTTTGATTACATAGAAGGATCTTGCTGTCAAAACTGTAGCGATCATCAAAGGCTTTTTTCTGAAGGAGAGCTTCCATAAGAATTCTTTTGAGATTATGCAAGTTGGTTGTTTTTGAAATATTGGCACCAGAGTTACTTGGTCTGAATTTCTCTTTCCTCTTTATAGGGAGGCCGTAACTGGTTCTGATTCTAAAAACAAAATAAAAACAACCTTCCCCTAAAATTGCCCTTTAGAGACAGCTTGGAAAAACAATGACATCTTTAAACATGTTGGACAGGAAACCTTATCTGAGTCTTCATCTTGAAAACAGAAATATTTAGTATCAGGATTTTGCTTGATATTTGCCCCAGAAACAATCTCAATATGTGGACTAGCAAGACATTGCTGTCATTGGCCATGTTGGGTCTAGCAGTTGAGTCAACTGCAGTAGTTTGGATAGTCCTTGTTAAGAAATGTCTTCTAAACACCTTGATGCATTTATTAAAAAAATGCAGAAATCCTTCCTACTGCAGCATAACAATATTTTTATAAAAGCACTTAAGTGTAGATTGGATTGAGCTTCACTGCACAGTTAAGAACAGGATTCTTTGGGTTTTTAACTTAGCCGTACTGCTTCTGAGAGATAAAAGCTGTGGTCACCATCCGCTTTTCGTATCCTCAGATAAGGACAAATATTCTTCCTTTCTGAGTCTGATAGATGTGTTTTGAAGCTATTGCGCTCAATGTTAATGCTGGAATAAAACAGGAAAATAGCTTCACGGGGCTCAGAGGTCCTTTCCAGCCTGGGCTGTGCTGTGGTTCTCTCCCTGCTGTGTCCTCGGTGGCTTGTCTGGCCTGACTGTAGTTGGGTGCGTTGCAAAATGGTTTGTATGGAAGAGAATGTTGCGTTGGTTATTGTGGCCCCAAATCCTCCCGGCAGCTTATATTTTTCCAGGCAGTTGGTAGGACTGGAAAACCAATAGAGTTGAGACCAAGGAAAAATAGGCTTACCCTACTGAAAGGGACTGTTCAGCTGCTGTTGTAGCTTCTGAGTCGTAGCCAGTTGGTGCCAAATAATTATATGCTCTCAGCTGGAAAGAAGCTGCTTCATTCCCTCTAGCAGAATATAAAATTAATTTCCTGTGATTGTTTGTTCAGCCCTACTTGACTATCCTGTTTGGGAGTTTCCTGAACTGTCAAAAGGTTGAAGTCAAGGCCAGTGACAAGCTCCTCTGTGAGCAACTCGATTTGAGAGCTTTCTAGCGGAGTTGCAGTGGCATTTTGCAATTCTGGAGCTTGGGGAAGAAGGGACATGTGTGGGTTTCTTGTGCCCTGGATTTCTGCCACGCATCTCCTGTTCCCCTGCTAGGCTTGAGCTGGACCTTGAGCTCTTGGCCCCATCCTTGGGTGTGAGACCAACATCCCCTCTCCGTCCATGTGACAAAATCTAATACCTAATGGTGTCCCACGTGCAAGGAAGTTAAGTTTAAAAGTAACAAAAATATACACACTTATGGTTTTTTGTTGTTATTATTTTTTCTCTCTCTCCAGTGCCTGGCAAGTGTTTTGCCAAGTTCAACCTTGCAGAAAGCACCAGCTTGGGCTGTGGGATAGAAATGTTATTAGTCAGGGTTGTTGCTAATGGTATCTCTGCTTCAGCGCACGCGTGATGGCCACATCCGAACCGGGGATCGAAGTCCTCGTTCAGTTAAGGACTGCATTTGTATTCCTGGCAAAGGCAGCCTTGACGAAGGGAGGGTGGTATCACAGGCAATTAGTGATTGCGGTGACCCACTAATTTTAAACCAATGTAAACTTTGCCTCCTGTAGTGAAAGATCTTCACAGCGTTGCCAGCAGTCAGCCCTGACCCCACCCCACCAGAATTAGCCTTAAAACAGGAATGTGAGGGCATCAGTAAGTCTCTTGTAATCCCCTGCACTCAGAAAAACGCAGTCCGCATCCCAAAACTGGAAATATAAGATCCCTGGTGTGAATGGATGGAGCTGCCAAGATAAATACACTGCAGGAAGAGATCTGGAGAGATAGCGAGGGCTAGTGCTTTGAGCACCTTCGGGCGTAACGCATGAGGTAATTGGGAAGTGAGCTACACCTGCTCAGAGAAGAAAATTAAATGCTTTAATCTGGTCTTAGTTGGGTATAACACTTTCCCTCCCTTACTTGTCTGTGAGGATGCTGGCGTGGAAGGTATGTGATTATCATTAGGAGCTCTGCCATGCCCAGTCTTCCTCGCTTTGCAGTAACTGGTTTCCCTTTCCTTTGAGGTGAGGGAGTGAAGCAGGAGGAGAAGACAAGCGGCAGGAGACCTGCGGCTTGATAAAGTAGCGGTGTGGGTGGATTCGGTGTTGTCTTCAGGCATTTGAGCTTGAAGTAATTTTTGAGTAGTTGTGTGCTCTTTCTTCCCATTGTAGCTGGAAGGCTGCAACACTTAGGAACAAATGCAGTGCTTTTTCCATAAAGCCTGATTAAGAAAACAAATATTAGAAGATCTACCAAAACCCATCCTTTCTTTCCCATGGGACAAATTCACCTTAACATAAACTCTCAGTAACGGAGGTTCTTTTTTCTGTGCTGATAACTGTGGTGATAAAGGTGCTTGCAAGTTTACAGCCTTAATTTCAAAATTGCAAGCTTATATATATATATTCAGATGGAATTCTGAATGGTAATTTGTCTGGGCTGTCCCCGTGTAGCTTGGGCTTTCCCTTTCGGTAGTGTGTATGTAACTGTCCCTGTGCTTTTGTTTAGGCATGACTAATCTTGCAATTTGAGCTGCTGTTTCCTGCAGGGAAAACCTCCTGAAGATGAGATTCAGTTCAGTTTTGCAGCATCCAGTTCCTATTGCGTATATGAAGGAGTTTCTCATGTCTTACGGCAGCTGCTCATCTAAGTACACCTTAGTAAGCCACCCCCCTTTGTTTTTTATGCAAGTTCCACCCTGCTTGCTTGCCTTTTTTTTTTTTTTTTTAAACCTTTGTCACTTTGCACTAGCAGGTGAGGCAGGGAGATGAGGCTAATGAGGCTTTGTACTCCTGGAGGTTGAATGTCTAGTCTTCAGCGACTTTAACCGCTACCAATCTCTTAAGAGACTTTATTGGGGGGGAATATTTAACTTGATGCACTCATTTATGTTGTTTTTAGGCCCTCAATGAAGCAGTAAACTGTTGCTGTGCCTGTCCCTTCCAGGCTGGGATGGATGCTTGTGACCGTGGCCCAACAGAGCAGCAGGAGCAGCAGGGTGGCAGTTGAGAAGCACTGCACCGGGACAAGGTGCCTACAGGGCAATAAGCAAATAAGAGAGAACTATATCACCCTGCTGCTTTCTTACCTTTGGGTTCTCACTTTCTCTGTTTACTGGGTTAAAGACGCATTAATAATGACTTCTGCTTCATTTCTTCACAAGGAAATTCTCCTGGGCTGGTGTCTAAGTCCTTTGAAGAAGTTTGTTCCGCATCAGTTATTAGAGAAGTTAGTGATATATGCATGTGCTCAGGTAGGAGGACAGGAACCAAAGCCAGCTTCAGCTCATAGTAATAGGTATTTGGAAAATTCTGTAGGGCTATTTACATGGGAATACTTTGGCAAGTGGAAAACACTCATGTTAGTAATTACACACAGCAAAATGTACAGTTACTGAAATGTACATATCGAGGTTAACTAACTCAAACCTTTCAATCTGTTTACTTCACCGTCTAGTAGGAGCAGAAACCTCTCAGTTGTTTGAGCTGTGCTAGTGTGCCTTAGTTTTAATAGCAAACTTTATTGTGTCGCTCTGGCTGTGCCAAATAATAACTACTGCATTGAAGTAAATCTTGGTCTCTTCAGCCTATACTGCGCCAAGTGTTGTCTTTGCTATACAGAAAATGAGGATCAGTCATCTTCAAGGATTGAGATTGGCTCGTTTAGCTCTTTATGTGTTTTTCATAAGGAAAACTTGCTAAGGAAGGGTTTTTGCAGCAGGTGAACAAATAGGATGAAGTTAAGAAACGTGCTAGCCAGAAGCTATGGCAAGTTCTCTGAGGAAATGTAGGTTTTCTGGAGAATGGTTGCAGAGGGTGACACGTGCTCTTTTCCCAGTCCCAATCATTGATGTCCTTGTCCCTCAGTGATGATTTCCCCACTCATTTTCCCTGACCCGTGTTTCTATGACCAATGTGTTGGATGTCATCACAGTGATGCCTTTCTCCCTCTCTCCTTTTGGGTCATCACTACTTCTTTGGTATGATGCCTTCTGACTTTCTGTTGACACTGTAACCTAGTCTAATATTACTGAAAAATCTTAATGTTGCTGTGCTTCCATCCTTCTCAACAGGATCGAAATATCCATACGAGGTGATGACTACCAGGTCATTTGATAGTGTGCTGTTAAGTCAGGTAATAAGCCCTTGTGTATGGTAGGCTTGTTTACACAAACACAGCTCCTGTCAACACTGAAGACTGGAGAAGTTTCTAGTTTCATGCTAGTTCTGAATTTAAAGAAATGTTTCTGTTGAGGAAGGGTTTGTAGGAGAGAAACAAGGTCAATATTTCCAGTAGAGTTCTATAAGAGTTGGCGTCGATTTCAGCATCTTAAAAGCTGGAGTCAATCATGCAGTGCTACTCTAATTTGAAGTGATGAAGGATCCTTGAGTGTTGCCTGAAATGAAGCTTGACGCCTTAATGATGCTCTGGTATCAACAGTAAATATCTTTGATCTTTAAAGGAGGATTCATGAATTGAGAATTTGAACTCCCCTGGAACTACATCTTCCACTGGCTGCCTTGAAAGTCTCGGTGTATTACACTAGCTCAGGGTATTTCCAGGAACATGTAGAAATAGCTGTCTGATTACATCTCTTTATTATTTCCTTGGCAGATCTGAACCTTGAAGGGCACGTTAAGACCCATCAGGTCAGAGTGACATCATCAGTGGCAGCCTCACATGGGTTCCTGCCCAGGAGGTTTGCAGGACAGCCTCCTCGTGCCATACTTGTTCTATCCAAGAAGCACTGCTTGAGCTCAGCATCGTGGCATGAGTGTAGGTTTGGCCCATCAGCGTTGCACAAACTTGTGTGATTTGGGAGTAGCCCTGACCCTTTATCTCAGATATAACTCAATAGTCCCTTTAAGATTTTTATTTATGTTGCTGCTTGGCGAGTGCCTTAATCCAGAGATACTTTTACTTAGCCTTTGGGTATTATACCTGTTGTGCTAGACTGTAAATTCTTGTTTAGGCTGTAACCACTCTTTCCATCCTTCTCTTTCCTTATATGATTAGTGTCTTGGTTAGAGATCAAAGCTGTGTTGCTTTTTTTGAGAAAGTCATAGAATGGTTAGAGTTGAAAGGGACCTTAAAGATCATTGAGTTCCAACCCCTTGCCATGGGCAGGGACATCTCCCACTACACCAGGTTGCTCAAAAGTGTTTGTCTTTGCAATAGATAAATAGATAATGCTTCTATTTCCTTCCTCTCTATGTAATTATTGGTGTGTCTTCTGTTGGTGAGAAACGGCAGCTTTTAAAGTGCTGCTCTCTCTTGCTTTTGCTGTTTATTCCTCCCCCCCATATGGTAGTATTCCCCAGTTCAGATTTAAATAACTTCAAAGCTTGGAACATTGAGGTAAGTGATGAGGACTCTGAGGATTTCTGAAAAAGTAGAGAGCATTCTTATTCCTGTTCTGTGAACAGAGACTTTGCTCTCCTCTCCTGGAGAGAGAAAGGAATTTTGTTCAACTCGTAACATACCTTTTTCTAAAATGAGTATATATAATGCATACTTGGAGACATGTTTTTTTTTTCTTTTTGTAATCTAACAGGATTCTGAAGTTGTTTTGGCCTTCCATGCACAGATTACAAGGGTGGGAAAGGCTTCTTGCTTTCCTTAAGCTTCACTCAATCCTTTTGCTGTGAAGATTAATTTTTTTTTTCTCAGATCATTTATGATGAACCATACTTCAGAGCTGATAGCTGATTCTTTCATCTCTAGACTCTGCTTCTGGCTGACAACGTAGACCGTGCTGTCCTTTAGAAGCTTGTCTTCCTTCTGCAGGGAAAGGGTAGGGATGAGAAGAAATAATCCCAAAGTCTTGTTTATGGGTTATCGGTGGAAATTTAGAGGTTCAGCAGAAGAACTGAATCAGTAAGCCTCTACACATTTAAATAAATGAACGTGCAGAACTTGTTAACTAGCACTGGGGAACTATTTCTTCACTTGTGCATCCTTCAGTGCACGTCTAGAGGACATTTCTGTTTAATCACAAACTGCTTTCTTGATGCTCTACTGATTTTTTTTTTTGTGAATTCCGCATTTTCTTGTGGCTTTTAATTTCCTATACACTACTGTACATAGTAAGTATTTTTAGTCAAGTGTCACGATTTTGAAAATCTTGGCTTAAAACCATCTAGTGAAAGATCCAGGGAGAAAAGTTGAGTGCAAGGAATTTTGGTTATTCAGATAACGCGTCTATAAAAAGATCTGTCTTCTGATAAATGACGCGCTGTGCTGGCAGGAGTTTTAGAGGCTTATCGTGGCTTTGGGAGCAACTTGGATTGAGCAAGTAGTAGTAGAAGATGGTATTACCTGGGCACTGCCCCACACCTGTTGCTGTGTCAGCAGATGTGGCCAAAAATGAAGATATTGTGGCATGGCTGAATGTGCAGTGGCTATTGTAGTCTTATGCTTTCTAAAACAAAGCATGTAACGCTCTAATCCAGTGAAAATTGCCCTCAGCTGTTTTAAAACAAAACAAAAAGTTTCTATTAAAAAATCAGGCAAAATACTGGAGGAAATAAAACGTTTCACACGGGCCAACAAATTTTCCCCAAACTCACTTCCTCTTTGTATAAAAATAAAATGGTGATGCAGGTTTGCAACGTACCATGAGGCTTTGATTACACTGAATAACCGGAATAATAAATTGTACTCTGAAAGCCATGAATTGTGATGTAGAATGCTGAGGAACAAATAATAGTGTACTGTGAGTTAATATTCCATTAAAGCTCTGTTAAGACATTTAGCTGCGTAGCAAATTGAGACCTTAATGTATTTAGTTCCTTTGCAGGGCTCTGCACACTATGAGAAAATAGGCAAACTGTAGAAGTGCCTTCAACGTATCCCTTATTTTGCTTCCTGTTTTCAGAGCTTGCTGTTAAGGAACAAGTTGGCATACTGGGGTGAAAAAGGTATAAATGCATTCCAGCTCCAGACAGAGGATCAAATCCAGGTTAGCAGCAGTTTGTATTGCCTTCAGGCGACAGTTCTGGTTGCTTTTGGCTCCTGAACTTCCATGTGCCAGGTGAGAAATGCAGGAGAGTCCAATTGTTGGTAAGCTGTCCACTTGCAATATCACTTGAGTTTTCTATAATGCATCTTTCTATGTCATTTCTACTGCTTTGAAACAAGCATACGCTGGAAGAATACTCCTGGGGGCGAATCTAGACGTGCTCTGCTATTCCCGAGAGACAAGAAGAAAGCCTTTTTCTGTGTAGGGGAAGAAAAAAAAAAAATCTAATTAGCTGGGATCTTGGATACCTGAATAGTTTTGAGATAAATTTTGTTGCACTTGAAAAGGCAGGTCAGTTGAGGTACCAAGACTGCCTGAAATGGAGATCTAAAACTGCTGGAATCTGAGAGGTAAAAGGGAGATAACTTGTTTTTCATGGCGTTGCCCTAAAAATTGTGGGGTTTAGCAAATCTGATTTTTGTTGTGATTATATTTTTCTTTAATGTATCACTATACTACCCAGAACAGCTGAGGCTATAAAGAAGCATTTAGAAGAAAATGTGAGGACTTGAGGATTCTACCATGAAATTAGGAGAAAGCAAGAAACCTAAGTGTTACTAAAAAAACCAAACCAAAACAAAACAACCCCAAAACAACAAACAAACAGCTTTGTGTCCTGTTAAAAAAGGTATCACTGGATTTTTAAATTTTAACTGTATTAGATGGTGGTTAACCAAACAGAAAATTGCTTTCTTGCTATGTCCTTCCTGTGGTGTCAGTAACCAGTGGAAAAAAAAAAACGCTGCGGTCTTGTTTCCCTCCTCGTAAAGCTATTGCACACAGTGTCATGGAGGGGAGTGTTTTAGCTGTGTGTTATAAATGCTGCTAAGATGGGCTTTGTGTGTTATATTCTTGGCTCTGTGCGGCTGGAGGACACCTAGCCAGAAGTCCTTGCTCATTGAAATTGGGCTGCTGGAAACCTGCCAGCTCTCCTAGGTGGCAGAAGAGGAAAATGCTCGGTGTTTAATATGTACTTAATAAAGGTGAGGTTGACAATAACAATGGGTGCCTTGCTGTACTGTTGTAGCAGTTCGCTTGTCTCCTCCATCGACGCTGGTGGAAGGGGCTCTGTGGAAATGCTGGGGTTCCAGCTTGCACACCTGAGCGTGGCTAGTGTGGCTTAGAGACTGAACTATTGATTACATATGTTTAGAGCTGTTAAATACTTCTGCTGACTAATATTTAGCTCGTGAAAACATTCTGCAGTAACCCCCGCGTCTCCCTTGAGGGTGTGGAGCAGCAGCAAGGACAGAAGGGCAGCAGCTGTAGCTTCATGTGTAACTGTCTTGTGAATTCTTCAGAGGCACATTGCTCCCCTTCCCCTGCAAAAAAAATTAAAAATCTTTCACTTTCTCTTCCTACATTAATAATTCTCTGCAGTTTTTAGCGGGCAAAGGTTTCTCTTGGGAGTAGGTACACAAAACTGGACGTAGTAGAAACCGAGCTGCAATCAGTTCAGTGAACAGTAGAATTGATGTGCTCTGCTTTCCAAAACACACGCTGTCATTTTTTCCATAATGACTTGCATAGTAAGTTCTCTTTGCATCTCATTAATTATAAATGCTGACAGCAATGCTAATAAAGTAAAATTAAGATTTACTGGGTCTGGGTTGTGCAAAGCAGGTGTAGCTGTTTGTTGGAATAGCTGTTTGGGTAGCATATCTGTAGTAGGTGGGATGCTTACCTAAGTGTTTGAATCTCCCTTCACGGAACTGCGTGGGCATTTTGCATTATTTATTGAAGAAAATGCGTAATCAGGACTGGTTTTCTATTTCTGTCTTAAAGCAACAACGCCGCCACGGTAAGGGTAACCTTTCAGAGCTCCAAATGCAGAATGAAATGCTTGTACTGTTTCCAAAACTGTTTATTCTAAGTTTTGTTATACACTGTTTCCCTAAGCCTTGGGGTTCACAAATCCCACATATGGAAATATTTTTGTCTCTTAAAACATCAGTTTCCTACTTCAGTGACTGCAGTAAAAATGATTAAAGTATGATGCAACTCTCCTTAAAGACGTACTGAGTGAGGACAGCGCTAATGCTGCTTGTCATTTGATTTGTAGATTCCTTAATTCACGAGATTGACAGAAACAGCTTACCTGAAGTGAGTCCATCCAGTTTATTTAGAATAAATAACTATGGTACGTAGTTTGGAAGCTATATTGGAGTTGTCTATAGCTTTAAACTGTTGGCTCTTCAGAACAGGGATTTTCATCCTGTACAGCCCAGAACACAATGGATCTGGTAACCTGTCCTGGTTGCTATGAGAGGAGATGTAAAGACTTGCTTCTTTATAAGCTGCTTAGATAAGAGACAAAGCTGCTGGGCTATAATTGCCTTCTTTATGTTTTGCCATATGCTGCTACTCTGGAGTGGTGTTTGCTATTGGCACTTATTGCATAGAATTAAAAAAAAATAATTCTTTTTAACAGACTGTCCCTGGAGAAGTATCTTCATACTCGGAAGGAGGTGGCTAGCTGAGACAAATAGCTTCATATGAACCCTGGCGGAGTGGGAAGGTGACTGTAATAGGAGATATAATGAAGTATGTTAAAAGAAAAATCATTATTTGACCGGACAGGCAGCTGCACAGCATAGAAATTTGGCTTCTAGTATCTTTGACCTTATAGGAGTTTGTCTTGGACCGTGGCTGGCTTTTCCGTGCTAGCAATGCGCTTGAAGAGCGGTGGGTGAGTCATTCTGGAAATTGGGAATGCCTTCTGATGGGAACTTTTTTTAATGGTGCTAGGTGGTTTTCAGCTTGGCTTTCAGCATTCAGCTGCGCCACCAGGGAGCTGAAGAATATCACGTGGAAAGGACTTGGATGGCTTTCTAAGCTTTAATGAAAAGAAAACCAAAATTGCAGTTTTGCTGACACTGCCTCATAATGAGAGACCATTAGAGTGATCAAACAGTCTAAGAAAGCAAGCTGTAGAAAGAGCTATTGCTCACGTAATGACAGATCTTGCCTAGGAGCAAGTGGTGGTATATAATGTGTTTTGCTCTTTACTGTCTGTACCATATACATATAAGCATTGCTGTGTACCTGAAGGTATGGATCTTCATGTTCAAGGGCTGGTGTGAAGGTGAGAGAAGAGCAAAAGAAGGAAATAACCTTTGCTTGGCCTAATGCAGCATAGCAGGACCTGCATGAATAGCCTGCTTTTGCTCTCCTGGCTATTGTAGGTATTATAAAAGCGGGGAAACAACTTCACAAAAGATTATTTTTAACCTGCCTGTGTCATCTTAAATTGAGGCTGAAGACACAAAATACTTGGAGCTGTATACAGCGGTAATACAAGCGGTCAAGCACTCCTTGAATACATCAGCTCAAAAAAACTGGCATCACTGTGTTGTTTTTTCCAACGTTGACAGTCCTTCAGCTCCTGAAATGGGAAAGAGTGAGGCTAGTCACCCTGGATAACCACACAAACAGGGAACAAAACTCTTCAAGGGAGAGCGTGATTTCATCTCTGTTTGCTTAACAAAATGGTCCTGTACTAAGATGTTGCTTCCCGAGTGTTTATGATGACAGTTTACTGCCATAAATGAGCTTCCACTGTCCTTTCAGAGATATTTTGTACTAGCGGAAATAAGATAGAGGCTAGATTTTTGCTGGCGGGTTTAACTGCACGAATAGATGCTACCTCCCCCTAAAAATAATATCCAAGTAAGAGGAGCAATCTAAAATCTCTCAGCTTTAGGGCACAGTCAGGCAATGCTTGAGTGCTCTTCTTTTCTGTCTATTTTACTAAGTGCTGAGAAGACTCGGGGTTTCCCACAGTTGAAGTGCATCTCCATCAAAGTCAGTACCATCTTCTCAAGCTTTGCAGAGGTTACTTGATACTGGACAGTTTTTCTCTTGGTCTGACAGCCTCAAAAAGCAGTAGTTTTCTCTTGCAAGGCAGGAGAGAGTTGGTAGCCACGGGGCACTGGGACTCCGCTGAGCTGCCGATGGCCTAAGGTATAACTGCCCAATTTGTGGGTATTGCGGTAACGAGGAACAAATAGGTGGCACAAGTTCATTTACTTGGGTATTTTATTTGTGCTAGTACAAGAACCGAAAACTGTTGGTTTAATAGTAAAGCATGTGATGTGAAAGTTGATGTCTCTGTATGAGCTGGAAAAAAATTGCCTTAAAATCTGTTTCTTTGTAGAAAAACTGGAGATGATGGCTACACTGTAGCCAGCATAATGGGATCATATCATGTGTTGTGAAGTTGCCCTACACAAATGCATAGAAAGAGAATTTTCTCTTCTGAAAGTCATCTCTCGGGTGTCGCAAGATGGGGGAATTAAGTTAAGATGGTTTTAACATGAATGTACAACGTCGGTTGAGTATGGCACTAAAAATCGCCTACAAACCCAATGGTGAAGGGTATGTTCTTGTGTTTCCCATTCTACACAGCTTGTTTTGGCACCGCTGTGTGTTGTCAGTGCCTGTCTCAGAGTCCATGGGGTCGATATGAGGAGTAACAGGTCTCGGGGTGCCCCGAGAAGTTGCCGATACAGCTGTGGGAAGGGTGTTGGCACAGCCTGCGGCGAGGCTGACACAGCTCGCACGGAGCAGATGCTCTAATGGAAACCACTTCTGGGGCATGTGCGAGTCATTTGGAACACGTTAAGTGGGTGGGATGTCCCTTCCCAGAAGGATAAAGGCAGTGTGGTACGGACAACTGTGGATGTATGCAAGAGGAAAGCAGCTGAAGACCATTATTTATTTATTTCTTCTCTGGAGCTGATCCTTTCAATTTGGCTGAAACGAGAGACTACAGCTATAAAAGCTATAAAACAGTCATTATTTTTTTCTCTATCATCTCTTAGCTGCGGATCTGTTAAGACATCTTTAAATGAAAGCAAAATTTCACATGGGGATGGTTATATTCTTAATGCAAGTCGCGAGTATTAAACTCAGCCCTTCCTATAGGTAGCTAGGAATGTCTATAAGGTGAAAAGGCAATGGAAATGGTTTCACTTCAAACACCTGTGTAAGACAGCGGACAGCAGCTGTGTGAATTTGTGTGAAATGCCCCAGGTTTGCCTTGCCTGCCTGTTGGGAAGTCACACTGAAGAGCATCCTGCAAAAGACACTTAGATACAGATAGGCTCTCTAATGATGGATGTTAAAAACCCTCATACAATCAAGCTTTGTAACAGCGTTGCCCAAGTTAAATTATTTTGCTAACAAGAAGGTTTAATTGCCTGGAATACTTACCTGCGTGGACAGGCTTCTCTTGTAAATATTTTCAAAGAAACTCATGCTTTTGTTCTTCCCTTTTAACCGTATTGTAGAATGCTGTGTTCTTTTTCACATCTATTGATTGAAATATTTCTGTATCTTTGATATTCCATTTAAAGCCCTAGTAAAAAGATGCTAGAAATAATGCTGAAAAAAAAGCAGCTTGTTCCTTGGTTTGTTTTTTTTTCTTAACTGCCTACCCAAGAAAGCTTCAGAGCTAGAACTGCCTTGGGTTTGATTGAACGAACAGTGGCAGCTCCAGGCAATAGCGACTGTTGAAGGAGTTATGAAAAGGCTGACACTTTATAGTCCTAAGAGATATCCCATCATCATCTTCTTCCTATTATCCTGATTACCTGGCCTTTGACCAAATGGCTCTTTTGAGGTTGTTTTAAAGACAGAAAAATAAAAATTCTTGACTTTTTTTTTGGTGACAGAGTTTTGAGTTTTGTTGATATGAAGGTAGAAAAAGCTTATGGTTGAAATGGCTGCACTCGCACAGGAAGGTGAGGAAACTGCTGCTGTGTGTGTCGTTGGGGGGGGGTCCCCATCTCCATTCCCCCCTGTGCCCTGTACTTTTGCTTCCAGAGGCTGCCACCTTGCAATGGGGTTATCTGTTTGGGAAATCGCAGTCTCCTCAAGAGCAGAAGAGGTCTTATAAACACTAAGGGATGACCAGGTGGCATTTAAATATACTCACCCAGGTAAAGTAAGCCCTTGAAGGTGGCTCTGAGTATTCTGGAAATAAATACCTGCATTCCCCCTGCTCCTTCCCACGAGAGGGGTTCATGTTGCATTTTAGATGCTTTCCTGGAGAAGAAAAAACAACCTTTGATTAGTGAAATGACTAGAGAAATGTTTTTTAGTCTAATACCTGGAACCATAGCTGCTTTGACTGGAGATCAGCCTTGGGTGGCTCTCATGATAGTAGGACTTCACTTATTTAACAGTAGGGACAGCTGTTGTCTAAGGTCTCAAATGTGGTAATTAATTGGTGAGAAATGGATGGGACTTTCTCTTGGCACCCTTCGTTGTCAAAGCAGGTGCCTTTTGCAGTGGAGAGCATCACTTCAAGTGGAAAACATGTCTATCCCCCTCATTCTATTATAGAAAAAATAGCTGTCATTTCAGAAGTGATGTTTTGATGCCTCTTGTGCCTGATGTGAAGGAACTGAGGATAGTTAAGCCTCGCAACAGGGAGGGAGATAAATTCAGAGACTGCTTCTTGTCTGAAGTACAGATTCCCTGATAATAAATAGAGATGCCTGGGATAATAAAACAGTGCAAGCTTTCTGGTACAGCAAAGCTAGGAAGTCGTGTGATGTAAAAATAGTCATAGGAGATGGGAACAAAGAGGAGATGTCTTTCTGCCTGCTCATCAGAGTTTGGAGTTGAAAAAAAAACAACACACCAAACTGGAAGCACTTGCAAAAACCTGCAAGATCTCTAGTGAATGTGTTGGCTGGGTGTTTTTTTAGCCCTTCAGTGTGTTTGAAGTCTTTCTCCAGTGGCCCTGTCGGTTCAGCCCTACCCTGTAAGGGCAAATGCTTTTCTTCTAGTGCTGGTGGAGTTACACTGAGTTCATCTCAACTTGCCTGTGGGACAAGGTGCAGAACAGCCTTCAGGTATGTTACCTGGTGTGTGAGAGTCCTGGGTAGGGTAGAGTAGGTGTTGGGGGGGGGGGTCTTTTCATCCTTTTTCTCCATTATATTTCTGTTTGCATGTCATTCCTGAAAAACAGTAACTTCAGGATAAAAAGAAGTTCAAACCAGTGGCATGTAATTGTCAACTTCAGAGGTAATTATAGTGAGAGTGATGTAGACCTGGAGTAATGAATGTGGCTTTTCCTTTCCCTGAAGCTGGATGGAAAGTCTGGTGTTTTCTGCCTGGTGGACTGTGGAAAAGCCTCTGGGGGTGGAAGAGGAGCGTTTTAGAGTTGGCTCTGTTAAGTTAATAAACTAGCATTGTGCTACAGGTTTTACAGCTGTGTTTGCTAAGTAAAGGGGGGGTGGTGGTGGTGGTTGAGGCTGTTCAGTACTGGCGTAGGTTTTCTAAATGCACATCAAAATAAGTAGCTGAAGAAGTGACTCTTGAAATCGGTTTCTCCTTCATAAATGATCTTGGAGAAATGAGGAAGAAACTATTTTATTAGATGCCCTGAGAGACCGTAGCTGGTATTTCCCACTTTCACACATCTGCAAACTGAAGCGTTTTGTCCCGAGGCTCGGGAGTCTCGATTTTCTTGCTATGCTATTCTTGAGGGGCTGTGTTTTCATTCACAGGCTGCGTAGGACTGAATGTTTTGAGAGCAGCTTCAATAAAACTTTTGCATTGCTGGTTGCTATGAGCTTGTGAATAGGAGTTTATTTTTGTCTGCACTTACAAGCCCTGCCACCTCCATCAACCAAAACCATGGCTTGCTGCTATCGAAACGGGAGTGAAATTGTGAACACGAGGCTAGCAGCAGATCTATCTGTGCTCTCTATAAAGCTCAGTGGTGTTGCTCTTGTGAACGTGCAAGAGTGGTGAAGACAGTTTGTAAGCAAGGCTACAGAGCCAGGAAGATTTAACATATAGTGTCGCTGCCTCTCGTGCAACCTTCAGACTAAAAGACGGGAGTTTTTCTGAGTTTTTCCCTTGACTTGCATGGTATTAATAGCACTCTGACACAGAATGTATCCCTGCAAACGTGCTCCAACAGCTATGTAACAGCCTGTGTGCTGTTGTCTTTGGGGAAATGGGATAGCAGAGGCTTGGAAGAAAGAGTAAGGGCAAGACTGTGTTTACTTTCCTTCCGATTTATAAAATTACTTAACATAGAAGTGATCTCATTGTGCACTGTATGCATTTTTCTTAAACTCATTGATACTGGGAGAATGAATTTTTCACTCTTCATAAGAGGTACTACAGCTGACTAAAGGGACACATTATTTCTTGTGAAGAATAATTAAATATACTCTACTTTTTTCCTCTTTCCCAAGTTTTTTTTTGAATATGTGGTATCCAAAACGTGGCTGACATCTACCCATTTGTCAGTGTCATGATGCCATTCTCCCTGGCTATCTAGAAAACTAGGTATATAACAGATATTGGATAAATACACTAAGCAGAATGTTCCTGTATCTAATAAGCAACCAAGTTTAAGTTGTAAAATGTTTTGTGGTTTGTCTGCAGCTTTTCCTTTTGTGTTCTGCTGTTCTCCTTGTCTCTGAGATGTTGAGCATCCACATGCCATCTTCAGGGCATGCTCTAGTGCCCAAGATTGTTGGTTTGTCGTGGGCTGCTGTGT
>JAOXJM010000002.1:3204982-3215079 GCA_026413425.1 Tringa solitaria | reverse complement strand
CCCTTTTCTGCAAAGAATGAATCTCCTTCCTCCTCCCCCCACCTCTTCCTGGACACTGTGGATTACCTGTTTCTCTTTAGGCAGATGGGCAAAGGAAGCAGGTTGAGAAGGGAATATTTATAGCTCACCCCCTGTTTATGTTCCTTTCCTAGCAGATGTGATGAGGCTCTGTACTAAAGATGGAAGAAGAGAAAATTCAGGCAGGAACGAGAAGTGTGGCAAATGAAGACCATTTGCTAATGTGTAGGTCCCTGCAAAGTGCTTCCACATGCAAAGATTAACACTTCCCACATCTTACTGGCATTGCCTTTTTTGTGTCCATCTCCTGAGCCTGATTTTTAAAACAAAAAACAAAGAGGAACAGCTCTGCAGTTCAGACGGGTTCTCGTTTGCTTGACCTTCATCTGCAGAAACATTGCCCTACGGAGGCAGCGGGTGCGAAATGTTCTTTTAGGGGCAAAATCTGACCTCTCGAGTGGGCGTAGTGGCAAAAAGAACAAGAAAAATGAGTTCAAGACGGTGGGATTTAATCAGGCAAGTGCTCGGGTCCTGGGAGATGAGCTGTATGGTTTTAAAAAAAAATAAAAGGCATCAGTTTGGACTTGTTGGAAATGGGGGAGAAAACGGTGCTGGGGTGTGGGCCTGCAGCCATGCCGTGGGATTATGGCTCCCAGGTACAAGAGATCTCCTTGCCATGTTCCCTCCTCTCTCTGGCCAAATCTTTGGGGTTTTTGCATGCCCGTTTGCCACAGGGCAGCCAAGTGATGCGGTGCCACACTGCTCTTGCTGTTTTATTGCATACCAGGCTCTCAAAAGGAAGCATGGTGTGTGCCTCGAAGGAAATACTTCATGTAATATTTACTATATGAACGTATCCAGAGGCCATAGTAAAAGGGTGGAGGAGATCTACCATATGAGGTTACTGATTTGAGTTGGATCCCTGGTAAAGTTGGTCTCAGTTTCAGGAGAAGATTGAGATTTATTTTTTTTCAAAGGGAAATTATGGAAGCAGGCCGAGGTGTCTGGACAGGGCCCATGTCTTCTCCCTGTCCCCATGCTGTCCTCAGACCCCACGTGAGGGACTGCTTTAGGTGTCCTCTTCATCTGAGGACTGGAAGGGTCTAGTCTGTGCTTGGAGTTGTGCATTGGTTCGTAAGAGAAGGACTTTGCAAACTTTGCTTTAATCGTTGCAGTGTTGGGTGCCCAGAGGCTGAGGGGTGTCTGTGAGGAGGGGCTGGGGTTGCCTCAGGCCAGCTCCATAGCCACGCACAGCTCGGCCCCTCAGCCCCAACTGTGGTGCCTTGGGGAATCTGAGATAAAAAAGGGGGGGAAATGCTGAAAAAAGGAGAGGAATGAGGAAATAAGTGTGAGGAACAGCCCTGTGAGCAGTTAGGTGGGAGGAGGAAGGGAGGTGGGGTCCTCTATGGGCTGCAGTGCAGATGTTTCCAGAAGGAACTGCTATTCCCCAGAACCCCTCAAGGCAGGGGAAGGAGTTGGCAATGAAGGGGTCAGATGGGGGGAAAGGTGTGCCAATTTCTGTCTCTTTGTTGCTATTATCTACGTTAATTAGCTGTAAATCAACTTTTCCCTAGTGGAGATTTTTATGCCAGTGATGATGATTGGTGAGTGATCTTCCTTGACCCATGAGCTTTTTCATCTTTTCATCCTCCCTTCTCTTGAGGAGAAGGAGGACAGAGCAGCTGGCCACAGTCAATCCACCACGGTTATATGTACTTAAATCCAGTAGAAGCTTACCTACTGGTGCAAAAATCCTAGTAGTTATGATAAGTTACATGTTGTGGAGCTTGGGCAGCAGATTTCTGGTCAGAACAGGGTTTTGCTCTGTGTCTCCTCTGCATCTGGTGTGAGGGGAAGCAAAACGGGAGGACAAAAGGAGATCCAACGACTTACAATGAAAGTACCGTTTCAGAGAGATCAAAATGTAAGGCTGAGTACAGGAGCAGAAGTAGCTGGAGCCCTGAAGTGAGGGAAAAGATCGATAAATGGAGTTCTTCAGCACTTTTGAGGTGGGTGGTTTGGGTTACTGTGATTGCACAGGGAAGCTCGCAGCAATTTTTGTCACTGAGATGCTGGCCAGAAGGTTTTAGGATAACCGCTGCTGGAGCCAGGAAAGACATTCAGTATTTCATGCTGTGAGAGTTGGAATGGAGAGGAAAATAGCTGTTGCTTGTTGGAAAAGGTGAGCTGCTTCACGTCTGACTTAAGGCAGCCTCATTTAAAGGAGTCCCTTCATACATTGTAAAATAAGTGTTGCAGGTGGCACTTGCAAATGTGTCTTTTGAAGATTTCAGTAATGGTAAGAAATTTTGAAACTGAGAACTCCAGGATATTCCAGGTAACGAGCAAGCAGAATGTTTTACCTGTCTTCTAGATTAAGATATTCACCTTTTCCATGCTTGAGCTGTGGGGTTTTTTTTCTGGACAACTTCTTTTCTGATTTTAATTAGGGTTTGGAGACTTGGTGCCCCAAAGTTATTGTTACCTTTCTATCTTTAATAATTCCGTAAAATGCAGAAGAGGAGCTCTGCCAGGTTGCTCCCTTTTGTCCCATCAGAGAGCACTCACTGGTAGCTAAAAGGCTTTTTTGTCCAATAGGGCTTTGATTAACTTTGTCACTCATGTAGAATTAAGATATCTACATTAGGACCTATAGAGATGCTGTTATTTTTACCTTTGGATTATCCAGTATAGACAAGGCTGGAGGAAGTGTTAGTTTTAGACAAAGGACTGGGATTTTTTTTTTTCTCTTCTTGCTCCCTTAATCATTCTGGGAGCAAAGCTGCTGCGTAACCCAAGCCTCTTAACATGCATCTTACTGCAGATAAGGCAGGAGCGAATGGATGTGAAAAGTGAATTCCTTCATCTGTTCTCTCGAGACCCAGAAAGTTTTCTGGTGTTTAAAGCTTCTGATTTCGGTGGTCTGGATTTGGTGCTTTTCATACTCCACATACTGCTTATTTTTGAAGTGGGGGACAAGTCTGTCTTAACTGAAACCTGGAGGTAGTTATTCCGCATCTTGTTGCTGAATTGAGCTCTCTGCAGGCAAACAGTCGTGAGATCTGGTCGGCAAAGCTTGAAAGAAGTTCCTCTCTTCCATCCCGCACTGCTTCAGTCCCGAGCTTCAGCCTTCTGGCACGTTTCTGTCTAGTACTGTTGAATTGCAGATGCGTGATAAAGGGTTCAGACGTTCCTACCCATCTCAATTTTAAAACTACAGCCACCCTTCAGGAATAAAAATGATTGATGATTCCTTAAGCTCTCACTAACCTTGGATGATGGGAGATGGCATTTAGGTCTCTGCTGACCTTGGAGTTGATTTGTTCCTTTTTTTTTCTTA
Organism: Tringa solitaria; assembly: GCA_026413425.1. NCBI lineage: Eukaryota > Metazoa > Chordata > Aves > Charadriiformes > Scolopacidae > Tringa > Tringa solitaria. Next base: position 3,211,721 of record JAOXJM010000002.1, on the reverse strand, counting down.
ACCAGTAGAGACTGTTTTCTTAGATACGGAATTTCTAACGGCAGCCTGTATCGCAAGGCGCAGTTCAGGTCTGCAGGAGTGACAGATATGTGTAGTGTAACCGGTGTCTCTGTAAAAACACAACGGCAGCATACTGCTGTAGGGTTAATGAAACAGAGTTGGTTCAGAGACCTGAATCAGACTGAAAGAATTGTCAGAGGTGAAATCCTGGGACACCTCAGCTTTTTGATGAGTCACCTAACATGCCTTGTTTTTCAACCTATTTTGCCTTTTCCCCACTGTTCTTGCTTCTATTGTGTGAGGGCAGGAAATTTCTGGAGTTAGCTTATACCTGTCAAATACTCATGGCCTTAAGGTAAAGTCTTTCCAAATGCTTAGCTGATAATATCTTTCAGTTATGTAGCTATTTTGCAATGGGATAATGCTGAGTTTAGTAGGTTTTAGGATTTCCTGAAAACTGCTACTAAATTTTTGGGCTGCCGTGCAAATCTGATAGAAGGGCATGCTCTTGATGTGCAGAATTTCAAAAATAGATGATTAATGATACGTCAAAGAAAAGAGTAAAGCAGTGAAAAGCACATCTCTGAAAGTGCCAGCTCTGCCATGGGGTCAGGTGAAATAAGTATATAAACAACGCTTTGTGTGGTACTGTCTGACAAGGAGGTTTTGTGTCTCACTGTATAAATTCTGCCCACCTATTGTATTTTTATAAGGATTAGAATTAATGCTGTTGTTTTCAAATAGGAAAAGGTCATTTTTTTTAAGCTTTCCATAGAGGCTTTATCTCCTTAGGTCAAATTACGTGTGGTGCGGCTTCTGGTCATTGAAGCTTCTGAGTTTTTCTCATAATACATTAGTGATTCCAAGACAGCAGAGCTTCATTTGTCCAGGATGTGAAGCTGTATCTGCATTTCACTTGGGTGTTTTTTGAATTTTAAAACTGTTTTTGTTTGGGGGAGGGGGTTCCTGGTTGTTCAGCAGTAACACGTGGGTGTTTGTCAGTCCAGACAACTTGCTATTTTCAAATGTAAAAAGGCAGATTTGCCCTTTGGTTCCCAACACATAGGAGTGTGGTGGGTTTTTTTAATGTTACTTTTGCCAAAACATGCAACTTCCCATTTCAGTTCAGTTACAGTTGTTTAATGCCCACTTTTCTTTTGCTATTAGTTTACAGCATAAATGAGAGTGAATTTCCAGAGCTGTCAGTGCACTGACCTCCTGGGCCATAGGTCCTGCTCTCAAGAAAGACTAGTGTAGTTGAAACTATCCTCTATTTGCATAGCAAAGAAGAAAAGTGAAATAGCAGATAAAGCTATCTAAAGTAGATTATTGAAAGCAACCTTGCAAAATATGGAGGCCTGGACAATTTGGCAGAGAAATAATCAACAGCCTGTGTTTTGTTTGCAAACTTCTGTTAGAAATTTACTTAAAAATCAAGCCCTACCTGTGAGATACCTTTATAGAAGTGCAGGTTTGGCAGCTGTATTTTAGAAATCAACAAACAAACAAAAAATCCCAGACCATAGGAAGGCCCATATTGGATTGCAACTGTTGAAAAATCTTAGTGCTGGTCTCTGAAATATATACCACTGTAGCCAGATGAGACCTGGTGTTGTACCTGGTTCTTTTTAAAAATTGGGTTCTTTTGTGCTAGTCTTGTAATGTCAGTGTGGGGGGTGATTAGAATATAACTAGTATAAGTTATCCTAGAAGACGGACTTTAAATCAGTCTGATTCTCATTTTTCATGAACACATAGTCCCTTGCAAAGGCTGCAGAACATAGGGACTATTCATGAGCTTTCTTCTCCGATTAGACTCTTTTTTTCATATCAGTATCACAATTCTTGTTTTCATCTTGAACAATTTGTTCTTCTATGAACAGGCATGTTTACTACTTGTATCTTAGAGTTTGGCTTCCCTCTGTAAGGCAAGGAAAAAAGTACATGTGAGCAGAGAAAACAACCTACGAGAATGAACCTCTTTATCTGCAATTCCCTAACTCTTCCCCACTGTTATGCTAAAACTTTTTTTTAAAAAAAGCCTTTAAAGACTGTTGTTCTCTGTGATTTGTACTTTCCGTGTCTGTGTAGTAATTGACACTGATTTTCTTAAAACTGATTAACTCAATGTGTCTTCAGGAATACATTTTTACATTAAGGAAAAAAAAAAAGAAATCACAACTGTTCTGGTATACATTCTCACTTTAAACTGTGTATGTTGAGAGCAAGGTGTGTAGAGGTGAACTTGGCTGAGGGGGGAAACCCTACTGGGTGGCAGATGGTAAGAGAAGAGGCTTACCCCTGCTGCGGATGGGAGGAAATGCCTGGCACAGGCATTGGGGTAGGTGATGGCGAGAGGGGGGGACAGGAGGTGGCACTGGGGTGCGATTCTGCCAGACTGTTCAGTGGTACTGAACATTTGTCCTTTTTGCTGTGCTTGTATTTTCTAGGTGCATCAGAGGCTTTCTCCTTGGCAGAGTGTGAGAGTGGTCTATTGCAGTACAGTAGTGCCCTCTGATGGTGAGTACCGACGTGGAGAAAATCTTGGCTCGCTTCTCACTTCACTAACTTAAATCATGTTCACTGACCCCTTTTCTGGTTGAGGCTTTTTTTGGCTAGGAGGTAATCCAGTTTTGAACTAAGGAAGTGACAGAGAACAAAGTCAGTCAAGATAAATTAAGGAAATGCTCGACTTTTCTAATAACTGTCCTTAAAAATTCTGACAGGCTTTATAAAGAAAGACTGTGTTCAAATGTCCAGGGTTTTTTTGTCAGACTTTTTCCTGATATGGCTGTGAGACCTGTGTGATGCCTGCCTTTCAGTGTACCCCGTGCCTGTTAAATTTATGTAACGACAGTGCGGTTCACACCAGCCACTTGCTTAAGTTGAAAAGTACTGTTTGCTGCAGTGAATAAATCGTGAAGCCAAGGCAATTTCATTCTTTTATTTAAACTCTGGGACAGCTCAGACATATTAAGCTTTTTTAATAAGGTTGTCATAACATAAAGCAATAGAATGCCCTAGTGGAACTTTAAAAATCTCAGTTATGCTACAATGCAAAGATGAAGCAAGCAGCTTTGAGATCGCTGCCTGCTTAACATCTTCATGTCATGCACGAAGACTAGAGCACTTACGCTGACAGACACAAGCAGTTAGTGGGTCCTCTCCCCGTTAAGGCTTGTTAATAAAGCCTCAAAGCTAATAAATTAAAGGGTTCTGGCACATTTGCTTCCCCTGCCAGGATAGCAAGTGTGTGCAAACACAAAGAGAACGTGACTGCTGTGAAGAACTCGAAATAAAAACGTGAAGGCTTAAATAGGCAGAAGTGGAGAGGACAAATGTAAGGTTGAGAGGATAATGTGTGTAGCTGATTTTTACCTCTCCTCATGTTGTGCCTGAATATTTCTCTTGTTATTTCTTCCAATAACTTCACCTTTACCAGCAGTAAATGTTCAACAATGACTTCTTTGGCCACACCCTTATTTTACTGTACCTTGTTTTGGCCTAATGTATTGCTTTAAGTTGTTTTATTCAAGAACAAAAATCTTTAAAAAAATACTAATGACCTGTTATTGGTGCACATAGGGTTGAGTCAAAACTTTGTGGTGCTTGGATGCAATTCATACCTCAAAGCAACTTGACACTTAATATGGCACGTAAAGCTTTTAAAATCCTCCGTTGTCTTATTTAGCAGCATCCTTGGCCACATTGTAGGTGCCTGTGAATGTAAGTGAAATACTGTTGTATACTATTACTTTCTTTTACTTGTCTCGTGTATTTAAACACTGGCTTAAAATTTAATAAGTGAAGATTAGGCAAAACTTTAGCTCTATAATTAGTAAAACGCCAAATTGCTTTGTCCACTTAATAACTTGCAGTTGCCTTGGTGCAGGCAATGCACAGGGCTGTCAGAGCAGAGGAGAGCAAGGCAGACAGCTGTATTGCACTGTCTTTTTAATAACTTTTACTGGAGCTTCTCTTAGGTTTGTGTTACTGACATGTCCTTCGGATTTTTTTTTCTTTTTTTTTTATTTGCCTCTGAGCTCTTCCCTCTCCAATGCAGTAAAAATCTGACCAGACATTACTTGTGTGGGAGTTGATGAGAGGATCAAACTGGAATTATGGACTTTCCCCACCAGTGAATTAGGCCAGAAAATTACTTTTACAAGCTTTTTTTGTAAAGAAAACATAAAGCAGCCATAATTCCAGACTTTACTGAGCCTGTCTTCCGAGAGAAATAATTTGGTCTTTAGCACTCACCTAAGCAGGAAATCTTTGAGCAAGCTTTTGTGTGTGCTACCAATGCTGATGACTCTTGGCGCGGTGTCACCTACTGCGTTTTGTCACTGTGGTCTCTATCTGGTCAGCGGAGGATTAAACTGCGGCAGGGCTGGTGCTGGTGGGCACCTCCTCCCCAGAGCTGCGGTGGTTGTGTTGTGCCAGTGGGGATATGCAGAACAGTGTTGGTGGAAACGTTGTTATCTAATCTGCTCTACAATAAACTGGCTTGCTGCCTGTATAATCAAGGTATTTTAAATAATGTTTTCCATGATTTGTGGTTATGTAGACAGTACACGAGTGTATATGCTGCTCACAGAACCACAGAATTCAGTACTTAAGTGGCTATTTTAAGCTTCTAAAACATGTTGATCATTCCATCGGAGCCTGCTATCACAAGTGTAGCTAATGCTAATCTGTTTCTTACCAGTCTCTTGCTAAAATACTTGAGTGAAAGAATGCAAAAATCTGATAACTGGTGTCATAACAGCTGCTGATAAGGAGGTTGAAATTCTGTCTAACTGTCCAAATAAATTGGCAGTTTGCTTTATTTTTTTTCAGTAAATATCTGACTGTTGTCTCTGAGCTTTAAGCTTTGAAACACTAAAGCTACTAAAATCCTCTCAGGAGTCTGAGTCTTGAGAAGAGGCATTTCTAGGTTCTCAAATACTGGGGCTTTTTGGGATGCTGTAGTCGTTTGAGATGTTTGAGTTTATTTCAGTAGTTAATATTATGTTATTTGCTTCTATTTCTACTTGTGTTAACTTCTTTGACCCAGCTAGTTTTGATGTTAGCTGCTTAAATTGACTTGGCATGTCAATACGTGAGTTAGAGGAGTTTAAGTCGATGGTGGGGTTCACAGCATTGACCAAAGCTACAACAGGTGGGAATATCAAGCCAGATGCAGCGTGGGTGGGTGTGACTTGAGACACTGCAAATGCTCTGTGCAATGAAAAAGACCATACATTTTTACATAAGAAAAATACGTAGCAATCCAAAGTGAATCATTTTTAGGTATGCTGCTATATCTTAGCAACTCCAGCACTTGCGCAAAATTTTGACTGTTTGTGACTCAGTAGAGGGCTTAGGGAAAATGAACTCTTAACTTCTTTTTTCTGTGTATGGGTATCTTGAAGCACACAGAGTGGGCTGTCTTTTTGGCAGTAAAATAATAACTAGCTTCCAATTCGTACAGGTCAGTACCATAAATTTTAGAGAGGTGCACTGAAATCCTTAAGAATGCTCTTGAAAAAGATCCTGACAGCACTGAAGAAATGGAAAATGTTTTACCTGCACCTAAATAGTAGTGTCTGTCTTCTGAAGTACAAAGTGTGTTAATCCCATGAATTTTAGATTAAATGACCTTGAAGCTTAAAGTCAGAGCACTGTTCCTACAACCTCATACTCCTGACTGCTCTCTTAAATATTCGTTGTCTTAGGAGAAAGAGGAGGAAACCAGAAATAAACAAGAATAAAAAGGTTTGAAGTAGGTCCTTACTTGATGTTTACTTATATACACAGTCTGCCTTTGTCTTATGGGCTATAAATCCTGATAAATTGCACAGTGTTTTGTCTTCTGTAGTCCAAAATACTTTGCTTCTCAAAAACTAATCAAAACGCACTGTTATGCCATGTTGCAGCTCTTAGATATCATGTTACCTTTGGTATAAATGTGATTGTGCTTAGACTGAATGTCTTCTACTTTTCCACCAAGTACAGAAAGTTTAGCAGATACTGCCAAGTTAATGGGAGTGAAAACCTCTGTCATCTCTACATTTTTCTTTGATGGGCACGTATCTTGATAGAAGATGAACCAAAGATTTAAAGTCTCTTTCATGTTCAGCTCGTAACCATGTTTATTTTTTTCTCCATGGGTCGAATACAGAACTACTACGAGAATATATATTGATTTTTAATGATAAACTTGCATTTTTATCGTCTTTGTAGAAGTGACGGTGGTTTACCAAAACGGGTTACCTGTGATTTCTGTGAATCTTCCATCCCGCCGTGAACGTTGCCAGTTCACGCTTAAACCCATCTCGGACTCTGTTGGTGTGTTCTTACAACAGCTGCAAGCAGAGGACCGAGGAATTGATCGGGTCGCAATCTACTCAGCAGGTACCATTGTTTACAAACTAATTGATTTACTTGCTTGCCAGCTATTTTCATCCAGCGTTTTGCTTTTTAAGTAAAGGCTCGTTATGGTGTAAGTTCTTGGATGTTCCTGAGAAAGGAGAAGGTAGAAATGCCATTCCTAGAGTAAGAATATTGTGAGCTGTCCCTGTCAGGGGGAGGCAGTCAGGTCTGCCAAGGAAATCTGAGTGTAGAGGGGTGGAGGCGAAAGACATTCATAATGTTCAGCTTACCTCCATTAGGACTAATGTCTATGTTTTTGGTGAGTTTCACGGAATTTTTAGAGTTGGAAGGGACCATAGAGATCATCTAGTCCAACTCCCCTGCT
>JAOXJM010000002.1:3148255-3204882 GCA_026413425.1 Tringa solitaria | reverse complement strand
ATTGTCATTTTGCTGTCTACCAGGACCCCCAGATCTTTCTCTTCAGAACTTGACTAGCTTCCCACTACTTAGTATGAAAGACACATGTAAATTGGACCTATGTAAATATTCTAATCAATTTGTAAGTACTTAGGTGTAATAGGTAGTACAAGTAAAACAGTATCTTGCTTAGCTAGGAAAACTCGGTCATATTTCACTTAACGTCATATTTTGCTATGTTTTGCTTAGTTGCTATGTGTCTGCTAGCCACCAAAGCTCTGAAACGACGTGAGGATGTCTTATGAAAGTGCCATCAAAGCAGATATTTCCTTAAAAGTCTTGGCCTGAGAGGGAGGTGTTTGCTAGGTTAGTGATGTCAAAGCTGTCTGATACCAGAGATTGAAATAATCATTTCTAATGCCAGTGGGGAGAGATGAAGGTCACATAAGTAGATTGTATTGCAAAAACATAGTAAAATATTCAAACTGTGTGGGAAGATGTGAACTGCTTTTTATAAGGTGACCCAAAATATCACATATTTAGTAAAGCAGCTGCATACATAGCTCAGCTAGTATTTGCCATGTTAAGGTTTCCCAATCTATGGATCCGTCTTGACAAAGGATATTGTCTGTGGGAAAATGTGGGAGTCCAACAGCTGGCTTTGAGATGGCATTACAACTTGATTAGCCACTGTATGTTTAGGTACTTGTTTCTACTGTTTAATGAGTCCTCTGTGTTTGCCTTGCAGATGGCACACGTGTCGCCTCTTCCACGGGCATAGATTTGCTTCTGCTGGATGACTTCAAACTGATCATTAATGATGTCACATATCATGTTAGACCACCAAAGAGAGGTAAACCAGCCAGGTTCTGGTAAATGTCAGTAATAAATTTCAATATTCAGTTCCCTGTTTAACTGCAGGATGCTTTATTAACTTGTACAAGCACATCAAGTGTTATTTCTAAAGGAAACCTTGCAGTTTCTAATCCTGCCCTTGGAGTCTAATTTAGTGATATCCAAGTAATCAGAGTAGTCTGTGATGAAAAGCAAGTATTCATTCTGCTTAAAGCCAGTACCTGCCATAAAAGAAATAAATACATGTAATTTCTTTTAATTTATATTTTTTTCTGATTACTTTTCAGTAATTGTGGAAAAAAAATCAATTTAACTCATTCTCAAGAAGTACAATATAAAAAGCACCAGCTTCTCATGTGCCTATACTTACCTCTGAGAACTTAAACAAAAGGACCAGTTTTGGAAATGTTTCTCTGCTTGTTGCTTGGCTCACAGATAGTGGGGGATTTTTGTCTACCTTATTGTTCTGTTATTGCTGTGGGCAATGACATGAAGTTTGCAAGCAGTATTTTTCTAAAAGGAATTTTTAGCCCTGTAGACAGGAAAATAAATTAGTAAGGATCTATAACTTGACTTGCATGTCCAGTTGAGGTTAGATGGTGTAAATGCCTTCCCCTATTTCTCTGGATGTTTTCCGTAATGTTTGGGCCTTCCTCACTTATGCCTCTCATCAAGCAGTAGATAATGAACAAAATCATTCGTAAGGTAGAAGCTGTGAGGGAAATATTAATGTACCTTTTACCATTTTGGGCAGCCTGAGTAAGACAACATGATAAAGGAAGTTGATCTATCAAAAATCAGGAGACTGACCCTATCTTTTGGGTCTCGGACTACCCTGGGTGGCTGACTTCTAGGAAGATCTGCTGATACATGCCATCTCCCTCTGTAGATGTAGGTAGCTTCCAAGGACATTTTTGTAATGAAAATAATAAAAATGTATTCTAGCTTTTTACTGTTCACAATATAAAAAAAAAAATGTCTGATTTGGGGAACTTTGTGCAGCCACTTGTCCATAGCATGCAGGAGTCTCTGGAACCGAGAGTGCAACATTGGGTGAGATGTTGTTTCTCCCCGATCTGTGGATTAGACTGACCTCCACTAGAAATGTGTTTTTCTAATCTCCTTAAGAGCACCTTGACAGAAAACTCTCCGTTAAGACTGGGTATCTAAATCACTGGACATTTCACACACACAGAGTTATTCTCTGCTCTCCCACCCTGCTCTGTGTCCTGAATGGAGTGTTTTCACACATAAGATATTGTAAGCCAGAGAAGTGGAGTGAGTATTTTAACAAGTTATCTCTTCCAACTGTTAGCCCCTGAGAGTGTATGATGGTATCAAGGCTAGCTGGTCTAGTCTGTAATTTTTGAAACAACTAAATGAGAATGCAAACACGGTGTCTGTTTCTGCACTGGAGTAATTGCTGTCCCAAGGTAAGGCAATCCATACGTTCCACTTACCTAATGTTTGGGAGAGCAACATCTGTGCCAGTGAGTCAGTGTGGTTTTGGTTAGTTTGCTTGTGTGATACACCCTTTGTGTGCTGGTACGTGAGCTCTGGGATCACCTAGGTTACGTGAAATGCTGCCTCTGATTCATTTGCCAAGGAGATTTCTATAGTTAGCTTGTATTAAAATGAATGTGCCCATAAATAGGCACTGAGGTTAGTTCTGTTAGACTTTGCAGCTATTGCTTTTTCTATTTTCACAAAATCGTCCTGTGTATTTTGAAATATAAGTGCCAGAACACTTTAATCTTAAATACTAAGTACTTTTTGATGGTCACTTCTGTAGGAACACATGGGGTTTTTTTTTTTCTTCAGGGGGAGAGAGGAAAGCAGCCCTTTAGCTGGGAGGGGGGATATGGTCTGCTTTGTGTGCCTTGGCACAGACAACTGAGGCACTTCTTTCCCCTGAGCTGCTAGCATTAAAACTTCAGTTGTCCAGAGCTTTTTATGAATCTGAACTCTTTCACTTATTGCTCATTTGAGAGTTGCAGACCAAGTCTAGATGGGTTGCTGCAGCTTTTCCGTGTCAGTTCTGTTTTCTATGTTGATAAATCATATTTTGATAAGAGAACCTAAGGTACAAGCCTAAGGAAGCTAAAAAAAAATTATATATATATTTTTTTTAGATTATTTGGCTAATGACAAGTTCTTTTGCTTTAATTTGAAACTTGGGGGGGGTTCCGTATGGAGTGTATAATATGCCACAAGTCACAACTCCTTCACAAGTTGATTTCCTTTAGGAATCCTTTTTGTGCTGAAATGCAGGAATAAAGGCAGTTTCAGTTAGTGTCCCTGTTACTGTCTTTATTTAAATATACTGTGGGGGAGAATTTCATTGTCCTGTAGGCACCACAGAATAGGGTTACCCAAAGAGAAACAATTCCTGGCATTGGTACTCAAAATAATTACCATAAGACTGCATGTTCTCAGGTCACTAACCCAAAATCTTTGGCCGCCATCATCAGTAACTGTGGTTACTGATGGCCTGAATTCTGGCAGTTTCCTGACAGCTGGTGTGATGCATCATACAAGTTTAGTTGTTTACTTGTATATATATATATATACAGTCTTGTATATAAATATGGATCGGAAGTAGCTGTTGATAATCTGGCAAGCTAATAGTATGTATCTCTTTTCCTTGTTCTTACCAAATTTTAGGAATATCCTGTAATAAAGCCTGGTTTTCTTTGGAAGAAATAGTATTGTCTTAGAGTGCTGGAGCTCTTCCAAAGGCTTCTTTGTTGAAAAGATAGTTTCCTGCGTTTCCTGTGTAGACAAATAGCAGTTTCTGAAGAGTATATGAGAAGTTCCATGGATAAATGCATATAAAGCAGTCTCTTTTTTTCTTCCTAGAGCTCTTAAGCCATGAAAATGCAACGACGCTGAATGATGTCAAGACATTGGTTCAGCAGTTGTACACCGCCTTGTGCATTGAGGAGCACCAGCTGAACAAAGAGAAGGAGCTGATAGGGAGACTAGAGGAATTGAAGGAGCAACTAGCACCACTAGAAAAAGTGAGAAGTTTCTCATTGTATTTTAACTATTCTCCAAATGCAGCCTTAATTTATTTCAGGGTTTTATTTAGGTTACTAGCATGCTTCAAATAGTTTTAAGAACACTGAAGCAGGAGATGCAGTAAGTGTATACCAAGCCATGTCTGTTTCTGGTTTCTATGGAAGTATTTTGTTTCCTTGCTTTATATAATTGGAAATGAACTTGGTAGTAAATAAAGACTGGGACTAATGCAACAGAACATCTCTGAACACAGAGAAACAAGCAGCTTTGCAAGGTATCCAGAGCATGCTCAGAGTAAAATATGGATGATGGCAAGATACTGATAGAAAAGGCGTCTGGATTTGTTTGCAAAACCTAGATTCAAATCGTATGTCTCAAACAACTTAGGATTTAATATAAATACAAGGTGTTATTTTTATGTTTCTCTTAATTATGTTAACATATTATTTTTGAGAATATAAGGTGTGTACTTCTGTCTCCTGCAGGTAAGGATGGAGCTCAGCAGGAAAGCAGAGAAAAGGACAACCTTGGTGTTGTGGGGAGGCCTAGCTTACATGGCCACTCAGTTTGGGATTCTGGCCCGCCTCACCTGGTGGGAGTATTCTTGGGACATTATGGAACCAGTCACCTATTTCATCACCTATGGTAGTGCCATGGCAATGTACGCTTATTTCGTAATGACTCGCCAGGTAGGACTTGTTGTGCTGACATTGACACTTCAGTAGAAGACTTGCTTTGAGCTCTACTCCCTAGAAAAATAGGAAAATTGTGCCTGTTTGAAGTCTCTTTGCCCCTTCCTTATCCTGTCAGAACCTAGATGCCACTTGATTTAATTTGTGCTGTCCAGGATGGTGGTCTATGATTATGGGATCTTCTGGTGGTGGTCATTGCTGCTTTCCTGGTTGTCTTACTATAAATGCTTATGTATGTTGTATGATTAACTGCTTTAGCTATACAGGTTCATTTGCTGACAGGTAATGGTTTCTGCACCCACACACACGTGCAGCCTCACACACATTGAATTTGCACCGGAGGCCTCCCAAGTGCTGTGATTTATCAGCCCAAATCAACTATGAGTGTGTCAGGTACCTTCTGAGTTCCAAGGAAAAACACATTCTGACATGAGATGCTAGCCTTTTTAAAGAGACAAACGCCCAGGGATCACATTGGAAATGCTTTTGTGTAGGTGTTTCACAGATCTGGCCTCGCATCCAGATAAAAGATCCTTGTCTGGATCCTTGTAGTTGGGACAGACTCTGTGAGTTTCTAGTGCACGGTTTGTCTCATCACTCCCATTTTTACTTCATAATCCCACCTAAATAATGAAGGAGAGAGGGCTCAAAGAGTCTCCGTTGTCAGAAGATCATCAGAACAGATGCTGCAGGAGTTCCAGACTGCTTGTCCCAGGGGTCTTTCAGCTGCATCATTTCAAGGGCTGAAGAACACATGTGCTGCAATAGATTTTGCCAAGTGCAGTTGGAACTTCTGCCATGTTTGAACTCAGATTTGATGTTTTAATTGTCATCTGTATCTGCTAGTACTTCTTCTGCCAGACCTTAAAATCTCAGTGTTTTGGGGTTGGCTTGATTCTGGATGCAGCTGTTTTCCACCTGACCGCCCTGGTCATTGGACGCATATCAGACACACAGGTTGGGTGATGTTCCAGTGCAAGGGAGAGCTAACTTCAGCAGAGGCAGACCTGTGCTTTGTAGAGGCTGTGTGGGATTTGGTGTGAACAGCTCTGCGGGCTCTAAAAAGCTGTGACTTTTTGCAGTACAGTATCCCTGGCAAAACCTGTGGTATTGGGTTCTTGTTATTGCTTGCATAGCTTCATTAAGATCAGCTATTGCATGTTTATGACCTTAAGAAAAAGAGAACAAGGGCCATCTTACAAAGGCTTATTCTGATATTTATAGCTTTTTCTCCCTTTCTCCCCACAAACTTGTCAGCATTGGAGCTCTGAAATATGTTAGGTTTTGTTCTCCCTGTATGGAAGGATTCACACATTGGGGAGGGGAGGGAGGGTGATGGTAACTCACTGCTGGAGTGTAACATACTGGTAGAGAAGCAAATGCCTGACTGTACTGGGTCTGGCTGGGATGGAGTCAATGTTCCTCGTAGCAGCTGGGTATGGTGTGTGTTTTGGATTTGTGACCACAAAGAACACACCAATGTTTTTGCTATGACTAAACAGTGTCACAATCTTTTCTCTTTGTCATTGCTTCCCCCACTCCCAACTCTCCCGGGAATAGGCTGAGGGTGGGTGACGTGTTGTGAGGGGACGCAGCCGGCACAACCGGTCTGAGCTGACCAAAGAGATTTTCCATACTCCATATCTTCATGTTCAGCATTAAACTGGGGGGAAGTTTCTCTAAAGTAGCTGTTGCTTGGAAACTGGCTGGGCATTGGTCTGCTGGTGGGAGGTGGTGAGTGGTTGCTTTTGCATCACTCCTGTGGGGTTTTTTCTTCACTTATTAAGCTATCTTTATCTCAACTCTTAAGTTTTTCTTGGGTTTTGCCCTTTTGATTCTCTTCCCCCATCCGGCTGCGGGGGAGTGACTGACTGAGAAGGGGCTTAGCTACCGGCTGGGGTCACGCTGCCACACGGGGTGAGCTCAGACAATGCTGTCTGGTCTTGTGCCTTCACTGAGAGAAGCTAGTCATCTTCCCAAAACACATCTGTTACATACTGTGCTAATAGCATCCTGTGTTGCATTCTGTTGTGGCTTTATTCCTATCTTCTTTCATTTTTTTTTTCTTTTTAGGAATATGTTTATCCAGAGGCCAGAGACAGACAGTACTTATTATTTTTCCATAAAGGAGCCAAAAAGACACGATTTGATCTAGAGAAATACAATCAACTCAAGGATGCAATTGCTCAGGTAACAAGAATTTTTCCAGAAATAAGACAAATTACTGCTTGCTAGTTCTTAGCTGCTATTAATAGATGCACCTTAAACAAGAATGGATGTATCTTAAGTTTTCAGCCCATTTTCTTGTCACAGCCCCAGCGCAATCACTGAATTGGTTTTGATATGCCCAGGAATAGAACTGCTGGATGTGTAAACCAACACGAAATGGTTGCCTGTATGTATCTGTAAGGGCCATTTAGAAACTGCTGGCAAATCTTGAGTTGCTTCAGGCACTTCATGCCTCAGAGGAGCCTAATTCAAGATTTCCTTTCTTCTCAGCTCCTACACACCAGATGGATTTAGTGAGAAATGAAGACTTGCATCCATTCAGCTCATATCTTTCTGACATAGCACCTCAGTGCACTGGGTTGCAATCCTGCAAAATAATGTTAAAAAAATTTAGCTGTATTGTTAGAAGCAATGGGGGCAGATTTCTCATATTCTGGAGATGGATGGTTTTGGCAGACTGTCCACATTGCAGGATCTGTTCAACAAAGGAGTCAGGTAGTGTTTCCTCGTGTTTCTGAGAGCCTTTCTGAAGGGGGATGGAAAAAGCAGAGCTACCACATTCTTTTTCACTGCTCCGTATCATTCTCTGTTTATTTCTAGGCTCTGGAAATGAGAGTGTAGGATATCCAGGGCAAGATGTGTTCTCCCCCTGTCTTGGAGAAGGAGCTGCGCAAGGAGTAGAGGGAGGTCAGGGCTAGGCTCTCTTGGCTTCATGAGAAAACCCAGAAAGAGTTCTGGGTTTTCTCATGCCATGTTGAATACCATACCCTTGGGTAGCTGTGTTTTCTTGGAGCTTTTCTTCTAGAATCAACCATTCCCATTAATCTAGTTGTTTGGTGTTTTGTGGTTCTTTGTTGTTCTTGGTTTGTTTGTTTGTTTAAAAAAAAAAGTTCTGGTGAGTTTATGGGCATCAAATCTTCCCTACCATATTCCTTTTAAGTGTCTGCATGTAGACAAGTTTAGAGAAATACAGAGCAAATGTCTTTCAGTAAGTGCTGAAAATGGTTTTCCCAAATACGAGCCTGTGACTTTGCTTTACTTTATGAACATTTCCCTTCTGGACAGGAAAAACAAGGAAATACGGAAAAGCTTTCCATTCAGTAAAGAGGAATGGTATTGGATGAAGGTGTATTGAGAGCTTGTTCTTTATAATGTATCTTTTACTTTTAGGCAGAATTGGACCTTAAGAGGCTTCGAGACCCGCTGCAGGTTCACCTGCCCATCCAGCAAATTGATGAAAAGGACTGATCAGCAAAGAAGTTCTGAACTCCGGCAAAAAACCTGTTCATAGCTCTTGCCTTTTTATTAAAAGCATTGCAGGTGGAAGCTGGGAGGTGGTGTGGGGGTGGAGGGTTTTTACCTTTAATCAAGACAAAGGACTGTAGGGGGTGCATCTCTTAAATCTGAAGATGGGACATTGTGGAATGTTAGTTCTCAAAAGGGCTTGGCAAATAGTCACCTTTAAAAACCGTCTGAATGGCAATTATGTACAAATACAGGATTGGGGGGTTCATGAAAAGAATGTAATGCTGGGGTGTAGGGGTGTGTTCTTCCAGCTTTGCAGGGTCTGCCTCTCGATAAGACACCAGCAGCCTGCTTAGCTTTTTAAATTTTCCTTTACCTGATTCAGATCTCTCTTTCTCTCTCTCCGAAAAAAAAAAAAAAGGAGAAAAAAAAAAAAGAACAAAGAATCCAAGCCACCTGGAGCTATGGCTGGTGATCAGAACTTGCACTCCAACGCCATTAACACGCACACTTCTGATCAGACCTGGTCTCTTTTATAAAGTTACTACAAGACTGCTTTCTACTGGAAAACCGTGAGCTTCCTTTTCCCAGCCCACCCCATGTGCTCCACTGACTTCCTCCTTTGCTTATTTGTAGCACAGATTGATTGTAGCCAAGTGAGAGAAGGAATGAGTTTTCTTCTGGACATTTGATAATTGATATTTTGGATTATTCCATAATAACTATATAAACTTTGCGTCCCGATGCCCTTGAGCTCCTTCTAGAAATCAATGGCAGCATTGCATGAGAGGTTTTTTTATATTCAGTCTTAAGGGAGGGAGATTCTCCTCTTCCTACCCCAAATCTGATAGCCACCTGGACTATGAAATTATGAATGTTTAAAGGATTATGAAACTGTTGCAGAATCGTGACTCCTGCCTAAATGAACAGTTTTGCAATGTGGAATAATTAAACTTGATATTTGACTGCTTGTGTAATGGGATAAAAAGTCTCATATATGGTCAAATCATTTTCCTTGCCCCGGGGGCTTTTTGGAAGCCCGGGGCTTTTACACAGTGCAAGACACAGAACTACTGCAGTTCTCTAGCACTTTGCCCAACTTAAGTAGCTTTAAGTGAACTTTGCACCCACAGGTCAGAGATTCGTAGGAGTGGCTAATGACATCTCCTGTTCTTAGCTAAAAGAAATAGAGGAAGGAAAGTCAACCCATTGCCCCCTCTTCTAGCCAAGGCTGGCTTATTTCTAAGCAGATAAACATCTCTTCATTTGAAGCAGGTCAGTCTGTTTTAGCATCCTGCTGATAAATACTGTGGAGACAGGATGAAGGTAGGAGAAGGGCACCAAGCTTTATATACAGAAAGGCTGGCTGCTTTTTTTGATGTTTCACTGCTACTCCTCACTGTGTCATGGAAAGAGGCTTCTGGGTTTTTTGGAGAACGATGTTTTAAAAAAAATAGGAAAGAAAAAAAAACAAATCAGTATTAACTAGACGCCAGGTGCCTTGCAGATGTGAAAACACAACTGGGATTGCTGCCTTTTCTCACTCAATGGCATGTTGGACCGAATGGGTGCATGTTTCTAAGTTGTTTTTTTTTTCCCCTTCCCCTTTTCCTCTGTCTTTCAATTTAATTACATTGTGTGATTATTTTTTATCTGTTTTATCCTGTTTGTGTGGTGAGTTTTAAAGGGAAAAACGATGAACACGATCCTGTAGCTGAATCCTTGGTGTGTGTTTGGGATGAGGGAGGGAGCATGGAGAAAAGTCCTTCTTAAAAAAACAAAACCTGAACATGTGTAAAATCCTGTATCATTTATGAAATATGTATAAAAGAGCAATGTACTTCTGGAACAATAAATAACTATTCAATTTTTGAATCAGTGCTCTTGAATAATGTTATTTTCCCAATGTGAGAAGAGCATATTGTATGTGTGGCAGCTGTCTCCTGAGTTTCCTCCATTTCTTTTTGTTTAGGTTGTTTCTTCTTCACCTTACATCACTGAGGCCATGATGATGCAGATAATAGCTTTCCTGAAGATGCTTGGATGGAGACCTTGCTGCCATGCCTAGCTGCGTAACACAGGGATCTCAGGAGCAGTTGAGGTGGTGAGGTAGATGTAGAGACATTTGGTTTAACAAAGATCTGCCTTCATTTGAGTGGCACAGCAGCTCCATGTGGAGGCTGACAAAACCTGGAGCCATGTGGCGGGTTGCAGGATAAGAATATATATGGGTGTGTAACGCCCAGCAACCTAAAATGTACCAAGTGGCGCCAGCGTAGTTCTGTATTGCATTCCAGTGCTGTTTTCAGAGGCAAACTGAAGCTTTAAGCTTCTGTTACTTTCTTTCTGGGCCCTTGAATGGCTTGGTCTGATTTGTCGTGGTGGCGTATCATTTTTTCATTAAATTTGGGAATCAGCAGGCTGTACTTTGCCCAAACGTTATGGGATTTTATCTTGAGATGTTTAGTGCCAGAAGGTTTTTATCACATCTGTTTACTGTTTTAAAAAAAAATAAATTTAAAAAATATCTATGATCGGCCAGTTCTTAAAAGAGCCAACTCTCTCCTGTGTTTTTTGAAGTCAGAGAAGAGAGGCTGAAAGCTGTTAGTTGTTCTGGCCTACCTTAAATCACTGTTGAAATTTAGTTCAGCAATGCTGACGCTCTTCTTCCAAGCAGCCCTCAGTCTGCTGCTGTGTACAGCTGAGCTGCCGCCGTCCCTAGGCACATTGCTTGGAACAGTTGCATAAGGACACATCCAGAAGAAATGAAGACTTTGACATCTAGCATCTATTTTTAAAGGAAGACAATGGTGTGGCAAAATTGTTTCTGCACGTGCTTTAGTATTGTTCTAGAGACGATGTGGGAAAAGGAGTAAAATTAAGATTCTAGAATTGTACCCTTAAATATGGGCTGTCTGGTGGGTCTTGTTAGTCTGTACCTCTGGAAGGTGGCTGTCTCACTCCTCTGCACCACTAGTGCACACGTGGTCTCTGCCAGGTGTAGATAACACACCACAAACCTCCTCAGTGCCTCTGCTTTTGTTGCCCTTGAATGCTAATATTGAAGGGAAATGTGATGTTTGCTCTCCTGATAGACACTGTTGTTTATCAACATCAACAAACTCTCTTGCAGTGACTATTTCATGCTTCAGAGCCAGGCAGGTAATAGGGTCCTGTCCCACTGGCAGCACTATGGAGCAGGCAGTGATGGTTTTTATCAGAGTTAGGTTGATGGTTGGACTAGTTGATTTTAAAGGTCCCTTCCAACCTAGATGATTCTATGATTCTAAATGTATTAGTTTCCCTTTTTGCCACGCCTGTGAGGCTCTGCCTTGCAAGCCTCTCCAGGGGAGGTGTTCATGACTTCTTTTTCCTGAAGGGCAAAGAAGAAACCCTTTTTCTTTTCCCCTGTAACCATTCCAACCTTGCAGGCAGTGATGATGATCCCCTTGCTACAAGTTCTTACACCTCCATGTTGTCTCTAAGAGGGTTTGCATGATGCTGTGAAGCTGCTGCTGGCTGTCAGACCTTGGCACTATGTCAATCAGGTGAAGCTGGCCAAGTTGCCCTGTCTTTCTGAGCCAGTGGAACAATTGCTTTGATCTCTGTGTTTTTTGTGTGGAGTTGTAAGTGCTCCTTGCTGTTTTTCTCTGTGCCACATTGTATGACTTGATTTTCACCAAGGAAGAAGATTTTTATACCTTAAGTATTTTTCTACCTATCCCAAGAGGTTTCCATTATTCCCTTTGGAAAAAAAAAATCAATTTCATTTCTATACTGATATTAAAGGGGTAAAAAGTAAAATACAGGAATGAAAATCAAACTAGCAGTGTATCCAAGCTCTAAAGTACGGGAGAAGCTGATGTTATGCTGTCTCATTGTGGCTCTGTGAACTTGTAAATGATGTGTCCTACTACTGTTTCTGCCCCGACTAGTTTTGCAATTGTGGGTCTGCTGTCTGTGCCCCAATTCCTCCATCTAGAAACTGAAGATCTTGGAAAATTCACTGGGTTATGTAGGACCTGTGGAAAAACACTCTCAAAACACCACATTCTGCATCACAGGGCTGCACTGAGGGAAAGGAAATAACTGGTACACTTCACTAGGAATTATATACTTGTCTGATTTTAATGGGTTCTTGCTGTTTTACTTCTTGTGTTGAGTTTGCTCATACTTCAAACTCGTGTTCCCTCCCTGATCTCAACAGCCCTTCCCATTGGCATTGTGTCCTGGAACAAGTTGTTTACAGAAACAAAGCCTATCTCGAAGTCCTTGACATTCACGCGATCCATCTCGGCAGCCTGTCAAGGCTCATTGTGAACGTACGTCCTCAAATCAATCGCAGACAGGGATCCTGTCGCGTGTGTCGGCTTCTCCTCCCTCTCAGCGACAGGAAATGCTGATTAGCTCTTCCGCCTGCTCCTTGTGGGCACCAAGGGCTGTTCTTCACACACCTCGCTTTCATCAAACGTTGGTGTGTCTTGAGAGATGACTCTGACAAAGAGAAGGCCAGCTTCAGCAAACACCAAAGCATCTCGATTCATTAGTCCATTATGAAGAGCGTGAGGCTTTCCAGCCTAGGTAATGCTTTGAAGAATTTGAGTTCCTTGTGTAAGGATGGTAAAGCACTCCAAATCTCTGGAAGGAGAGAGAAGTGTGGTTGTTACCTTCCTTTTTTGCATTAACAGACATACCTGGACTCAGACAACAGCAAGTTTAGAAGATCCCATCTCTTGGGCTACCAAAATAAAATCTCAGCCCTCTATTTTAATATCACTTTCCCGCTTCATATCTTTTAACACATACTGAGGAATACTTTTAAGAAATATTAACTTGATCCCCAATTCTTCTTGCTTTTTGGGAAGTCGGGCTTGCTCATCTTTGGGTTGGGGAAGTAGGGGTCAGGAACAATGGATTTATCCGATCTGTCTAGAGAGTGCAGGCCCTACAGCGTCTAGAGTACTCCACTGGAGTTATATCCTCTCTCCCAGAGGGTCTGTTTGTAGGAGGGTTTTTTGGGTTTGGGGCTTTTTTTCCCTCCTTTCCCCTCACAGGAATAATTACTTTAGCTCCCTAAGGCATAGATTTGCAGTGACCTACTCTAATACAAACTACTGTTGTTTGTGGGGAAACTGGAGCTATGTGTCACCTAAAATAGCTTGCAAAACAAAGAGCAAGTCCTGACAGAAGAACTGCCTCTACTGGTGCTTCTTCTGGAAGACTGAGACGAGCTTTTTCTTTTCCTGTGGATCCCAAAAACGCTGAGAGGCAGCACACTGAGTCTTATCCAGCTTTAGAGTGTTTCTTTGAACTAGATAGTTACAGGGATTTTAGGATAGAGTCATCTCTGGATATGCCGGGGCATCTCCTGCTTTAATCCCTTTTGGAGAACTTGATAGGGTCTGTTTGTGACACCTTTGAGGCTCAAAACTGCTATGATGTAGTTTATTTCCTTACCTTAATTGTCAGTTGTCAGTCACTTAAATATAACTGTCAAAACATTACTAGAGTCAGACCTAATCTACCACCTACAAAAATGAAAGCTGTTGGTAATGAAATGGTTCAGAGAAATATACACACCTCTAACACAAATAGAAAATTCAATTGGAGCTTATCAGTTTTATTTACCCAGAATCTTATGTATGAATCAAACTCTCAATGAAAATGGCACAGTATAACTTCCTGTGTCTTGCTGTATTATTCTCTGTTCAATTTTAGTTTTTCTTCAGGGAATTTACATAACCACCTTTTGAATGTTATCTGCCTTGCTAGCTTGGCGTAGTGAAATGCCTTGCTAGCTTTTCCTGTTATTGAAGAAACTTTTCTGGTACTGCATAGCCGTCAGCACAATATAGCCACAAAGATATTTTTTCTTAATTTGTGGTGGTGGTGGTGTGAGCAACGATAGTCATTTATAAAGCTTCCTTTGTTCTTCCTTAGAGTCACTCACCGCTGAAAATGTCTGCTCTGTTGGGGTGGAGCGGGGCAGCGCACTACACTTCACCGCCAAGGGAACACCCAGGCAGAGAGATTGTTGAGAACTTTCTATAACATAATCATCTCTACAAAGCAGGCAAATACCCAACCGCTTGTCTCACGCAAACTCAGTATGAAAATAACAGTTACTTTTTTCCTACTGCTGGGTTTGAAGCTAGGACATCAACCTTGATGCTATTCCTTAGGCCTGCCTCCTGCAGAAATGCAGGGTGCAGAGGAAACAGGGAAATGCCTACATTTGCTTGATTGTGCAATTACTGTAGTGATGGGGGTTTTTTTGTCAGAGTTAAGTGGATGGTTGGACTAGATGATCTTGAAGGTCCCTTCCAACCTAGATGATTCTATGATTCTGCATTTTGCTGATGGAGAGTTTTCTGCCTGCCAGAAATCCAGATGATTTCCTGGAGTGTGACCGTTGTTCATAAGCAGGCAGGGACCTGTAGATGTGTGTGTGTACGTATATGTTAAAACCAGAGTTTTAAATCTATTGTCTATAATAAGAGCTACAGCTAGTGGGATGAGAGGGAAGATCCCTTTCTGCTTATTCATGTTGTCCTTGATATCTCTCAGTGCCTGTCATGGTGCTTGGCAGAGAAGAGATTCAGGGTTCTACATCTCATCTATAGTCAGTGCTTGTGGTTATGACCTGCAACTCCACATAGCTCGGTTTGAAACAGTAAGGCATAAGTTCCTAATTACTCAGTTTGATATGGAAGTTAATTCAGTACTGTTGGGTTTCTTGGTTGTGGGTTTGGGTTTTATTAAAAAAAAAGATTGTAAAGACTACTGCAGAAAAATGTCTTTATTTGCCTTGTTTGATAATCTTGTTGCTATGGTCAGGTTGTGTGACTAGGAATGGAAAGGATCTTTTTGTAGCATTGGAATAGTTTATTTCCCTGTGGGACATCAGTCTTTTACTTTGACTGATGTTCCCATTGTAGCTCTGCTCCACGCACTCATCTACAATCTCTGCTCGGAAGGATTGGTTCTCTTCCTTTGGCCACTATTTCCTGCAGTTAAGCCCCTCTAGCTGGTGTTTTCTGCCTGTAGGGAGCCATGAAGTCATATGACTTGTGGAAGGAGCAGAGATAACAACAAGCACCCATCTGTTCTTTTCCATTCCTTCGGGATGTCCGGGTGTCCCTAGTTAGAATTCTTCACCAGATAAGATAGCAGAGGTGTCACTATGGGGCGGTCAGGCCAGAAAACAATAGCGGGTTGAGTCCAAAAAAGAAGATTGATCAGTATGTACATCTGTATTGTCAGTAAGAGGCAGAACAGCTCTGTGGAGGTCAAGGCTGGACCTGTACTTCACATCCCTTCAGCTTCTTCCTCTGATAAACTTCCAGGAGAGCTATCACACTTGCTCTTCAGAAAGCTTGAGGTCAGAAGCTCCAACCAAGAGGAAGGCTGCAAGAGCCACAGTGCGTGCAAGGGCTTTCAGGCCTCTGTTCCTTGAGTGGTAACTGTTCCTTGGCTGAGTGGAATGCTCCAGTACTTGTTTTTCTGTATCTGCTTCATCATCCAGTTGCAGCCAGTGTCTTCGATGGGTGAGTAGAGGCATCACCTTCAAGCTTATTCCTGTTTTCTAACTTTAAGGTTCATGCTGAGCCTTGGTATTCTTAGGTGAAAGACTGAAAGACATGAGAAATATCCTTTTTCTTTGAAGGTGGGATGAAATTCTTTCCAATTGGAAAGACCGTTCTGTCACAGAGCGTGAAGCCTCCCACATTGGGAGAATCTCTACTGCCAAGGCACTGTGGGATTTTCCTCTCCCTTTGGAGGAAAGACTCTAAGAGTAAATTATGCTACTTTTTCACCTGCTTCTTTGACAAATCCTAACTGAATTGAGTGTCATAATGCAGTGCTGCTCATTGCTTAGTCCTGCCACAGCAGAGACCTCTAGTTACACAATACACACAGGATTAATCTCTCTGCAGAATGGTGGGCTTATGAATGCTCGCTAGAGCCTGATTTGTCATCCGATATATATGCTAGCATGTCAAGTAGAGAACTAATGATATCATCAAGATTAAAAATTGAAAAGCTTCACTTCATAGCTAATGTTTGTCAGGCTGAATTGCTCGGGCCATGCAGGAAGTGTTGGGGAGGAAAAAATTGAGCTAAGAAAAATGAAAACCAGAGGGAGTTGGAGACAGGTATATGTCTTGTGCAAAACCCCTGTGCTTTCATTGTCTGGGGAGAATAGATGAGAGGTTGATTAGTTGCTTCTGTATTTTTGTGGAGTTTTTTTCCTTAGAAACTTGAATTAGTTTTCAGTAAGCTGTGCTGCCGAAGGCTGCTTGGTGTCTGCAGGGAGGCTGGTTTGGGGCAGTCCTGGCAGTCCGAGGGTGGCCATGAAGCTCTGCGGTGTTTGAAAGAGCACTGTCTGTTTTTTCTGCTTGTCTGCCTCCTCTTCGCTCCTGCCTGAAGCTCTCAGAGAACTGAAAGGTGGGAGGGTGTGCTGCCCTGTTCCCTTGCTCCCCTTCTTCCAGATCCCTCTGAGATGCTGCGTATTCATCTCTGTAAATTATGTCTCTAAATTACCTTCTGAATGTTTAGGAGACAATGTGATCTCCCTAGGTGATCGTTTTCAGAGTCTGTCTACAAAGGATATTTCATAAAGTTAATTATACTATATGAAAGCTAATGAGAGTGTGTATATTTTTGGTGCTCCCCAGCTGGGAAGCTGACAGGGCATTCCTCGCTTCGCCTCATTTGGCTTTTAACAACAGAAAAACCTTTTAATCTTAGTCAATGACTCACCCTAAGGCCACACCAAATTATCTTGTGGAAACTGAGTTAAACTGAGGGAAGCCCAGAGGAAGCTCGCTTCAGCTGCGTGCAAAGAAAAGACAGGACCCATCTTTGCCTATTGCAAGAAGTCCTCCAAGCTTTTGGAGGATGGGATTTAAGAGTGTTGCTGGTGTCTGTGGGCAAGGGGAGGAAAGGAGAGGCAGGTGAAATCGAGAGCTTACGAGGGATTGTCTGGTGAATCTCAGCAGAGATTTCCCGCTGTGGTTTTCCCTCTGCTGCTCAGGAGAATTAAGGGCTGGTTGTGGTGGGGAGTGAATCTGCTTCTCTGTCTGCCACATGAATTGTGGCACTAGAGATTCCCTTTGCAACCCAGACCTATGCTTCGTCTGCCAGCTTGCAGCTCTGCAGCACTCTTACTGATGACTACATCAGCTGTTCCTGCCTTTTATGCTGGATTCGAGGCCAAACAAAACATGCCAATAGCTGAGGATGTTGCAAGGGTGTTTGTCAAGAGAGTTGTTGTATTTGTGAGAAGGTACAAGATAGCATGTCAGCGAGACAGGTATTTACAGAGGTTGCAGCTAAATAAGGGTGACTTGAAGTCCATTCTCTGAAGCACTTGTAGTTCCCACTTCAAAGGCAGTGAAGCAAATCCAAATAATGAACTGAGAAGGTTTGTCTGCGTCTAGAGCATTCTAATAGAAGCAATATAATATCTCCCCCGATCCAAATTGCATTGGCCTATTGTTTAAACAAAACAAACAGAGAAAGTAATTTTAGAACTTCAAAAAAAACCATTGTGTGGGAAGTACAGGATATTCCAGTCTGAGATGCATTTAATGAGAATGATTGGTTTTATTAGCCTAATTCTAGCAAATGGCAATCAATTCTTCTTATTCAGGAGAGTATTAGCATTCATTTTGCTTAATAGGGAATAGCTAGTCACGGGTAAGTGGTGCTTAATCACGTATTGGATGTAAGTGAAAATGAAACCTCTGGACTTTTAGTGAAGAAGCTGCCAAATTGGGGTTAATTAGGAGAAGATTGAAAATGTAATGAACACTTCAGTTCTTCGTTTTTTGTCTCCCTATGGTATTCTTATGTTTTAATTGTTTGCAGAAGATTCAGAAAGGCCTCTGAAAAGGGACACGCTCTTTGAGCACTGCGCGAACAGACATGCACATACCAGGAGGTCCTTGTGTTTATATCTTGCCCTCATAAACACTCACTTCACTCACAAGCATCTGATCTCCTGTGGAGATCAGGAGGGTTTGTGGGCTTGCAAGGAACATGACTGCGTAAAGAATTGGATGTTTTGCTCCCCAGAACATCCTGATTCAGACCTCCAAGGTCTCCTAGATTTTAAGATAATAAATAAAACGATTTCAGGAAGCTGTTTCAGATGCACAGAGGTGGAAAAGTCTCATAAAGCCACAATAGATACTGTGAATCGTGAAGGTGGTTAGCCTTTGGCAGAGAAGGAGGCGAGGGACAGTCTGTAAAGGAGACCAGGGCACCTCTGAGTAGATCTGCAAGTACAAGGGGCTGCCACCTTTCTGTCTTGCCCCAGTACAGAATTTTACCGAATGCATGAATTTGAGTTACAGCTCTTTTCAACTCACCTTGGCATAAATGAACATAGCTGTAGGAGAGCCAGCGGAGAACAAAACTGGCAAATGGAGCAGGGTCTCTTTCTCCTATCTCACCATGCACTCTTGGTTAGAGACAGCCTGCTAGGCTATAGATCAATTTAATTATGACTTGGGATAGCAGTTCTTACATTTAGCTGTTTAAACTTGTACCCTGAAGTGAGTAGGAACTGACAAATTATGCCCTCTAATTACCATTATATAGAGGTCTAATAATTGAAATGGAATATTTTCTTTCTGTACACTGTAAATGTAGCTTTTCTTTTGCTTCTCTCGCAGTTCATGTTTTAACTGATGCTTTGCAAGCTGATGGCTGGCTTGTGGTTATGGCAACTCAACCGTGAGGGCTGACGTGGGCTACAGGTTTTTAGAGAGGATGCATAACTTGTTTGAAGTCTGGCTCTCTTCCCCAAGACATGGTGGAGGGTTACCAGTGACTTCAGGAGGAGCTTGCAGGTGCTCAGTTAGCAAATCATCAAAGGGTGGATATCCTTGGTTTGATCCAGTGCTCCCAGGATGTATTTCCTAAGGCAAAGTCACTCCCTGGACCTCAAGTTTATTCATACTACTTTTTTTCCCCTGTTGCACTCTACAACAGCTAAACAGCATGTCAGACTGTTGCATAATGTTGTAGGAGCTCTGCTAATTTACTTTTTTTTCTTTCAAGACCTTTAAGTCGAGCTGTCAGAATTTTCCATGAAGCATAGTTAGCTGGTATTGCCGTTTTTCCCTGGGGATCTCTATCACAATGATTCTGTTAAGTCGGGAGTAGAAAAAGAAATTATCTTGCATTCCTTGCAATTATCAGTCAACAACTTGATTTGATATCTACCAGATGTTCTCTCTTGTGTCTTGCTGCATGTGTCAGCCCTGGACCCCTGCTCTGCCTACATCAGCCTGAACGAGCCCTGGAGGAACACAGATCATCAGATAAACGGTTCCCACGGCCAGCCAACGTGCGACAGTCAAATTGACGGGGAATGGTATCGCTTCACTGGCATGGCTGGCGATGCCATGCCTACCTTCTGCATCCCGGAGAACCACTGTGGCACCCATGCTCCCATCTGGCTGAATGGCAGCCACCCGCGAGAGTCAGATGGCATCGTCCCACGCCAGGCCTGTGCCAGCTTCAATGGGAACTGCTGCCTTTGGAATACCACCATTGACGTCAAGGCGTGTCCGGGCGGGTACTACGTGTATCACTTAACCAAGCCTAGCGTTTGTTTCCATGCGTACTGTGGGCGTAAGTAATTGCTGAGATGGCTTTTCTGAAAACCTTTTGTCCCCGTGATGCAGGAGAGGCAGTGAGCATCCATACACCCAGGAGAGGGGGCGACTGCTTTCTGGCTGTCTCGCCCAGAAGTGTGTCAGGTGATGTGGTGGCCTGTCTAGAAGAGATCGATTAGACTGTTTCACCTCTGTGAATTCTAGCCGTTGTTCAGCTAGGGGAAATCTTCCGTAGCTGACATGGCCACAGTGATTTAATGCTCTCTGTGGGCCCTGGGGTTTGTCTTGGCATGCTACCAAAGCCAAAATTTGCATCTCTGACTTAGAGTAATTAAACCAGATTGTTTCTCATCAGCTTCAGTGGTTCAGCTTTTCTAATGTGGGCTAGGTTTGTAACTGGTGGACGAGACAGGGCGTGAAGCTGTTGGGACAAATACAGTATTTTCAGTGCAAGCTCAGTGGTTTGTGCTGACAATGTTCTTGTCGTGCCCTAGATTTTTATGACATCTGTGATGTGGTGGATTGCCAGGGCTCCTGCCTGGACAGTGACTGCACGTGTTCCCTGGGGACAACACTAGGACCTGATGGACAGACATGTCTTGGTAAGGCTGGAAATAACTTGTGTCAGTTACCAATGCTTTCTTTCCCCTTTGTTTTGTTGCTCGCATCTCAGCAGTATAAAAAAGGAAAAGTATTCTGAGAGGAGTTTTTCCCCCTTGCTGCCTAGAACAGGTCTTTGATACTGTAAAGGGTTCCAGATCTCTCTCCGCAGGGCGAGATATGACATCCTATGAGTGACTACATTCTGGTGCCCCTGGAGCTATGCATGTACAAAGGCTAGATTTGCTTTCTGTGTGGTCCATCTGCTGAAGGCAGCAACTTCAGTGTCAGCAGCAGTCTCTTTGCAAGATCATGGTTCAGTCTCATTGGTATTCAGAAACAGCTGTGCAGTCTGTCATTAGAGATTTCCTCTCACCCACTCTGTTGAATGCCTCTCTTCTCCAAGAAAAGCTTTACTGGCTGGCATAGGACTACACCCCAAGCTTCACCATACTTACTGCCCTCGCAGGGCATTTTCCAGGGCCTAGGGTTTGAGGAGAGCCAAAAGACTGCAGGTCACAGCACCACCTCAGTGGATCTAGGCAGCATGACAAGGTGTTAGTCAGGGGGCTGGCACTTGGTGACTGCAGTGACAGAGACTAACATGACCAGGAAGGAGGCAGAAGGCTGTAAGTGAGAGCAGAGCAAGGAACGTGGGCTTCAGGGATTTGTGAGGAAATCCCCATCAACCCCTGAGGGCAAGGAGAGCTGTGGTTGTGTGTGGTGCTGGGAGGAGAGCAGCTGGGCTATGAGGTCTTAGGAGAAGGATGGTCTGTGGGGCACTGCAAGGGGCTGTTGGGGAGCTGCAGAGCCACACTGATGGGTAGGAAGAGGTGGCCCAGAGGGAGGAAGGGGTGCTAGTGTTTGGTGGAAGTGGGATCTCATCTTTGAGGCTTGATTTGGTGGAAAAGTTGAGAGCAGAGTTGGTCCAGCAGGCTGTGTAGCAATTGAGTTTCTTCCATACAGACTATAGCTGACAAAGCAGGCCATGGGTGGTTTCTTTCTTCACACTGCTCATGTCTGTGGGCTTCAAGGTAGGGGCCACCATCGCTACAATCTGTGGAGGGAGCAGCCTGGCCCTGCTGCAGATTTACACTTGCTTACAGTGATTGTACAGAACAGTTTTGCTAAAGCTGCTCCGCATCTCTGCAGCTGAGTGGCTGACTTAGCTCTCTCAGCTAATTAAAGCATCTATTGGCTGCTTCTCTGCAAGACTTCTGAGTACAGAAGTGCCCTTGGTAAGCACCAGCACTCAATAAATGTGCAGCAGGCTCGCAGGAAAGGATTTCCTGCAGCAGGGAGGCATGCAGAAGTCCTGAGTCCACCTGCACGTGCTGCCTTCATCCCCCTGCTGCCAGGCCAGGCAAGAGTTGTGTGCTGCTGCCTATCTTCACGATAACCAGATGGCACAGCACCTCAGCTGTAATAATCACACTGGTTTACCTGCCTGCAGCCTCATCATTCTAATGACTTTCTGTTGTGCTGAGTAATTGCGCAGTCACATATCTGAGAGCAACTGTGCCGGCCTGCCAGAGAAACCAAACCAACCTGCACTAGCCTTTCCTATACGGAGAATATTCTTCCTTTCCCAGCTCAGCCTAAGAGGGGGGCTGAAGATGCTGCAGTAATGCCAAACAGCTCCGTCTGTGAAGCTCCCTGTGCTAGCCTGACTTCTTTTCAGTACATTCTGTGCTTCGAATCCCAGAGTAGAACTGCTGATCCTAAGTTGTATTTTCATTTGCAAAATTACTTAAGGGGTTAGATTAGGTCTTTGACTTTCTGTCATGGATCCACCAACTCAGTGCAGTGCCTTTGACCTCTTGAATACCTGGATCCATGTTGGACTCAGCCATGGTTAAAATCAGTTCAGCACTCTTCCGACCCGCTCTCAAGAAAACCAGCTTGTGTTCCAGAAGTGCTGGTTGTCACTGGTGCAGAAGAGCAGGGACAGATCTACTGTGTGTTGCAGAACTTGGAGGACCAGCAAGGAGAATTGCTGGGTACAGCTCTTGACCAAGCCAAGCTCTAGGACCTTCTAACAGCATCTCTATGCCTTTGCCAGTAGCCCTTTCCCCTCTGGTTTAAGCAGCTTTAGTTTTATTGTTAGAAGGGAAAGTGTGGAACCTGTCGTGTGTGGAAAGGCAAGTATCAGTGTGTGTCTCACGGACAGGCTTCCTGCCTCCCAAAGCAGGGTACCAGCCATTATTTTGGCTAAAAATATTCAATTGACCTTACTTGTGGAAGGAGACAACGCTACCAGCTGCGGGTACTGTGTATGTGTGGGACCACTTACTACTGAAGAGAGCTCATCTCTGACCTGTCTGCTAAAATGTTTTTGTTTTGTTTGTTTTTAGCTTCTGACATCTAGTAAATGGTAACTTCTGAGCCGTTTTGGTGAAACCCTATGTGGCCCTTGATTGATAACCTCAGCATTCTGGTCTGCCTATGAGAAATCATTAGTTTTGTGGCTCAGCAATAGCAATGGCTGTCCCTTCCTCCCTATTTGATTCACTTTTTGCACACAGAGATTAAATCAGGTTGAAGAATGAGAATCTCAGAGAATAAAGTACCTTTCCAAAAAAAAAAAAAAAAAGCAGATGGGGCACAGAGGAACTTTAATCTTTCAAACAGAAAATTAAGAGGCATTTTCAGAGCTTTACAAGGAGATTCAAAAGCATCTGCTGTGCTTTCTCCTCAGTAAATACCCTCAGCACCCTGGAGGGCTGTAATCTAGAGCTGAACGCAGCCAGCACAGAAACATGACACAGGTACTATTCATAGGTATATTGCTGTAGGTTACAAAAACTCAATTCAGGCCCGTTACAAGGTTATTCTGCAACTTTTATCTAAGATTCTGCTCCAGAAAGCGTGGGATGCCAGCTCAGGCACTTCTGTTTCTTCTGAGCTGGAAAGGTAGAAGCTGCAGAGTAGCAGAGCAGGATGGGCTATCGTGTGGCAGTGAGGAGCTGAGTCCTCAGAGGGAGTAGCTGAGAACTGGGCCCTTGGTCTCATCTTTGGTACAGAGTGGCTAAGCAGCTAATGGTTGTGGTGCTTTGTGTGGGCACCAGGTTAGGTCTCACCATGGTGAGCTGATGTTTGTGTTCTGCAAGAACACCTGAGCTTTCCAGGGCAGGAAGCAGCCAGAGCTGGGGCAAGAGGCTAAAATGATGGAATTTCTCAGGACATGAATTTTATTGGGGAAGCTTCATTAAAATGTTTAATTTCAGCTTTGTTTGCAGCTGGTTTTCATTCTCATGTCTTTTTTTTTTTTTTTTAAATAAGACTTGAATAATTTAAAATTGCTGTAGGACAGTTAGCCACATGTAGCAATAGCAGGTGGGTAGGTAGGGATTATTTTTGACTGACTGTGGTATTCACCTAGTTTTGCTGTGTGGTGAAGTCATGTTAACTCCATTTTAACGTCTTTGTGAGTGGAGAAGAATTTAGGATGAGAAGATAAATGACAACATAAACTCCCCAGCATGGGGAACCCAGTAGGACTGTGTCTGTCTTCACTCCAAAATCACTGCTGTGTGCCTCTTCCCTTTCCCCTCAGGTCTGCTTTGTTCCTGAGGTAGACATGGCACAGCAAAACACTCTGCTGCTGTCAGTAGATAATGATGTTTAGCATTTAGTGGGATTACTAATCTCTGTCACTTTGATCCAAGTCATGAGGCCAGGAAAGCCAGTCCACGGTCCCAATCTAGTCCCAGTGCCCCTATGTTGCAGCCTGTTTTTACCAGTTGTGTGTTCACCAGAGGCATGTTATGACAGCGTGGGTTTTTTTCCAGATGAAAATGAATGTGAGCAGAACAATGGAGGCTGCAGTGAATTTTGTGTTAACCTGAAGAACTCCTACCGCTGCGAGTGCGGGATCGGGCGCACGCTGGGAAGTGACGGGAAAACCTGTGAAGGTGAGGTTTCGGCTATCACGGTCTGCTGGAAAATCATATATGATATAAATCATTCCCCTTCCCTTGCAGCACTATTTCTCTCTTGGCTCCTTGCAGGGATTAAATGTCACTCATATCACTTCTGTGCTTGCCAGTGGGGTTGTTACTGAAATATCTTTATAATCAAGCAGAGAGGAGTCTCCTTGTTCAGTTCTCCCTGCCTAGTTTATTTCTGTTAGGATTTGCTTGTATTTATCTCCATGGGGAGAGAGGCAGCAGTGGACCTGGAAGATTGTCCAGCCAGGACTAGTTATTGTTGGAGATGCTGAGATTTGGTTCTGGAGATTTATATGATAGTTGTGTGGGGACAGATTTAGCACTACTGTTTTTTGTCAGCTAGTATTAGGTATGGGGTAATGTCACAACATTAGACTAGCGTATGAGGATTGCTTAGCTTCCCAGGATAGAGATTGAGGGGACGGGATGCCAGTCTGTAAACAAAAGCTAGATTTGAGATTCAGGCAGCATTTTGACCATCTGATTTTTTTTATAAGTGCTTAGTTGTGGGCTCTGCTCTGTGCAACTGCTACAGTTACTTCCCAGTGGTGGCACAGCCAGGTTGAAAACCCTTGATGAGTTTAGACTGGTAGCTTAGCAGGGGCTTAAAGACCAAATTGTACATTTGACCTGTTGTCACAAACAATTTACAAACGTCTTTGAGCAGAAATATGAAGATCCAGCAAAAATTGACTTGTGCCTGATGTTTTCTGTGGTCAGCTGTGAGAAGGATGGTGCTCTCTCAGAGGGGAAAGCTGCTGTGTTGTATGTTCATAGATACTGTGTGGCCTCAGACAAGAGTAAGAGCTACAGATGTGCCTCATTTTTGAGCTACCCAATTGCCAGAACTGAATACATCTACAGCCTGCATGCCACCTTACATTAGCTGCTGGGTGGCAGACATTCCTGGTGCAGGGTGAGACAGGGATTGCCATTGTAGTTTGGGGCTGGACTCCACTCTTCTTTATGGTTCACTTGACAGATGGCTGCAAACAGCAGGTTTTGTCCCTGTTTCCCCCTCTGAGACCAAACCACGATTCATCTCACTTCTGTGAAAGTCTCCTCCCTGAGCTCTGTTAATAACACATCACTCAGTGTTGTGGTTTGGGCTGGGTTGGCCAATGACAATACAATGGATGGTCTCCCCCACCTCTCACTCTAAGGAGAGGAAGAAGAGAGAGAAAGAGATTTATGAGTTTAGGAAAAAACTCAACTACTTTAACAAAATATTAATAATAAAATAAAAAGGAAAGAATGAAACAGATACAACATATATATATATATATATATACACATATATAAAACCATATCAGACTCACAGGGAGGTGTGACCACCTGGTCTCAATGAGGAATGGGAACTGGATTCTGGAACACAGTGATGTGGATCAAAAGTTGACGAACTCACAGGGTCTTCCTCGGGCATCAGTCATCAAAGAAAGAGAGCCATTGAAGAAGCAACCATCCAAGGAGAGCCCACTGAAGAAGAGCCATCTTGGCATCTTTGATCCCTCAGCTTTTATACTGAGCACAAGAGGTGGGATGGAGAGCCTCTCTCATTGAACAGAAAGTTGGCTCTGCTCCACCTCAAACCGGGACACCCATAACTTACTGGGGAAAGCTGCTGTGCAGGGTGCTCCTTAAATACTGGTTAAGCTGTCTAGGGCCAAAAATGATCTGGGGGCTTTGTCCCTTCCATATCCAGCACTGAGCTGGTGGTGGGGTGTCACACAAACCAGCTGTGCTACGTGGCATTTTTTATTCCTGAGATCTTCTGACAGGGTTGCAATAGTCTGTTCTTGGAAACTTTCTGCAATTCCCAAAATTGTGTTTTAGGGCCTTTGATATATCATTTAACTTCCCCTTCTGTAAAAAGGATAGCAACTGCATGTTAGGAAAAATTCTGACACAGAAAGGGTTCTGATGCCTTGGAATGGGCTGCCCAGTGAAGGGGTTGAGGCCCCATCCCTGAAGGTATTTAAAAGACAGGTTGACATAGTGCTTAGAGACACGGTTTAGTGATGGTTTTTATCAGAGTTAGGTTGATGGTTGGACTAGATGGTCTTAAAGACAATTTTATGATTCTATGATTTTCATGAGCTTAACATGGCTGCTGGGGATTTTTACAGTCTTGTTAGTAAGTTTTATTTCTAAAGGTGTGTCCTTAGATTTGTGAGCCATTAGAGTATGTGATTTACTTGTGGGCCACCTCACAGCTGTTGCTTTCAGTAAATGCAGGAGATTTAGCTTGATTACATGAGCTGGTGAGGCTGAATAGGGTTAGGAGTATCTCAAAATTTCCCTTATAATGCTTTACCCATTTCTTTGGCTCGCATGGAGTGTTCAGGCTGTTGTTTCCAAGCAGCATGTAGGATTGAGTATGGGATTTCCATTCTTTTCTTTACATTTCAATGAAAACCACACAGTCATTTCTGATGGCGGGGTTAGGGAAGAGATTTCTGTATATTATATGTGCTATTGTTTTATTGAAAACATCTAGCACTATTAATCCCAAAGCATTAAAATAATTAAGCAGTGAAGGTTATATTTTTTTTTAAATATGATACTCTGTTATTTTCTTTATAATAGAAAGCTAACAACAATTGGAAATGGCATTACTTGCCTTAGATTTAGATGACCTTTCGGGCTCTTTTTTGCAGCTATAGTCACTAGGAATATGTCATTTCAGGATAGTGCTCTCTAAGCAAACTAGCAAAATTCCTGCTAAACAAACTCCCACAAGCAGAGTTTCATCCTCAGCCTACAAAAGGGATGCAGGAATCTGCTACGCCTACCTCCATCACAGCTGGGAAACCCACAGCTACAGAGCGCGTCATCTGCTCGCTGGTGTTCCCTGATGGGAATAGGAGCTGACTACCTGCAAGTCTGTCCTGCCCAGGACACCTCCCCTGCAAATCTCAGGGCTTTAATTCTGCTGATGACTAAGGGAGTGAGTATGGTTCCGCATTGGAGAAGTTTTCAGAGGATTTTCCCCCCCACCCTTTTTGAAGTAAGAAACAATATAAAAAAATAGTTTAAGAAGTTGTCTCAGAAGTTAGAAAGGGCCAAGCTGAAGATTGCCTATTCAGCTTTCTTATGTATGCCAGTTACAGCATGTGATTTCACTTGGTGAGCTTTTTCACAGAATTCCTTGTTAACTTCCTGGTGAAATGACAAACACAGGAAATTGTACAATTGAAAATAGGTTTCCTCTGCATTTGCTTGGAAGCAAGCTCTCACCATGCTGTTGCCTTCAAGCTGTGTGTTGGTCATACAGTGGTTAGTCAGCCAAGAGTATATGTTGGGGCCTGCATTGATGCCACACAGCTGCCTGAGGAGCAGGGTGTGCTGATTTTTCTTTCTTTTGCAGAAATTGAAGGCTGTCACAATAACAATGGAGGCTGCAGCCATACTTGTATTGAAGTAGAAGACACATACCAATGTGAATGTCCAAGGGGACTTCTTCTGTCAGAAGACAACCACACTTGCCAAGGTAGGTCAACAAAATCTCTCCAGCAGCCTCTATGCCAAAAGTATGTCTGAAAGAACTTTTCTTCTTGTTTTTGTCATGTTGTCTTTGTCCTTTCCAGAGCTTTGTCATTAGCTTTGCTAATGGACCTTTGTCATTAATGACAGATCATGCAAAACTGAGAGTCTGGAGACATTGCTCTTTTTACCAGGCAGGAGAAGAGAGACACAGGACCCAGCTGGGTGCCTCTTGCATCATAGGCGGTTTTGGCACTGTTCACTTGCAATTAAGATTGCTTAACATCTCCCATTACATTGTTCTGTTTCATCTATGTATGCCTCTGACAAATTTATGCTATTAGAACTGACATTTTCCATGCTTCAAACCAGGCTTTTAAAATCTCAACTAAAGTGGTTCACTCCCTTCCAACAATGGGGTTAAAGAGAGAGGTGGTTTTTAGCCGAAGTATCTCTGTAGCCATTCCAGTAAGCATTCCCATGTCTTGAAGCAGGGCATTAGTTCTGATACTAGGAGTTTCTGCTGTCCCTTGGAAAAGCACCCAATATAGCATCTGAAAACTCACTGTTGCTTCTGCTGTGTAGAGGCAAGGGCAACGTTATCCTTGGAAGACCTTCCATCTTAACTTGACTCCGTTCCTGTACACAGGGAATACTTCTTGCTGACTCACATCTATAGCATGCACATGGAATAAACATGTTCCCTGTTTTGGGTTGCAAGAGCTGAGTGAGCTTTCCTTTGCAATTACATCCCGGCTCCCAGGGGTCAATTTAGCTCTGCAGCGGAGAGTGCAGGGAGAAGAGGATCAGGGAGAAGTTCCTGAGGGCACTGAGAGTTAAGCAGAGGGTCTGTAGCTCCTCATGCAGTCCAGGACTTGCACCGAGAATTCTTCTGGGGCTCATAATCCCACAGCTAGCTGAGCCCCTGAGGTGCTGAAAATATCAAGCAGTCTGTGTGTCTTACAGAGAAGATGTCTGCTATGATCTGCTGCTGAAGGGACACTGAGTCAAAACTGCATGTTGAGCGGAGCTACATGGGCATGTGAAAGGCAGGCAGAGATAATGCTCTCTAGTTTACCTCATCTGACTTCCCTGGCTACTTCTCAGACCTGTCAGGCTCAGCGTAAAGCTGGATGATGTACACTACTGCCTTGGTAGAGACAGACCTCATAGCTCTCTCCTTGTGTTCTGCCTTGGTGCCCCCGTGAAGAACCTGTGTGGTTGCTTTCAGACATTTCCATGGGGATTGGCTAATGGGCTGGACTCGGGCCATAGCCAGGGCAACATCTAAAATGCAATGAAAGGGAGCCTGTCATGGGCTAATTCACTTAGGCTTTAGATAATACCAGTGAACTGGTGTTACCTGGTGTGCTCAGAATCTCCTGTAGTCTGATATGCTACAAAGTTCCCAGACATCAGTTAGAGGACCAGATCAAAACTTTGTGGTGGCCAACAAGGCAGGTATGCCTCAGGAAGTTGGAATGCTTCTACTTGATGAAATTTCTGCTTTTTTAACCTTTGTAGAAATGCAGAGCACTGTTTTTTCAGGGGTGAACATTGCACGCTTGGGAGTGTGCACTACTTCAGTAGTGCCTACTGCTGCAGCAGAACCAGGTGGGGAGGAGGAGATGGGTATTTCCCAGACCTGTGATTATACTTACTGATAGAAGGTCTGATTGATGGATACAGGCCAGAAAAGAGCAATGTTCTTCAACCCTGACTCTCTGAGGCAACCCCAGCAGGGTTAGGAGACCATGCATTTCCCAGCCAGTGTTTCTCCTTCTTCTGAGGCTGCTAATGAGAGCAGCAGCACTGTCGGGTGCCGAGCTGGGGCTCAGGATATGGCATCTCATAAAGCAAAATTGCTTGTTCCTTTGCATTCATGAATTTATATCCCCACGCAGTGGTCTGCAATTTCGAGCAGATATGACAGAAGATATCTGGAACTCTACCACACATTTTTTATGGCATCTAATCAGGTTTATAGTGGTACGATTAACAGCGCAAGGCAGGCACAGTTGCCTGAAGCAATTGGATCTGCAGCCTATCAACCCTCCTCTGCACTGTCTCTACCTTCAGAACAAGCATTAATAATCTTCCACAGAAATCACAGTCTTGGCTCCAATTTTCCCACAAAGATACCAGCCAACAAAATACTTGGAATTTTGCAGACTGTCTAAGTACCCCACCTCTTTCTGAAGCGTAGCGGTGAAAAGCTTTTCTCCCCTCTCCAATGCCCAAGCCTTGTGTGCCCCTAAGCAGGGTACGATGGCGTAGTTTAGTCGTGTTTGTAGCGGTGGTTCAGGGCTGCCCAGATCAGAAAGCCTGTTCTTCTGAGCACTCTGGCCAAAAAGATAACCTCTGCTCCAAGCTGCTGTACTTTGAAAAGCCAAGGAAGGAGACACAAGCTGGACAAGGAACACGGTGCCAACAATAGCAGACAGCAAAATGAGTGTTGGACTCACCACAGAAGCTTCCTACCAGGGTCAGGGTATTTGCAGGCATTGGCACAAAGCAGAGTTTCAAGCGGTAATGAGGAGGCTTTCCCAGTACTTACAGATGCTCTGCAGAGTATGAGGGTGAAGAACTGAAACGTTTGACTGGCACAGACTGGGTGAGGCTCTCAGGAGCCTCACAGGCTGGGGTGAGCCCAGGGCAGGGATGCAAGAGGTGGGTGCTGACAGCTCTCTGAACAGATGCAAGAAGTTGTGAATATAAGTGGATTCCTTGGCACCCAGGAAAACTCATTTCTTCTGGGCATCTCAGTCCTGGCAGTGAGGACCTCATCACTTGCCCTGGAATACAGTCACGGCTTCCTTGCCAGCTCCTTTTCAGCTCCCCCTGCAGTGCTGTTGCTGGCAGATTTGGGGGAACCAGGCCTGCTCAGAGCTGAACCACAGTGATGCACGCAGTCTCTCTGCTTGCAGCACCACTGTTAGATTGGTGGACCCAAAACACCCTTCTCAGTATTGATTACTCTTGTGTGTACAAATGTCTAGGGTGGTTTGAATTACATGGCCAATTCCTCTGAGACGGTTAGTGGAAGTAGTTTCTCAGAGTGTTTTCCCACAAGTAGTAATGAGTTGGCTTGAATCAACTCATGGCAGTGCCAGAGCAGAGGTTAAATAGGTGTCTCCTCTTTCTTCCCCTTTATGCTAATCAAAGACATTTAGGAACAGAAGTAGCCCGAACCAAACTGGTCCTGGTTTTTGGAGAATTGCAGTTAGGATTCAAACTCTCTTGCCCTGAATTATACCTATATAAAAACATTAAATTTCCTTATTCAACAAGGAGTCACTAAAACAGTAAAACTTTAAATCCACATTAAGCCAATCAGTTCTCCAGAGGATATTCATCGCTGCACTCCACTGTGTTCTCAAAGTCCCCTTGGCCCCTTGTGAGCTTTGCCATTTGACGTGCTCGGTTATTCCCACTTGCCTTCTACTGGAAGTAGATGGAAGAAAAGCTAAGCTAATTCTTAGTTCTTTAATTTTCTGTTCTAACCCAGCAATGTCATTATGAGAGCATATTGCTTTGGGCATACTGCATACATTTTAGCATATCACCTTGAAACCATCAACTTTTAATAAAAAATACTCCCTGCAGGTACACAGTAGCTGTCACAAACACTTCAGCTGGGACAGGAGAATTTTTTATGGGGAGGTAAAAGGCATGTTTTAGCCGTGTGCCTTCTGTCCAAGATCCTGGATTATATAATTAAGAACTGAAATTAAGGAAAGGCAGACTGTAATTAATTTTAGGAAAAAGCTCGGGGAGCTAGTATATTTGCAAAAAGTTTTGTCATTTGATTTTAAAATACGATAAATGGAAATTCTGGAGGAGGTTTGTTTTTCTGGCTGAGAAGAGGCCAGAATATATGCACCAATATGCTTGTCCTGTATCTAACTGAATAGATAATGTATACAACCAAGGAATATATATAACAATTACTTTTTTATTGAAGATTATTCCCTCTTCTTTCCTTTTTTTTTTTGTTCAATCTCTATGTTTTCTCCACTTCTTATGTAATGGAATTTTAATTAAAAAAAGTTCATGTGGAGATCTGTATTAAAATTTGAATGTTGGAAGGCGGTGGAATAAGTGAGCTAATTGAATTTGTTTGTCAGAGCTGGGTTTATTGCTTATAAAAATATTATGGCATTTTGAGGTGCTTCCATTTTAGCTCAGCATCTATATGAAATTACTCTGCCTTGTTTTGACATGTTCTGCATTTGATGGAAAACCTGAGAAAGGGTCTCAAAAAATGGCTTTGCCCTGGGGTGTTGTGAATTTGATATCCATATCTGGGAAAGGCTCTTGCCAGGACATAGCAGGACAAAAGAGACCCATTAAACCTGTGCTGAGAACTAAGTATAGCTGGAAATACTGCAGAGCTGAGTCTCTGCTGCAAGTATAGTGGTCATCTTTCTTGCCTTTTGTGGTGTCTGCAGCAGGAGAATTTGCGGCAGTGGTAGCTTGGGAGGTTTGTATTGTATAGATGGGAATATAAGATAGGTAGGTAGATTACTTAGGTTAGACAGTATCATAATTGTAGCATAAGGATTGTCCTTTCTTTCCCGCGGTAGTAATTGGTGTAGCCCTTCCCCACCTCCCTGATACTGATGCTCCCAGATAATTTTGTAGTGCAAACTGTTATTCTGGGGGACTTTTCTTGTAGTTCCGGTGCTCTGCAAGTCCAGCTCTATTGAAGTGAGCATCCCGAAGGACCTGGTTGGAGGCCTGGACCTTTCCCTCATCAACACTTCCTGCAAAGGAGTATCCAATGGCACTCACGTCAACATCCATTTCTCCTTGAAGTCCTGCGGCACTGTTGTAGATGTATGTACACCTGTTGCTGTCCTGTCTCTTGGGATCTCTTGGATTTGAGGAGCCATCTCCTGGCTATGGCTTGCTTGGGGAATAAAGTTGATTTAGCTGTACCATCAGAGCAGTTTCCTGTGTTGCCGTGTCGCTGGCCTCAGACTAGACCTGGGGTGGCATCCCAAATTAGGAGAGCTTGTTCTATCTCCTCTCCAGTTGTTTGCATCTCTCAGCATGGGTACTGCTTTCTGCTCACCCAACCCTTCACAGAGGCAGCTTCACCATCGTTCCAGTGCAGAAAGCACAAGTGATGTCACTCTTCACCCTCCTGTTGAGATAGAATCTGGTCCTCCGGTAATGTTTCCAAGGTTATACTGGCAACCGATAAGGAACTGGAAAACTTACCTTAGCAGATGAGTAGCAGCTGGAAGCTCCTCTGCTTCATGCAGGAATACAGTGCGTCAAAATTGACAACAAACTGATAACAGGCCCTTAGGTTGTAGGTAAGGATGAATATTGTTCTGATTGCAGAACATAAATTCAGAAGCTGTCCTTTTGGTGGTTGATCTATGTCTGAGCTTCCTGAACGAGGTAAACTCAGCTGCTATTCCGAACTTAAGAGGTATCATTCTCAGTGATCTCCCCTTTCACTTAAACTCCTTTCTTTGCTGCAGGTAATAAATGATAAAATCATTGCCACCAATCTGGTGACTGGCTTGCCAAAGCAGACTCCAGGAAGCAATGGGGACATCATTGTCCGCACCAGCAAGCTGCTGATCCCGGTGACCTGTGAGTTCCCTCGCCGATACACCATCTCCGAAGGTTATGTACCCAACCTCAAGAACTCACCCTTAGAAATCATGAGCCGCAACCAGGGCATCTTCCCCTTCACTCTTGAGATCTTCAAAGACAAAGACTTCGATGAACCCTACAGGGGTGCTCTTCCCACCCTGAAGCTTCGGGACTCTCTGTACTTTGGGATTGAACCCTTGGTACATGTCAACGGACTAGAGACACTTGTAGAGAGCTGCTTTGCCACTCCCACCTCCAAAATCGATGAGATCCTCAAGTACTACCTGATTCAAGATGGGTAAGTTCACTGTTCCCTCCATTGCGGGCTATTAGACAGGAATTGGCAGTGGGGCTAAGTTGCGTTGCCTGTGAGATGGAGGGAAACACTATCAGTTCTCCACAGCAGCCTACCTGCTGTGTTCCTCCCAATCACCAGCAACCAGGCCATCAAGCTGAAACCACCTCTCCCATCAAAAGTGATTGAGAGAAACAGTGGGAGGCAGTGAAAGAGGTTACTCCAAGTGCAGCCTTTATGGGACATACTTCCCTGTAACTAGCCTTGTGGATAATTGAGTTGGCTTCAGTAGAAAAGATATCCTTCCTGATATCCTCTTCTGCCAGCCTGCAGAGTGCCAAACCAATCGGCACAACCCCCTGATGGCTGTATGCCACTGCTGTGCGGCCGCCACAGCAACTGGAGCAAGTTTCTTAATTTTCCCATAAAGGCCTTATTATAGCATGAGCCAGAAGACGCCACGGCTGGTCCTGGTTGGAGCTGCAGGAGCTCCCCTTGCTTTGCTCCCTCTCTCATACCTGTCAGTGCAGTAAGCTTAGATTCCCTCAGTTTGGCTGTCATTTTCCGAGGCGTTGGGGTTTAGTGATCTTTCCAGGTCACGCTGTTAAAAAACTCATGGTGGATCTGTGTGTTGACTGTGACATGTTCCGTGTCAGAGGTTTGGGGATCGTTTCTCTGGTCTCTGCCGTGCCTCCTATGATGAGCCCTGTTTTCAGATACTCCTTTGGGTGCTAATGTGACAGTGCCACGGTGCAGTGTTGCTGTGGAGTGTTTGCCTGACAACTTAGCCAGACTGTGCTGTGGAAATGTCACAGTAGGGAAGCAGTCTGCTATGCTCTAGGGAAGAAAATCCAGCCAAGGTAATATCTAAGACGTATCCAAGTGTCATAGCCTGACGATCAAGGGACTGTGCTCACATAAGTCCTGTATTCTGTCTGCTGAACCATCTAATGAAGGCAACAATTATTTCCTCAGCTTTCAGGCTAAATCATCCACTATTACAGTCCTGTGTGATTGTCTTGTAGCAAAAGGGTCCTGCAGAATTCAGTACACAAAAATACAGTTTACATTTCCTTCTGACAAAGGTTTCAGCATTAGCTTGTTCTCCCTCCACCCTGGGCTGCAGTCCTTCTGTGCTTGACATTTCTGGGGTTTATGAGCAGATTTGTAATGGAAAGATTGATTTATTGACTCCCTGACTTGGCTGTTCCTGTGGACCCTTCACAGAGTCAAGGCTCCAAACGTTCATTCATTTCTCACCATGAGTGAAAATGATGGGATTTAAAACAGTGGCTAAAACCTGAGCCAAATAGAGGAGGGAGAAGGCAGAAAATGTCCTCTCTTGAATTCCCCGCAGCACTAGCTGGAGGATTTATGGCACCGGCAGCCCCTTTGGTACTGTTATCCTGCAGAGGGCATTAAAACTTCACTGAAGGGAAAAGTGGACTGGAGCCTCACCCAGCGCTCCCTGCAAGCCCCAGTGTCCCCAGACGTGCCAGCCCCCCGTGCACTGTGCTGTATTTAAATTGAACTGCTCGCTTAGACCAAAGGCTAATGATCTGCTATTTAGCTAACTGGAGTTCTTTGTCTCTTGGTGTGCTCACGGCAATTAAAAAGTAAAATTAGCTGAATGCACTGCTGATTGGTCCCTGCTCCAAACGGTTCTGTTAATAACCCAGTTTCCTTCCACCAACCCAGCCCCAAAAGCCCAAGGCAATAAAAATGGGATTTTTAAATCAGTTTGATTATGTGGGATCAGACCTGCAGGAGTTCACTGCAGCTTCCAGAGGGAAACACTGTTTAAATTTGAGGAAATACAACTTAAACTGAGGAATGGGAAATTCCCTCTCTTACTTTCTTCCCTGTTAATTCCCTGCCACCTCCAGTTGGCAAGAGGTAGGAGTCTTCTTTTGTGGGACTCCCTAACCCTCTCCCCGTGCTGTGACCGTGCTGGAAATCAGGGTTTTCCCAGATCCCTCCCCGCTGTCTCTGCAATACCCTGTGCTGCTGCTAGCCCAGCCTGCCAGCTACAAAGCAGCTCTCCTGCTTCTGATCTTGTTCTTCCTCTTTCTCAAAACAAAAATAATAAAAGGCATTGACCGATCGCACAGGCGATAAACATTGCAGCTCTCTCGAGGCATCCAGAGCAAGGTCATGTCACCGAGGGCAATCTGTTGTAATCTGATGTGGTCAAGAGCTGTGATTTATCTGAGCGTGATGCAGTTAAGGTAGTTCCATTGCAAGGCACATATTGTTACACCTCGGGCTGCCCCTCGTTTGTAGGCTGAGGTGGCTATTTTATTCTCCATGCCCTCCTTCCCAACTTGCAACCCCCCCAAGTAAGAGGGTCAGAGCACAGCTCCCATGGCACAGCTACTCTCTGCTCCCCTAACCTGCCTGTATCCTTACCTGGGTCACCCATTTTCCTTCCATACCTCTGCTCCCTACCCCTTTTCACCTCACCAAGGTGGGAAGTGGGATCTAAGGGTTTCGTTAGAGGGTGGGACATGGTATGGCCCCACGCACAAAGAAGTGTTTGACCCTGTCACTTGGAAGGCTTCTGAGCTCTTTTTGTCATGCTGCAATGTGTTTGTCAGAAGCCTCCATGAGACATACTTAGGGGCATGGTAGGGGTTCTTTTTATCCCTGGTTCCTCCTCCTTGTTCTTCCGTATTCCCAGTCCCTAGCCCCAAACCAGTAGGTTACCTGCCACCCATGTGGAGAATCTTTGGAGAAGCTGGGATTTAGGAGTCAGTTTGAGCCGGTGTTCAAGAGTCATCACAGTTTATATGCTCACAAATGAGGACATGTCTGTGAGTTGACTTTTTAGCCCCAGAGCTCGGCCAGTCACTTATGAAGTGTCTTTAACTGTCATTCTTTACAGTCAAATGCCTTCAGGAATGCTACTTTTAAAAGCAATTTTAACCTAAATGACTTAGTAACATCTAGTGTTTGGCCTCAAGGGGGAGGAATCTATGTCAATTTTTTTAAAATGCACCATGTGAATTTATTAGCTCCTCTTGGATGGCTTTTTACATTTGCCTCCCAGGCAAGTTAACTAGACAAGCGCTGCAGACAGGGATATCCCTTCAGACTGTGACCTCCACTGGCTGAAAAAAGCTACAGAAATACACAGTGATGGAAGTAATGCTGGGATCAGACCAATGCTTAGTGGTCCCTTGAACGTACACTGCTCTACTGTCCGTAGCAGGAGGGTGATTTTGGGAGGGATTGCAGTACCTGCCACCCACGGAGCTGAGGCAGCCCAACAGCACAGAGATTTCCAAACACATTGCAGTGAAAGCAGAGCTACGTATAGATGTGGGGTTTCCTGCTGTTTGATAATTGGACATGTCAAATGTCATCATTTCTGACAGTGCCTTACCTATTTCTGGCGTAAAGATGGAAACTAAAGGTTGCTGCAGGACTAGAGCTTTCAGCTGTCACACTGTTACCTCTTGTCTCTTCCACCACCGCTTTTTTTTTTTTTGTATCTTGCAAAGTCTGCACTTCTGGAATTAACTTGCTAGAAAGGATATACTCAATTGTAATGCAATATAAAAGCAGCATCTGGGCCTCTCAAAATGCCTGAGGCTTTGCAATAGGCAGCCATAAATACCGAGTCACCATAACTTTTTGTCTTGATGTTTCCCTGTCAAACCCTAAATAGGCTGCAATAGTTTATAAATAGACTGCACCCAAAATGTAACATTTTTAAAGTAGTTTATTTTCTTGCAGTTCTGTGAGCTCTTGCGTGACTGCATAGTGCTAGTGATGGGGAAATTGAAATTGTGAATTTTAGCTGTCTGATCAAGTCCAGCAGGAACAAAAATGTAAATGATGTAAAGCAAAGTAGATCTTGAATTTTTTTAAAAATATATTTGATATTTTAGTAATATGGGTTACAGCTTATTCATTTTAATTGTGATTTATGTGCATATATATCTGTATACAGAAAGTATATCATACATTACGTACTGTATAACAGTTCTGTTGATCGCTGCAGACTGTTGCACAAGAAGGTGAAATGAGGATAAACTTGCCTGCAGCTCTGGCAGTCCCTCTGCAGAGGGGACTGGACCACGTCCTGCCAGCTCTCTGCTGCTGAGCTGTTCCTTGTCTGGAGATTCTATTATCACTGCTGGTGTTTTTCCCCATCGTTACCGAATTTTCTCCTGTGGCCAAACAGGAAGTAACAGGGATAGTAGCTTAGCTTGAGACAGCTAAGCCCTCCTTTCCTTTCTTTGGTTAAATAGGGTGGGGTGTTTTTTCTCTTTCTTTTTTCCATTTCTGGGAAAACCATTAAAGCCCATTCCTTTGCTTTCCTTAGCTGCGTTTCTGATGATTCAGTGAAACAGTACACGTCAAAGGACCATCTTGCCAAGCATTTCCAGGTTCCTGTGTTCAAGTTTGTGGGCAAAGACAACAAGGTAAGCTCAAAACCCCACCTCTTAGATATTGCATCAGCCGTGATCTATCTGAAGAGTCTCAGCACAGGGCTGGCTGAACTAGAGTGCAAGGGGGAG
Organism: Tringa solitaria; assembly: GCA_026413425.1. NCBI lineage: Eukaryota > Metazoa > Chordata > Aves > Charadriiformes > Scolopacidae > Tringa > Tringa solitaria. The sequence goes on along the minus strand of JAOXJM010000002.1, from coordinate 3,166,764 downwards.
GGAACGGCTTGGCCCAAGGCAGATGCTGCTGTGCCTATTCCAGCAGTTGTGTATTTCAGGAGCCTGACAAAGGTACTTTAGGAGACAGTGATGAAAACACCTACAATTAAATAAAATATGAAGGACAAGTTGTGAAACATCAACACTGTAGCAGGTTAAAATCATTGTTGTTTCCAGGGTAGTCTTAGTGGACTCTTGCATGCTGGGTGAGAAAAGTGTTCCCAGTAACCAGACAGAAACCCGGGGAGTTAGGCACATTACACAGTGTCCTATTTTAAAACAACACAGACTATAGTTTTGAATCTCTTCAACTTTTTATCTTCTCTAGTTCTTGTGAATACAGATACCAGGTTTGCAGATACAAGGCCATCACACTGTTTAATTCAATGTGAAATCCGGCCATCCAGGCTGGTGGCACTCTGGGGCAGAAGCTTTGTAGTGGGAAGACAGTTGAAGGATAATGCCATTTTCCTAATATAAATAACTTTCCTAGAAGAAATCAGGTCTTTCAGTCGCTGTAGTTACGGTCAACCAATGCTGTTTGCTCCAAAAAGCATGAAGCTGCCTGTCCAGCTCCTGGAAAGCCTCAGTAGGGTTAAAACAGATGAGATCTTTCAAAATTCAAAAATTTTGCTTGGCCGTCTGATTACCACTGCTGCTTCTAACCTGCATCCTCTGCGCAATGGATTTTGCTTCAAACCTCTCCATTGAACAAACATTCACAAATATTTACTTCCCTAATTTGCTGCTTGCAAGGATCTTGCTTACTCTCCTTGTCATTTAGAGGGCAGGGAGCAGCAAACCTGTCACTGTCTGCCTTTACTGTGCAGAAGGAAAAGGCAGCTCTCTCTCTGCCCTTTGTGTTCTCCTTCTCCCCTCAACTACTTGTGTTTTCCTCCTTTACCCCTCAGTCTCCTGGCTTTATGTGTTCTCAGCTCATGTCACATCCTCTTGCGCGTTTCTATCAGTCCATCTCCTTGTGAGGCTTCATGCGTTCTTGACCTGCTTCCTACCATGCAGCTCCTACCAGACCATGTAAGCTCTTCTAAGCTTATTCCTGACATTTTCATCCCTTCCTCTGGAGGATCATTTCACGCTTTCGTATTCCCTGTCTAGCCGTTGGCTGACAAAGAGACGCACGCTCTGAGATCTCAGCTGCAAAACGTGCCCTCTCCTGGGCACATAAGAAAACAGATGGAGCAGCCAGTTTGGCTGTGGATGGTGATGGTGGATCGGGACCTTGTTGATGCAGGGAGAGGAATGGCTGTACTGTGGGAATTGTGTCGCTCACGCTCTCTGAGAGCTGGCAGCAGTGCCAGTCTGATTCCCAGAGCTGCGCGTTGACTTGGCCTGCTGTCTCACCACCCTCCAGGAAGTGTTCTTGCATTGCCGCATCCTCGTGTGCGGGGCGCTGGACGAGAGCTCTCGCTGTGCCCAGGGCTGCCGGAGACGGGTGCGCAGGTTGGCTGCGATGGAGAAGGAGGAGGAGGAGGAATCTGGTCACGTGGCAAACCACATCCTGACAGGAGGCCCCATCAGAATCGACTTTGATGACTAAGACCCACCTACTGGAACACCGTCTCTGCCTGAGACCAACCTTCCTTATTGAGTGCCTTCTTTCATGGCTCTTTGAGAAACAAGAGGTATTTCGTAAAGCCTCACCTGAACCTCAGGACTTGTTTCCCTAAATGTGTGATGACTATTTGTGAAGTATGTTGGGCACACGAGGCAGCCTCTGAGGGCATCCCGGACTGCAGAACAGTTTGCTTTTCACCTGTGTTTCTTCCCAACAAGCCTACGGTTGAAGAGACCCTATTGCTTTGCAGACCCGAAGTGTTACCTGACTTTGCCTTTCCCTTCATCCAGCTGCAGGCTCTACAGGACTGTTTGTCCTTGACTAAACGAGTGTTATTCGAGCCCTTCTTTCATCAGGCAATACAAATAGTATTATAGCTGAATAGCGGTTCCGTGAATGATGCTGAAGCTTTTGGGTGTGCTGAGATTTCGAATGACCGTTAATAAAAACATGTATAAAAATATACATCCCGTAACGCATCCTCAGCTAAAGCTTAGATTTATCACAGACACATTTAAATGTTATTTTTAAATAGTAAAAGGTATTTAATAAAACTTGATTATTTTTTTTTGTGTCTTTTAATAGTTGCATGAGGCTTAAGAGTGTTTCCTCTTACATTTAGTGTAGTGTTTCCTCTTGCATTTAGTGTATTGTTTTCCTCCCTCTATAGCACCTTGATTGTAAGAAAAAGATCATTAAACACGTATAAACACCCACCCCAAGCGTGCTGCTACCAAGTCTTTGTCTGAAAGCTGAAATGCATTACCCTGGTCTAAGAGAGGCTGCGGCTCTCACCGAAGGATCAGAGTAACGCGCATTAAGTATTTATAGCAATCATGCAGGTAGTTCTTGGGACAGGGTTGTCCCCAGTGAGCTTGGTGACAGGAGACATGGCAGCCCCATTCGAGTGACTCTGCATTCACAGTCTCCTGGTGGCCAAGAACTGTCTAGAGACACAATTACTGGTGATGGTGGTGGCATCATGCTTGTCAGGGAATCCCTTTGGGCCATCAAACTCCTTCCAAAGAAAATATAACAGGTGATCAGCTTGGGCTCCTCTGGGCTTCATTCAGGAGCAGGAGAGCTGTATGGTGAAGGATTAGAAGTGTGGGGTGAAAGGAAGGAAGCACAGCGGGCAGTGAAGGACAAAGTGAGGCTGCAGGGTGAGAGAGGAAGGCTCCAGCTCCACCGTGAGCTGTGGCACCACAGTGTGTTGATGAGGTTTTCTGCAAGAAGTTTCACAGTGTGCAGCTCTGTCCCATGTGTTGGGAGGTGTGCTGGAAGCCCCCCATAGTCTGCATTACCCGCTTCCTACTTCAGTTGGAAGCAGCCAAATTGCTGCCAAAGCCAAAATTTGCTGCTGCTCTCAAATGAATGGGTAGTCCCGCTTGAAGGGACCATTTAGGAAGGAGTCACAAATCACCTCAGCAGTATTCCATTTTGCAGATTTATTTCTTCTGGTGACTGAGATTCCAGTGAGGAATGGGCATTTGATGGGCTGGGAGTTTCATGATTTTTCTAAATCGCTTCATGGCTGCTTTTCCAATTTGGGATTATGTGTGTGCACATGTGTATGTTAGAATAAATGACAATGTTTCGATGATGATAAGTAGGTATAAATGGAAAGACACTTTTCATGTGTTATCTAACCATATGTGAAAGAAAAAGAAATGAAAAATTCTCCTTCTTGTATTGCTGTACGTCTCCTGCTGCTGATGATTCATGTCTGCATTAGGACCACATGGGCAATTTCCCATTGTCACATCTTTATTCAGGCAGCCCCTGCTAAATATACTTGTTTTGATAAAACAAGAGTGGGAAATGAAATTAATTAGTTGGTGCCTTCTGGAGAGGCAACTGGTGTGATTTTTTGTTCATGTGAAAGGGACGTGGGGGAGTGGTGGAGAGAGAGGTTCATTTTCTGGCTTGTTTCAGTTATTGTGCACATTATTTGGTTCTTCCTGACAAATTTGTATGAAGCAGACTTTCCACTCTGAAGCTTTTTAGTTAAATCATCTCTAAGAGTGATGGGAAGGAAACGCTGGGTTTGTGTGGCCATGTGAACGGAGCAGTCTGGGAAGGTGTTCAGTTTGCTCTGCAAGCAGGAGAGCAGGTCTGCTCTCTGCCACTGCCCTGTGACCATCCCTCCTCTGATCCCACAGATCCTTCCTCCTAGCCACAAACAAAACCGTTTTTCAAAGTCTTGTAGCTCTCCCCAGTTTACCTCTCGCTTCCATCTGTCATCTTTGTCAGCGTTACAGCCTGGACATGAAATCAAAGGCCAAACTCATCTGAGAGCCAAGGGGGTTGTTTGTCCAATGCCGTTGGTCTTCTGGCTGATGCCACCTCATTCTCTCTCAAGATGTAAAGTGAAAGTCTCAATGTTGGATGTCCAGGAGTAGACACCTATTACCTGCTGTCCCATGCCCTGCTTTTATGTCCTCAGCAGAAACTCAGAGATTACTGCTTGAGGAACCATTACTAGGAGAGGGCATGATTGCCCACTGGGTTGAACACCAGTAAGAGCTGCCAATACACAAAGTCAACAGGAAGCCGTCGGGTGAGCAGTGTCTTCTTCCTGTTCACAGCAAGGTGGAGATGAAGATGACCCAGAGTTTGTGCATTGACCTGGAGAGTTCTGCCATCAGTTGCTTCAGTGACTCTGCACCAGCGAGTAGCAGGAGCCGTGTGGAGGGGAAGCCATTTTTAGTTTGGCTGCAGAAGTTTTGCTGTAGTTCACGCACTGCTTTTTTCCTACATAGGATTATCTGGTGGTTTTCTTGAGGCGCTGCCACCGCTTGAAGGTTCAAAAGTTTCCTTATAGAGCTGCTTGTGGGGTTTTTCAGATTACCACAGCTTGACTTGCTAGTGAAAAATGCATTTACTCAGTAGCTGCGCTGCGTGCAGCAGTCTGGAGTGTTTTGGGATGATCTGAAAGCATGAAGAAATTACGATTTATGTTAGTGGTGTCTCCAAAGCGTCAGTGTGTGGATAGAGAGATTTTGTTCAGAACCCTTTGGTTTCTCCAGTGTGTATCATCATCTGTCATCAGTTACTTGGCCTGGCTTTAATCTGATATCGCTTAAACTATAAAATGCTTTAAGACATTGCCAACCAGTCAGCTATTGAGCATAGACCAGATAGATTTTTAAAACTTTTTTATTTTGTCATTTAATCATAAAAGTATGCTCATGTTTAAAAATGGCAACAGGCACCATTTCACCAATGAAATAACAAAGTTTGGGAAGTGTCTGGAATGAGGAATGTCTCTTTCCCATCCCTAGCCAAAAGCATGTGTTTCTTAGATGGATAATCAGATTGTCTGTCCAGCCTCATTCTCTGATAGACACAGACTGCGATGAACCTTGGCAGTACGGTATGCACTCTCCAGTGGCATTAGCACAGCTAGGAAAGGATGTCATTGCATCTAATCAGTGTCAATTAAGGTCCTTCTTAACGGAAAACATCCCAGTACACCTCGTGCAGGCACTTCTATTTTCCTGCTCTTCCTACCCGCGGGGTCTTGTTGTTTCAATCTATCTGGGGCCGGATGAATGTCTCATTGCTGTTCACCTTAAAGCAAAGATGACTGGCAAGAACAGGAATACAGGGCTTAAACAATTTATAGCTCTCTGCATGCATTTAAACACAAACTGAAAGAAAAGTAACTAGGGCAGACTCTTTCCATTCTTGTAAAGCACTCCTCTGTAGTCTTAACTTTTCTGTTGCAGATGGGATAACATAAATATGTTTGCAGAAGTCACTGAAGTATTTATGTGACATGGCACGCGTACCCAGTAGCAACTTCCTTTCAACAAGAAACACAGATGAAAGTTGTCTGTAAATGTTACGTGCCGATGAAATTCCATATACCTCTTTAAATTCTAATTTTGCATGCAATAAACACTCCTGATAGCAGATGGAAGTATTAACCATGTTTTAGAAAGAATGCTGTCTTGAGGCTGCTGGTCGCTCCACAGTTGGCAGTGTCTCTGTCCCACAGAGGTGGTGTGTAAGCCCTTCTACCTGACACATCAGCATCCAGAATTTTGAATTTCTCATCCGAGCCAACTGGGAGCCTCCCGTTTCCCTCGTGCAAAAGATGGGGGTGGATACCCAGCCATTTTGTGTAAAAAGGGATCCTAAGGGAACAGCTTTGTTAAATGATCTAGAAGGAAAATAATTAAATAGATCTGGATGACACTGCAAAAGAAAAGCAGCTTCCTCTCCTGAGACTGTGGGAGAGCTGTGATTTCACATCTCAGACGTGATGGGCTTTGAGTCCCTTTCTCTCCAAACATGAATTGTGCCTGTATCACAAACACTTAAAGTCCTGCTCGTGCTTACCAAATCCCTGGATGTTTTCAGTATCTTTAGGATCCACCAAGTGTTTATATAAGCAGTGTTATCAGGGTTTGTAATGACAGGGTGGAAAATGTCAGGGATGGGTGTGAGCAACATACTGAAAGCAAAGTACCCCTCTTCTTCAGTCTGTCACCAGTGGTGGAAAAATGTAAATAGTGTCCATGGTGTGGGATTTTCAGGGGTTGCAGAAACCTAATGCCTTGCACTTCAAATTAGAGAGTTAAGGGGCAGGGGGAGCTAATATACATGTGTCTATGGCAAACAAATAAAGCCCCTTGTTTATAACCAGTACTGCATCCTGCTTGCATCTCCTGAGCAGTCTGTAGAGAAAATTGGCATCAGATCATTCAGACTGATGGACTTGGAAAGGAGTAGGGCTATTGAACTGCATCTGTGGTGGACAGCAGGCATCGCTGCCCTGTGTTCACAGGCTGTCTCCCCTTTCTCAGCCCTCTGCCCAAAAGCTGTAGTCGATGTGTATTGCTTGGCCCAGGTTCCCTCATCCTGTGCTCGGCCAGAGGGCAGGTAGAAATCACTGTGCTGAAGTGCCGTATCTGAAGGGGGATGCTTGGCAGCAGGCTCATGGAGGCCGGGCGTCTGCTCTTCCTCACAATTCATCTCGTTCTTCCTCGTTGCAAATGCAGGCACTCCTTTGGCTGTTCATGAAGGGCCGGCAGCCCAGGGTCCAGACGGCGTTGAACACTGTGTCCGCGACAGATTCACAAGCTGTGGAGAAGGAAAAGATCAGGCAGGTACTTGGGGACATCTGGGGGCTGGGTTAAAGCATCCTAGCCGGAGCCCTGCACTGAGTTGTGTGGTATTTATGGTTAGAAGTGTGAGATGTTTTTTTTTTCCCCTCTGGTTATTGCATTTTTATAAATCCAGACGTTCCCTTCTGCTGAACCGAGGGCTGGTTTTGCCTTAGGGTGGCACCAATCTGGCACTAACTTCTCCCTAGCCCCCTTCTTTTCTTGTCTTTCTCATACTTTTCTCTTTGCAGTGCCCCAAATGATCCATCAAATAGCACTGTTTATCCAGCAGATTTCCCAGAAGACCTCCAGAGTACTGTCTTTCCTGGCTCCCTCTCCCCTTGGTTGCCTACAGCTGCTACTGACCAAGCTTTTCTGCCTTTTGGGAGTTACAGTGTGGGATGCCAGCCAGCATGAAAAATCCTACTGCGGTTGCAAGAGCAAAGCTGTTGATAACGGTCTGCCTGACCACTAGCCCTTTCTCTTCCCAAAGAACAAGCCCAAAGCTGCTTGTCAATAAATAAATAGGCTAATACCAGGTCTTGTAGGGTTTACTCACTGGCACTAACATTGATTGCTGTATACATAAGAGATTTGGGAAGGCCCTGCCTTTGGGACTGTCTCCTCCCATCTCAGCCTCTCTGACCACCTCTAGCTGCTTGAGGAGTCTGTTCAGTTGGCAGGAGTTGGAGCGGCTGCAGTGAGTCAGCAGGGAAAACCAAGCCTTTGGTTAACTGGCAGTGGTGTGGCTGGGATGTTTGTGGCTGCAGCTGCTCTTCCCCTGCCTGCTTTCTCTGAACTCCCAGTGACTCAGTGGAAAGGATCCCAGATAAGACCTGAGATGGTGATGGAGAAGAGGAGGCAGTGTGACAGGAGCTGCTCAGAGCAGCCCTGAGGACCTGGAGTGGCAGGTACAGAGCACAAGGCAAGAAGAGGCAGAGCAAGGGGAGGAGAGGATGGCTCAGAGTTCTTTTTTTTTTCTGTGTGTGTGTGTGTGGTTTTTTTGTTTGTTTTTTTTTTAATGTGGTCGGACTTGATGATCTCAGAAGTCCCTTCCAACCACAGAGATTCTGTGATTCATTGTGTTAGCAAAGCTTGTGCCTCCTTCAGCAACCGTCAGAGATGCTTGAGGAATCTAGTCCTAATTGACTATAGGCAGAGGTGGCTTGGCTCAGCCAAGGAGTGTGGGTGCTGCTCCACCTTAACTCCTTAGCACCCGTCTGTTGACTTCCCTGTTGCTGGCAGCAAGGAAAAAGGAGGGGTCTGAAAAATTGGCAGGGGAAAATCTGAAGAGATAGGAAGAGGTTGGCTGTACGAGAGCCTGTAGATAAGGGTGACCATGAAAGATTGGCTGTACTTGGCCTGTAGGGCTTATATCTCAGTCCACATCTTTGTTTTCTCTTGCTGGCCTGGACACTCTTTCCAAACATTTATCTGTGACGAGGTAGGAAGCCAGGTAGGAAGCTACCTGTTCTAGTACTGGTGTCACAGATCATGGAATTGTCAGAGTTGGAAGGGACCTCTAGAGATCCTCTAGTCCAACTCCCCTGCCAAAGCAGGATTGCCCAGAGCACATCACTCAGGACTCCATCAAGGCGAGTCTTGAAAATCTCTGGAGAATGGGACTGTCATGCAGACTTGCCCATGTGGTCTAATCAGGCTGCACCTTTGGAAAACAAAAGTGTATTTAACTATACATCGGCTACAGGGATGAACCCAGAGGGGCTCACTGCAGTTAGCTGGGAGAAACTCAGCAGCACCACCAGTTCTATTTGGCTTTGCCAATGGGCTGTTCTCAAGGGCTCTGCTGGTTTTTCAGACCTGATCTCCTGTAAATATGGGCTGTTCTCAAGGGCTCTACTGGTTTTTCAGACCTGATCTCCTGTAAATATCTTTAACTGTTTCAGTGTTACCTGCCATTGGTAGGTCTTACCTCTGCCGGTCCTGCATTACTGCCACACAGCCCCTCTGCAAGAGGTGGGTACCTGCCTTACAGAGGATGGTGACACTCTGAAATGGCCTGGGAGAGGCTTTCCTGCCATTGCTGACCTCTGGGAGTGGTTGGGTAAATGTTTTCCCCTCCTCACACAGTGCAGAGGTGCTTGCTGTTGGTACAGAGGATCAAGAGGCAGGCTTGGGCTATCACAGGCATAACCTCCGCGAGGTTATATGCAGCCTTTACCAAAAAGCACTTCTCAAACTTGCAGACTGAGGCTTTTAAAATTAGGCAAAACCAGGGTGGCTCTTGAGCTGCTGACATGTCACTAGAGCTTTGGGAGCACAAGGGCTTCTGAGCAATCGAGATCTTCCCTGCAATGGCTGAGCCACCGCCCACACTGTGGTGTGTCCCTGGTGCCATCGTCATTGCTTATCTGTGAACCAGATCCCAGAGAGGCCCTGTCCTTGACTCTTCCAGTTTGTTGGCCCTTGGCCACCTACAGGTTTCAGTGTGTGGCTTACTGGCTCTGGAAAGCTTTTTGATCTCCCGTGAAGGTGTTTGAACTCTTCAGGCAGGCATCCAAGGATTGAAGGAATTGCTTCTAGGGTGGGTTTTTTTGTTGTTGTTGTGGGGTTTTTTGTTTCTTTCCGCATGTGTTTTGTAATGTTTTCCAAACGTAAATAGTTTTAGGTGTCTAGCCTTGGGACAGAAGTGTGTGTGCAGATCTCAGAACCATGTGTTCTCCCTCAGCTCTGACCCATCTGTGACAAGCACAGTGTTTCTTTTGTTGTGTTTCTTTTGGCAAGGAAAGGACTTCCTGCCCACACTCTCCCCTCCCTGCCATCGCTTGTTCCCTCCGCAGGGGCTGCAAGCCGGGAAGCGTACCTTCCACCTTGGAGACGAACCCGAGGCTGCGCTTGAGATCGGAGCAGATGGAGTGGAGGCACCAGCGGAACTTGGCATCACAGCGGTATTTGTTGGCCCCACAGGTGTCGTAACAAACGTCCAGCTGGTTGCAGCACTTGGTCATGGCAGGGATGCCCAAATCTAGCTGGAGAAAGAGAGAAAAGAAGTGTCCCTTGGCTGCATCCTGGCTTCAGACTCAAACAGCAGCCACAGCTGGGTGAGGTTTTGCAGAACCTAGCTGGTTTCTTTTCTAGAAGCTACTACCAATAGCTGGGGCATTGGGAAAACATGCTTCTCCCTCACCATGCAAAGAAAGTGGCAACAGTAGTGCAGGTCCAATGCAGGATAGTCCATATTCTCTTCTCTCCTGTCACAGGGAATTAACTTTTGATAGAGAGGTGGGGAACAGCCCCTCCATGACCATTTCCTAATTCTCATGTGTCAAAGCTCAATGGTGAGCTTCTTGTCCTTGCTAGCAGTGGCAAAAGCCCCTTTTGTCTTTCCTCATTTTCCCACAACCTGACAAATCCTGATTCTTGGCCTACTAAATCTGCTATAAGTGTTATTAATGCCTTATTTCTTACAGATGTGCTTGCAAGGCCAAGGACAAATACAGCTTGGTCCTGGGAGTTCTGGTTGTTTGGAGGTAAACAGCTAATAACCATGGGGGTGATGGGGCAGAAAGACTGTCTCCTTGAGAGACTGGACTCATTAGCTTGTCATAAGTTCTTCCTCTTTTGGGCCTTCCTCATGTAATATTTAGGAGATGAGTTTTTTCTTCATTGTGCTTGCACTCATGACTGCCTGCGTAAGGAGGAGGTACCTCAGAAATGCCCACAAGGTTTGCAATGGAAAGTAGTTCAGAAAGTTAATCTAACATGAAAAATGTGCTGTAAAGGGAGGGGTTTTCAGAGCAGGAATCTGCCTAATTGCTGCAAACTTCACAGGCAGCAGTAATGCATGAGCTAAATAGTAATTCCTGCTCTTAAAGCCTCCTGGCAGTGCTTTTCCTGGTGGTTACAATACGATTTCATTAATTGCCTTTAAAATAACAAATGGGTGCAGTATCAAAGCCCACAGGTTTATTTTCGTGCTTGGCAGAGGCAAAAAAACATGGGAAGGGATGAAGGACCAGGTGTGGAGAGTGCATTCAAATATTGCCATTTGCAGGTTCTGCTGTGTTACTGAGCTGCCCAGCACCAAACATGTTCCCTTTCCTATCACAAGTGCAGAGGATTGATCAGGAACTTGATAGAAATATGTTTCTCCAAGATGGTGCTCTGCTTGGCCAGGTATTTCTTTTTCTTCTTCTTCTAGTGCTAACCTGCTCAGGAAACTTTCTCTTTTGGTACCTACCAAGACAACCAGAGCAAAAGGCCAGTCCTTCATAAATGTAACTCCTGTCTACGTGATTCCTGTTTCACTGCCACCAGCAGCTGAGATCCTAATGCTTCCCTGACTGACATTTAGTTGGGCAGTGCTCAGACTGACATGTTCCCCTTGCTGTCGGCAGGCAGCCGTGTCCTTTGGCAGTCCCAGGCAAAAAACTTGTTCCCTAACATCACATAAGTGATATTTCCTCCCTTTTCCAGAGCTCTGGCTTCAGCTGTGAAGAGAAGCCATCACACAGTCAGTCTTTAGCACAGCTAAGCCTTTCTTCCCCACCCCCAATATTATTAGCTGGTTATTTTCATTAGAGAATGGCATCATTTGGGGACCATGGGTGTGACAGTACATACACTTTCGGGTACCTTGAGCCCCAGAAAATAGGAGCTACAGCCGTTTGGTTCTTGGGGTTTGTAGTGAGGTCGCGGCATTGGAGCCTTCCCTGAGAAAGAAAAGGAAAAATGTTAGGAAAGCTGATCTTCCCAAGAGTAGAACCAAAAAGCAAGGAGTGTCGGACATCTCCGCTCCACTCTGCATCCCCAAACACTTCGTTCTTCTGCAGGAGATGCAGGGAGTGAAGGATAGGTACTAGAGCTGGCTGAGACACTGGCCCTGCTCTCAGCTCAGTTCCCTTGCGGCTTTAGAGCTTGACTTAGCTCATACCTCCTCTGACATGGCCACTGGAGCAGTGTGTTGTGTATGAACTGGGTCCCCAGCACTTCTCAAATGTTTAAACTGAGCTGAGTCCAGTCCCTAGGCCTGGGACTCTCTCCAGCTCTTACAAACAGGCAAGTCCCTCTTTCCAGTGCGGGGTTTTGCAGTTGGGCAGCCCTCCACGCTAGAGCTAGTGCCTCAGACCTCTCAGATCTCCTAGGAGCTTCTTCTTGTGCTTCCTGAGAGCTCTGCACAGCTGGGATCACCCAATTGTGGTTTTAACTCCTCCAAGAATCTACTGGCTAAACTGTGAGCTTCGCAAGGGGATTTCTTCCCATCTTCAGTTTGTTCCCTGAGTGTTGCTGAGCTATGGATCTCTGCAAAATTGTGCTAGACCTTGCATGTCTGGTCTTGCTCAGAGCACAGGGTCATCTTTGCCCATTTTCTGCATGTGATGACACACTGTCACATTTCGCAAATAGTTTCTATCCCTTTTTCTCTGCCCTCCCTTAGTTTGCTTCTTAATATGCACGGAGGAGCAAGAATTTCCTCTGTGAATAAGTATTTGCCTGATGTAGAAAGAGTCCAGCAGACAATCCAGCTAACAGTAGCTTCAGCAGTGATTTAATCTATTTTACTTTGCTTTGAAGGTGTGCAAGCCCTCCTGTCTGCCTGCCAGCCCATCCTGAGGCTTCGTGTAGGGCTGACAGAGGGCTCTGGGTGTGCGGGTTGGGTGCTCAGGGTTGGGGTGGAAACTGTCCGTGTGGAAAGGAGATCAGTCTGTTCCCTGCCCTGTCTCATCCTCTTTCCATCATCCTTATCTCAAGCCCCATCTCCATCTAACCTAACACCTCTGGTTTGGTGAGGACGAGTCGCCAGGCTGCTTGTGTGCCTTGACCCAGCTCTGCAACGAGCAAGGAACAGGAGAGGACTCTCCCCTGGAGAAGTTGTGGAGACCATTCCTCATGGAGTCAACTTTCTCTATACTGTCCCTTGATTTGTGCTCAGCGCTTGTTCCATTTCTGCCCCAGCTGGGTTTGTAAAAGGAAGATCTCAAAAGCAGAGAGTGAAGTGTTAAGACATTTGAACCCTCTTCTGGGAAAGCTTTGTAAGCTGTGTGAATGCTCCAACAAAAACATGTGTGAGCTGTCTATAAGTCCATCACCTCTAGGGTTAATTTTCTGCTTCCCTGAACACCACTAGAGATTTTATATAGACATAAAATAGGTCTAGTTTAGTCCTTTAGGCAGTGTTGGGTTCTTTTAAACTCGATTTCCACTGCTTTCTTATTGTCAGCACTGATAATCATTTAAGACGCTTTTCTCCTTTTTTCTGTCAAGGTATCTAAAGCGCCAGCAGTTAATACAGCCATAAAACTACTGTGTTCTTGAGAAGACCTCACAGCCAAATGCCTCATAAAGGTCTTATGTTCCCAGCACCTTCTGAATTAAGAATTACCACAGCGGTTTTGTTTAAACAACAGATTTGCAACAAACAAACAACTGAAATCCTGCCCAGCTGTGAGGCGCCGATAGCCAGTTTTCTCCAGCCTCACAGAAAGGCAGTGTGCACCAAGGATTTTGCTCTCTGCGAGCCAAGATAAAGCTCTCTAGTTGACATTGCCACCAGGTGATGGCATTTGTGTGGGAAGGTATTTCTCAGTACAGCAGCCACTACTGTGTTTCTACCTTTTTGGCCCCTTTTGAATAGGTCAGATCTGCTTCTTGCTCCAGGTTGTAATTTTCTAGTGCTGAAAGCATTGGTTTTTTGGAGCAGGTAGAGCCGAGTTAACAGCAGACAAAGAGCTGTTTGGCAGCACACCATCATTATAGGATTATCTTCCCACCAAAATATAACTCAAGCCCATTGAGGTACACGGACGCAAGGTAATTTCTGAGTTCATGACACTTTGCACATTACACTATTTTTGGTGGCTATGCTATAGAGAGAAGGAATTCTGTCTATATAGGGGCTTGCAACTATAACCCAAAGCTCTCAAGCAATATAATGAGAGGAAGGGCTGCACCCAGGTCTTGGTGCAATTCACAGCCCGGTTGCTCTTTAGGAAGGGGGGTGAGAATCGGGACTCAGAATTCAGATGTTCCTGAACTGAGGTAGGAGGCAGAGGAAAGTTCAAAATCCAAGGTGGATTTTCCAGGATGGGGTCAAATTTTAATGACTCGTAATACTGGCGATAAGTTATGTTCCTGCGGCATATTGTCAATTAATAGGATAAGGTGGCAAGTCAGAGCAGGAGTGAGACTGTCTGGGGATATGGGGATAACTGAGTTTGTGGAGAAAACCTTCTATTAAGCTGAAGTTGCAGCTATTCTAGGATTTTAGAAAGTTGTCCTGAGGAAAAAAATTATCTCACTTGAGAATTGTGGTGATCAAGAAAACATTGAAATGCCTTCAAGATGAGCCCTTGCAGGAAATCTGCCCCCCTCCTCTCTGAAAAACAAAGCTTAATCATTTGTAAAGTGCACCTTCGTGAACTCTTTCTCAGTGAGATAAAGTCCAAGACACCACAGTTAACCTCTCTCCCACATCTTGTTTTCCAGCTAAAAGGAAGACAAAAGCAAAGCAGGAATAATAGGCGTTCCTCACACGACATGAGCATCGACACAGCGCTCTTGTCATTTATTGCTTGCCCATCCTTATTCCTTATAGGCACTGTGATGGGGATGGGACTTGGCGGGTCACACTGGTTGTTTTGCTAGCCGTGTTTCACCAGGGGCCTGTTGTGGTGTGTCTGCTGCAGGGCAGGCGGGGAGAGATACCAGGGGACAGCCACAAGCAGAGCGAGACCTGCCCAGCAGCACGCTGTAGGAGCCACGCTGGTGTGTAAGAAGCACAGCATCACTGAGGAAGCCTGCTCTTCAGAAGAAGATGTATTTCAGGGCACTGCCTTGTTGGCATGGACTTAGAGGAGAACTGAAGTTGCGTTTCTAATGGGAAGCGAGTTTCCCTGATGCATTTTAATATCTCCAGGCTGTTGTAGCTGTACCAAGAGACTGGAAAACAGCCAGCTGGCTAGAACAGCTGCTGGCGATGCAGGAGGTCTCAGACACTGCAGTACTGGTACGCTTGGCAGGGAGAAATGAAAGTATTTCTGGGTGAATAGATGGTCTTGGAGCTCCTGCTGTTTTGAGTGGTCCATTGTTATTTCTCTGCCCCAGGCAAGCAGGCTTTGGGCAGATGTGCCCCATACTCACCACTGCCTTTTTAGCGCTGCGTTGGAGAGCCTGACTTTGAAGGATGTGCAAACCTGGATGTGCCTCCCCATCTTAGGTCCCTCGGGACAAATGCTGAGCAAAACATTGAAGTCCTGCTTGACCAGATAGCTGAAGGAAGCTACCAAGGGATTTACTCCCAGTTCAGGCTGTTCACCCATGTGAGATGCCCAGAGAGATTTTGTAAGGAGGGGATGTTTACCAGCAAATGCTAGTGTAGCCCTAATGTCCTAATTTAAGGGACTAATCCCTCAAGTTGTTTGTTTTCAGACCTCACTAGCTGCTGAAAAATCAGGAGGAGGGTCTTACAGCCAGAACAGGCAAGCACTTTGTGCTCAGCTAAAGATGGATGTGGCAATCACAGGTGAGTCCTGACCTTTATTGTGGCGAGATAGCAAAGAGACACCGATAATAGCCTAAAACGAAAGAACGTAGGAGGTGTAATATTTGCTTCGTGCCTGGGGAAAAAGCAGTCAGGCCCTGCTTCAGCAGCAAGATGGTAGAGATGGCTTGTGTTCATTCTTCAGGGCACAGACACCTGGTTTCACTGGTTTAGGATCGTCCCTGCATCCCCTCCACTCGCAATTTGCAATGTGTGTGCTGGAGACCAGCACAGACAAATGGTCCTGGAAGGATCCAGCAAGACCCTTGGAGGCTCATGGGCAGCGTTTCAATGGTTTCCTCCTTCAGCCCGTGATTAATGAGTTGTTCAGCAGAGGAGAACAGGGCTAATGATGTGTGTGTTTGTTTTCCTTTCTAGGTGAAGCATCTCTCCAATAAGATGCAGGGTGCTCCGGGGGAGCAGGCAGGAATTTGCACCACTCTGTGGAGATACTCTTCTCTCTGCCCAAGAGTGCAGGGACAGGAACAGCCCCAGCTTCGGGATGTACCCAAGAGCGATGACTTCTTCAGGACTTGGTGAGTCCTGAGACTCCCTGAAACAAGCTCTGAATATCATCCTTTCCAAACCTTGCCTTAGGCATGCTGCAGTACCAGCCACGTTATCCCCACAATGAGGGTTTTCAATCCCTGCATTAAGAAGGGCAAGTCCTTTTCTGCACTGAATTTGGAGCACAGTATGGACCTAAAGGCAGGTTGTCACATACAGCGTGGGGTTGCCACAGTGTGGCCCTGGGGACGGGCAGCCTGATGGGCAAATGGCCTCATCCTGTGTGCTGGGGCGATGCCATGGTGTGCATGGGGGTCTCCTTCTCCAGACACTGCACCCCCGTGGTGCCACCAGCGGGCCCCATGGAGCAGTTGTGGCTCTCCTGAGCTGCTGCAGAGAGGCAGCACTGGCTGGGCTGTGCTGTGGGGCCCCGGCCTGAGGGTCCAGGGCCACTGTGGGGCTGAGGTGATGCACTGGGATGCCTGGCTCCCTGCAGGTTTGTGGGGCTGAGGTACCTGGCTTGCTGCTCCCTGCTCGCTGTTAGCATGGGGCCTGGGGAGCAGAGCTGGCAGGAGCAGGAGCACAGACATATACATATTACTTAAACCAAACAAACAAAACCCCCAAACAACTTTAAGGCTGATTTTAAACTCTCCTTGTGGTCCCACTTTAGCTAAGGGTGGCCCATCTGCCCTCTTGCCCTGACGGGGATCTCGGGTCCCAGCCCTGCAGCATCTTTTTCTCCTGGCATCCTCACTGATGGTCTGGGAGGGATGGGAGGTGCTTCCCTCCAGCTGCATCTGTGGGGGTGGACATTACGGACAACCCTGCACAGGCTGGAGAGGCACATCCTGCCTTCTGGAAGAAAGGGGATGCCTACAGACTGAAACTGGGTTGGTGGGATCTCTCCAAAGCAGGGAGTCTGTGTCTGTGAAAAACAGTGCTCAGGGAAGGAGAGGGGTTGAAACCACCTCTGTGCTCCTGAGCATCTTGCCCAGGCAGTCACTGGGGACATTGGATGAAGCTTGGGGAAAAAGGGCTGGGGGGCAGTTGTGCATGGGCAGGCTGAGGTGACAGAGGACAGTTATTGGTATGGGGACAGCTGTAGGAGGCTGGGGAGAGGACACAGTCTGTAGGAAACCTCCTTGCTGTTCCCAAACAGGTTGTTTCAGCATCAGTACCCTGCTGATGGCTGGTGCTGCCTGTGCCTCCCACAGACCTGCCCCATAGGGGCCTGCCCCATTGCACCTCCGTGTGCCCAGTCCTTGCCCTGCCTTTGATCCTCCTGCCCTGCTGTCCCTGAGGTGTCACCTCCTTCGTCCTGTCCCCAGGACAAGCCAAACTCTTCATTTTTGGTAAATCACTGAAGTCCAAGGCGAGCAGCAGCTGCCTTGTTCTGACTTGGGTACTAAAGGTTCCTCTGTGGTGACAGCAGCTCTCAGGTACCTCCCTGTTATCTCCCCTCCTCCAGCCTATGTTATTAGCCAACTTGCAACTGCTGAATAATGACACTCCAAGGTTGCTGAGATTAGGGCCGCTGGCGACACTACCAACCCTTCTGAGTCAGGTCTGCAGGAGCTGCTTGGCCTCCCCTCCAGAGCCTCGCTGCCAGCCATGGTCCATCTCTCCGGGGGTCCACACAGCTGGGCAGCCTGCTTATCTCCGTGCCCCTCCTGTAAAACCTCTGTCCTCTCCTCTTGTCCCCTTGCACACAGCACAGTGGCTTCAGGAACAGGCTGTTCTTGGTGAGAGGGGAAGATGAGGGTTCAGTGTCCCTGTGCTGGCACTAGCAGGGATGTTTTGACTCTCTGCAGTGACTTTTCTGTGCCGAGCAGCGCAGGGGGACGGGTCACGGGTAGGAGCAGGTTGTGGTCTTGGGGAAGGAGAGCGCTGCGAGTTTCCACACGAGAGGGAAAGAGGGGGAAGGGCAAAGAGAGAGGAGCCAGCAGGAGTGAGGTTCGCTTACCGTATCGACATCTGTACTGACAAACACCATTTTTACCCCCGAGCAGTTCCAAGAAGGAGTCAAAGTAGCTGTTAACTGTTTCGAAGCTGTCCCGGATGGTCCCGATCCCCCAGTCCGAATAGAAAGACTCTGCTTGGGCAGCTTGGTGAACGCTGTTCTCCTGCGTCGTTTCCTCGGCACATTGTCCTAAGCCCAGGATCAGGCACAGAACCACTGCCTCGAAAAGCAGCCTCATGCTGCCCTTCCAGCTCCAGGCCCCGGAGCCCCCGTCCAGGCAGGGAGGAGTGGGAGCGAGCTGCTGTGCGTAGGAGGCAGGTAAGCGCCCCTCTCCCCTGGACTTTAAACGCTGCGGAGGGAAACCGGCATGAGGTCACCACAATCAGAGGGCAAAGTGCACGGGGGAGATTTGGACCCGAGTTCCTCTCGCAGAGAAACAGCGGGGCTTGGCTTTGCGCAATCCCCGGTGGGTTTGGCCCCCACCACAGCTTCAGCTTCACCAAAAGGGGACCGAGCGGGGTCTGTCTGCCCGGGCTGTGTGGCACACAGGAGACCCCCCGCCAGCCCCACAGAGGCACTGCATGGGCTGCCCCACTCTTTCCCCTACCTGCTGGGAGATGGAGAGTATCTCCTTGTCCACAATTTCCACTGCTCGGGAGTAATAGTTCAGCAGCAGACTGAGGAGCACCCCTCATCCTTTTCCTTGGCCTCCTGGGGATCGTAGAATCATGGAATGGTTAGAGTTGGAAGGGACCTTAAAGATCATCGAGTTCCAACCCCTCCCCTGGGTGGGGGGGACACCTCCCACCAGACCAGGTTGCTCAAAGCCCCATCCAGCCTGGCCTTGAA